>OU343223.1:253378884-253654287 GCA_910596185.1 Chrysanthemum makinoi
AGGGAGGTCACCTCAAACATATACTAAAATTACATTGAATACAAACAGATATGTCATTGACAATTGTTCTTGTATTCTTGATGTAGTACTTTGCTTCAAGCTCGTAGTCATTGATTCATCTCATTGCATGTTTGGTTAAGAAGAGGTCTTTTACGATCCACGTGATAATAATTTGAGCCAGCTTTTGAGATCATCACCATGGCGTAATGATTTAAGAGAGAGAGAAAGTGGGATATTCTAATCTATGTGAGAGATTACAAAGAACATCCATTGCAAGGTGGGGTGTTGGTGTGGATTACAATGGGTAAAGATCCTTCCTCCACGTTGCACTGACTAGTAAATAACGTAATGTCTATGAGCTAACTTATGCTACCGATGGAATTTTCTAATTCACATTCCCCTAAGGATCACCCCATGTTTTATTTATTCCTTCTAATTTAATCATCTGAGTAGCGGAAGCTTTAGTTGATTCATGATACCCTTGGCAAACTAGCCAGAGCGTAGCATGGAGTGATAATATCAGAGTCATTGATGCACTAATCATGATTTCTTTTGAGATGAATGTGTTAGGTGAGCATGCGGCTATGGATTGACCGCTTCATTCCGATCACCGCAAACGTCGGGTGTACCTGCATAAGACAGTTAGCAATAAAGCGCACGAAAGTGTCTTTGATCACTTTCGATGAATTGAGGTACACGCCCACGGTTCCCTCGTGATCAAGTACAAGTACTGCTGTGATCGTATAATTCAAGAATTTCTTGACAGGGTTTCGCAGCTGCTCTAGCTGTTCTCAAACCGGAACGTCTCAAAGAAGACAACACGGAGTGAGTGAACCAGCGAATAATTTACGTCCACTCGATTGATGAAAAGAGATTAGAAAAACAATCGTGTATTGCTCAATAGAAATTGTTTTTGCAATATAACGAAGGTTTTAATGAAAATCAATTATCAATCATAAAACACCTTTTGATTTGAAAATTAGTACACGGTCGACGTGCTAATGAAAAGAGTTTTAAAGCACAAAGACCGTTTTTCAAAGGTATCCGTCAATCCATAACCTGAACCAGGATTGATTCAAAAGATTGAATCGCCCCATTGTTTCTGCTCAGTTGTCACATGGTTGATCTGTATAATAGATCTCACATGCCACCTACCAGGAGCTTGTTAGATGTTGGCTCCGGAAGGCTTTCCATCTTCATTGTGAATATGTAAACATATCACTCAGATGTTCTGGCAATACCACAAGGATAATGCGTAGGACTCAAGATATAATCTCTTTCCACATTGTGTGAAACAGAGAGTCTTCATTGAAAGTGTCCTAATGAGATTTATTGATGATCTCGTGGCACTAGACTCAATTTGTGCATATTTGGATCCTATATCGGAGACTAGGGAGAGGGTCTCCTCCTTCAATATCAACAATCTCTAAGAGAAAGTCGATAGATAATGTCGGTTCCCGTGAGAATGAAACAAGTCCTTTTAAGAGGAACTTGAGTGGTTTGGAAAGTTGAAGTGCAAGTGCGTCAATGGGTCAATGACGTCTTGTCTTCAATACCGATGTTACCATCAGTAGCATATGAATTGAACCCGGTTTCTGCCCTAAGGTTGAATAAATGGAGGGCTATTTGTTTTCACCCTTTTCTCATTCAATTCTTTTTAATTCTTCAACCCCTTCAGTGCTTACCGAGACTTCATAGCTAGAACCTTGTTGGGTTTATTCCAGTACTAGCTCAGTCTCAGTCCGCACTCTTCCCATATCTCATTTTTCTCCTTTTATCATCATACCTAAGAACTCTACACTAACTAGTGGATAGTCCCTGGGTAGATCCCTCCGGTTCTGGCGGATCATGGGAACACATACCTAACCTTATCATCCTTATATCACCATACATAATGTAAAGTTGGTCGGTCTTTTGGTATTGTTCATCTGCCATAGGAACCAATTGAAAACCATTTGAAAATCAATCCAGATACTTGTGATATTTTATCAAAGCATTTTGTACCTGAATTGTTTTTGATATTTTTAGAATAAGAGCTCCCCTCAACATGTGCATCAAATGTTTGAAATCGTTTTGCACACGGAGGCAAGAGGAAGAAATTACTTCTTTGATTACCATTTTTCTAAAAGATATCAACATCACTTCCCTAATCGAATCAAGTAGATAAAGCATTTTGGGGAAGGATGAGGTTTTCATGATTTTGCTCCCCTCAATATGTGCCTCGAGATTTGAAAAGAGTTTTGCACATACTAGAGGAACCTCACATTGAGATAAGTTATCACGTTTCAAATCATAGGTTTAAGATAGATGCTCCCCTCAACATGTGCATGGAAAATTTGAAATCGTTTGTCACATGTGGGAAGAAGAGCATGTACATCCTTATAAAACCATTTACAGAATTATCAATTTAAATCACAAATTCTCCCCGATCACAATTATCAAATCATTTGAGATTTGTGATCTCTTATAGATTTAAATTGATTTTGAAAGCTTTTAGGAAGAATTGTGACTTGATTATGAAAGCGTTTTAACCGATAAGGATCGGATGTTAAGACTTTAAACTCCATTGATAAACATGCATAATAGTTGTTCATAGTTTGTACATCACAGTTACACATAAATAATACAAGATGAAATGACATCCGAAAATATCTTCATTCAGTCCTTGAAGAAGCTTGTAATGACTCGCCGAAGTCTTCCACCACAAAGCTTTCTGTTACGATAGATCATTCTGGTCTTCAATCTTCGCTTGATTGCAAAGAATGAACTCATCACACCTCTTCACATCTTCATTAGACCGTAATTTTGTTTTGTCCCCCGGCCATTTTAATTTTGATGTCTTTCACTCAGTAGTTTAGTTCTTCTTCGACCATTTTGAGTGTTCCATCACTGAATTTGTATAGCTCACATAATCTCATTAACATCCTTGAACCATATCTGCCAAGAAGATGACCTCTGGGGGTGTCAAGCACTTTATATTCGTGATGAAATTCATGTCCACTGGCTTCCCAATTTGGTCTTGTGAGATTGACACGAGTCTAGTAGCTTCTATTCCCATTGAAAATCTCCAAATCTTAGTCGAATGACCAAGCCTCTGATCCATTGATTGACAGCAGCAGAGAGAGCCTTCTTCTCATGAGCAGGAAGATGGTCAAGGTGTCCTTGGAGGTTCAGAAGATAGAGATCTTCAAAGTCATTAGGCATCGGATGTTTGAAGTCGTTTTCTTCATGATGCTCTTTCAAGTCACTCTTCAAGAACAATCTTCTTCTGGTAGTCATACCCGTAGATAGGGAAGATCTCTATACCAATAACACTAAGAATACGCAGCCCCGGATCGAATCGCTCGCTGCCTCTTCGCACATATGTCTTTCGATGTAGAATTCTTCTTGAACCACCAATGTGAGATCCTATATGAAGCTGCAAAGGTCATATTGATTCTCTTTGTCCGCCTGCATTGATCTGGAACCATCTGCTCGAGACCTTGATCGTGTAGGTAGTGCCTTCATCTTTGAAATTGATAGAGGTGTCTTCTTCAGAGGTGTGTCCACATAGATAGTCCAGATCATGGTTAGAAGAAATTGAATCGAATGGTCATAAATCCGTGTTCACGTAGGGGAAGAGGGTTGTTCATATCAAACCTATTGATCTGTTCACCAACTTGATCATTCAACATTCTATAGCATTCTTCCATTTGATATTGAAGCTATTAGCATCCGAAAGTGGAAGACTTTGACTATTTCATAAGCTGGACCTTCAAGATCATTAGGGGTGATGGATGTAATTTCCTTCTTCTCACAAAAACACTTTATAAAGCTCCCATATCTCCTGTGAAGAAGAAGAGAGTCTTCACCGAGCTTCATAGTTGGAAATGATAGTTGAAGCCCAATTGTTTATCGGATTTGTTGACTCGACTCGGGAATAAACCATGAGGGCTCGGAGTTTGTGGTCTTTCTTCAAAGAGCCAACTTCAATGGTGTCCTTTGAAGGTGCGTCCGGATGGATTAGATGGTTCACCGACATATAAGTATCAAACCAATCATCTTCGTTGACTTGAATGAACCTGGTGGATGCATCATCTTCATCCGATTCACTCTCGCCATATGTTTATTCTTCATTAACAACTTGATCTTCGTGGATAGAGGAGACTGTAGACGTGAACCTTGAGTCAACCGTGGACCAAGCTGCGATTTCTTTATGCTCCTTGATTTTCAGATGAACCGGGTTGATGGCAGTGCTTTGGTGGTGTGTGGTGGAAGTGTGAATGTTGTTTTAGAAGATCCACCAACTCCAGATGTTCCAGCACCCCCAGTTGGAGGTGGAGGAGGAGGAGGATCTTTATGACCTTTTGCCAATGTTTCCAACACTACGGTTCTCCTTTTCTTTTAGCTTTTCTTTCTCCAAATGCCTATCAAGAACTGCATATGATGTCGTACTTAATTGATTCATCGAGAGCCTCATAAAGCTTCTTATGGACCTCATGCTTATCTTCGCCTGCTTCAAACATCTTATCTGAAAGTACTCATATCACGATAGAGATCCTTGAATCGCTCTAAGTAGAGGAGCCTTCATTGCCCATTCCACAAAGATCTTTAACTTCGCCTTCAATGGCGCTGCCACCCTTCATCAAAGTTGAGGTGCTCCACCATATCACCGATCCACAAGGGAATCTACGGATTTAGGTAGTTGTCTTTCAAGAGCTTCATTCTTTTCACCGCTTGTCAAGCAGTTGATCCGAGGTAAGAATTTGAGGTGGTGAAGCAGGTGGGTTACTACATCGCAACGTGACCACTGGTTCAAAGGATAGAGTCTTGCAGATTCTGAACGTGCGGTTACTTGATCGTGCTTGGGAGGTGGAAGTGCAGTTGTGAGCAAAGGTGCTGTCATAGGTGGAACGGATGATGTATCTTGTTGAATTTTGACATTAAACATGGATTGTGCATCCTCATTGTCATTATCTTGCTTGGAAGGCTCAGAATCAATGGGTTTGTCATTTAAGAATTGATCACCGAAAGTGAATTCAGTATCTAGGTTCTTAAATGATGATAGAGAACCGGTAGAAAGATTTGGTTCTTCCAAGGGCATGGTCTCATCGGATCTTGACTCGATTCTCCCGTGAGACATGATGTAACATATCTTCAACATTTTGTTCACACCGATACCACTTGTAGTGGATTCACTTCGGTGCTACAGATGCTTCTTTTTCCAATTCGATGGTTCTTGAACTGATGACGATTCAATACTTCTTCTTCGATCAACTTGAGTGGTATTTCTTGATGGTGAGGAAGAAAAGGTAAGGAGCGTGTGAGCAGCTTGTTCATCTCTAACAATTATTTTCCCTTGTCTGTGTGATTCGTGTTGTTTGTTGAGGCACTTGATCAGGCTCTCTTAGCACTACTCCACCTACTGGTGCTTTCACATTCAAACTTTCTAGGCTTTGCTGGATTCCTAGTTGCAGAGCGCTGATCATCTTCATCGTTAACCTTGTATTATCCCTGAAACCTCAAGATTTTCACCAATTTCCTTTCCACTTTCTTCCTTTTACTTTCTCGCTTCTTGGATACGTGTGTCTAATGTTGTGACCTTTCACGCTCTTTTAGAAGAGAGGCATAGGATGCTTGTGAGGTCAAGTGGACTTGGGAGCATTGGGTTGTGGAGGAGTGGGTGTGACATCGCCAGGAACCGTAGCTCTTTTCTTGTATTGTTTGAAGTAGTCCTTCTTGATATCTTCCGTGAGTAGAGTATCGTGAATTGGCAATCCAAATATTTCATTATCCATACCTCTAGGAACATATTTCGGTTTCCTAAAATAAATTCATCTTCGCTTTTGTAGAGTTGATTCAATCCTAGGATTGAAGTTGTGAGTTTGTTGCAAGAATCGATAACAAGCTTTGAAAATCATGTCGGGAATCACAAGCTTGTTTTGTTTCTTTCGCCTTGAGCTTTGTTCGAAATTCTATCGTGATATGAATGTGTGCATTGATAAAGAAAATTCTTCCCAAATACGATCTGAGACATTCACATCAACCATATTGACAATTCCCCATAGGATTTGCAAGATGGGAATTCTCACTTTATCGAACCCTGATGTTTTTCCAGATAAGCACAAGTTGAGAATAGTTGTAATAGCTCTCCGTGGTTGATACATGTGTCCAAAGGATGATGTCTCAAGCCCTTAAGATGCTGTTCGATAACCCAAACCAATTAGAAAGACAATTAGATCGCCGCACAGTGTGGAGATTCGAACGGGGTTGGTTACATGGGGTGATTCCAAGAGCCTTGCTAAGAATGGCTAAATCAATCGTGAACTCCCTATCATCCAGTTTGCAAGAGTATTGAGTTGTGATTTTGTCCCATTGAATGGTGTTCCAGAATTGTTGAATGTAAATGGTGGGAATTGAGCATTGCTTGGTAATGGCACCAAAGAAGTTTGTGTTCTTGAGGATATCAATGGATACTTTGAGTATAGGATTTTGTTGTAGCTTTTGTAGATCCACATAACAGTTACTCTTTCCAATATCACCCATTGACTCTGGAAGGATTTCATCGTCTGAGAGAACTTTGGTTGATGCCGAAGGGATAACGTTTTATCGTGGATTGAACTTGCCATTGATGATCTGAGTATACATACAATCAACAAGAATGATTGGAAACGAAGTTATATAATAAATGATTAGTGAGACTACATTGAATACACCCTTATGTTATGAACATACAACACTTAGAAGCACGCATAGTGGTTCCCATAGACATATAGAGATAGAATGATAGACAAAAGTAAGACATAAAGGATAAAGACACCATTTGATACAGTTTTCACGAGACGATTTGTTTAGGAATTAAAAGAAACGCACATTTCAAAGAAATAATGTCAGCGTGAGATACACAAGTAGAAGTGATATAGCAGATTGAATGAAACAAGATGTAACATTGAATAGCCACAAGGGAGTTCAAGAACAACTTGCCTAAACAAAATGATATAGTAGGTTACAAAGAGTAAGTTGACAATACAAGTTGTTACAGGAAATCCTGAAACAAGATTTGTAAGCATGAGATTATCCTAGCAAATAACCTTTAAACCTTTTAATAACCCTAGGCCTTGAGAAGAAAAACCCACCAAACAAGTCTCAAATCACAAATGGTCAAGTCAAGCAACTAACTGCTACATGAAAGTGGACTATGTCGCTAACTTGTAAAGACAAGTCGCCATCACCAGTACCACATTCAAGTCGCTACCGCTTTTGCTCTCTGTCGCTATATTTGCTAATTCGCTAACTTGTAAAGACAAGTCGCCATGAATGTAACATAACCAAGTCGCTATAGATTTGTTTACTAAGTCGCTAACGTTGCTAATTCGCTAACTTGTAAAGACAAGTTGCTGATAATAATGATACAACTAAGACGCTACCCAAGTCGCTAGAAAGTAATTCACTAATTCACAAAGAACTTAGTCGCTAAGTTGAGTACTAACTCGCTACGATGAACATATAAACTAACTCGCTACCAAGAATAGTGTTAAGTCGCCATCAAGAACAATTTATCGCAACAGTTAAACAACCCATCACACACCTTAGTCACTATCTTGAGCATACTTAATGCTCTAACTCACATGATGAATGTGATAGCAAAAACGCTTATCAAGAACACTTATTATCTCAACAAAAGATCAACCCAAACCACCAATCATGGAAACACATTATCAAACACTCAAGATCAGTTATACCAAACAATTAATACACTTGCAACATCATTATTACAACAATTCACTTCATTACATGAACCAACGGTGGGAATCAAATGTCACATTCACAAGCTCGAGGGATCCTGGTTAAAAGAACGAGTTAGAACCTAACACAAACGCTGTATGTGAAAACAATTTATGAGAGATTAGAATCATACCACGCTAAGTCGCTAGGACGAATGATTTAGAGGAGAAGGAAGAAAAAGAGAGAATAGAAAAAAATTTATTTAAGAATTATAAATAAAAAAAATGCTAAGTCGCTAGGGGTTAAGAAAATTCAAGAATTCCTATTTGTCACATTCGGTCCCTGTGGTTATGTGAGAGATTAGTAACTAACTCACTATCCTAGAATCATAGTAAGTCGCTAAGACTTTCGAAAGCAAGTCTCTAACCTCAAATTTACCAAACCAAGTTGCTAAGACTTTACAAAGAAAGTTGCTCTCATGTCACATTATGTGTTACAGACTCATTAGTTATATGAACATATCAGATTGCAAACAAGCACCGATAGCATAATAAGATAAGCACACTAACATAATGGATAAACAATAACAACCCGCCTTTGAACACAAAAACATAACAAACACTGGCGCAGATACAATCAAGATAACTTGAAAAATTCTCCCCCTCAATCAATGTCACCAAAGACCATTGATTGAATTAACCTCACCCGTTATAAAATAAGAATATATCATTTGTTCGAACTTCATCTATGAACCCGTGCCATTATTGAATGACATTTCTAGGACCGTAGATGTTATCGATAACAAAGAATGTATTCTTTATTAGTTTAATAAAATTACGATATAAAAGAATGTATTTTTTTTTTTTTTTTTAAAGAAAACTTGATTTGTACACAGATATAAAAGAGTGAGTCCTGATTCAAAATGAATAGGAGTCAAATTACGATGTACATCAATTCTGGCAAGCTATAGCTCCTGAATGAGCTATATTCATTTCTGATGGGAACCAAGTCATGAAGTTCCTGATTGAGTTGAGCATTGTACCTGAAAACGACTGAGAGCACATTGTACTAGAAGCACATGTAGAATTGCAGCAGGATGGGTTAGTGACATGAATAATTTCACTATTTGATGTAACATTGGTTAATGCAGACGTATCAATATTAGAGATCTTTTAGGCTCAATATACTTGAAGAGTTTTCCTGTGGGCATCCACTTAAGGCAAGATTTAGGAATGTAAGTCCGTTTGGATTCAGAGAACTTAAATAATCTGCCAGTGGGAATCCATTTGAAGCAGTTACTAGTAGATTTGTATGTGTGCACTTCCCTGTTTTGGCTATTGTTCCTTTTGTGTTTCGATGGTTTCTTAGGGGATTGATCAGCCAAATGATGTTTCTTATGAGAACTAGTTGTACTTCTAGTATTTCTAAACTTTGAACTTTAACATTTCCTGGAGTTTGATATTCATCATATCAGAATGAAGCAATGAAGTGACTGGTTTTGACAAAACAATATTCTCATCAATTTGGGAGGCAAGCCTAGATTTTGATGATTTAACTCTTTCAGCCTAAAGGCATTAAATGCTTAACTACTACGCTTAGAGTGGTTCTCGACCAGTTGACTTCCTCAAATTTGATGGTTTTGCAAACTTAGTGTTCATCCTATTTCCAGTAGATTTCCTAAGCTCATTTTTAAGGCAACAATGTTGAAGATCTTATCTTGAATTTGGGCTTTGAGGTCATCAATGTCCTTCAATAAGTTGTTAGATTGATTGATCAACTTAGAATTGGTCTCCTCTAAGTTCTTTCTTAATGATTCATTTTCTCTAACAGTTGGACACACAAAGAGCAAGCTCAGCATTTCTAGATTCAAGTGTATCACTCATTTCATGACAGTCATACTTCTGCACATCTGAGAGTAGTGATTTCAGATTGCATATGGTTGAGTCTTTGTCCCGAACTGGGTTTTAATTGATTAATTTCAAAAATTCTCGAAATTCTGGAAATTCCTGATTGATGCATGTTTTATTTGCATAAAGGCATTCATCTTTTTGTTGCATTTCGATTTCCAAAGAAATACAATGTTTTTCAAGAATTGAGTATTTATTTGAAAGTTCATCATATACCCTTTTTTCAATCATATCATCAGCTTTAACAGTTTTTGATTCAGGCTCAACCACGATCGATTTCACAAGATAAAGATCGAGTTAGAATCAGTTTCTTAACATATGAATTACAATGATTAGTTAAGTGTACCTCATCACATGAAACCTTTTCTGACAATCGAGTCATTGGGATCAGTACAGTTGTCTCCATCCTTTTTAATTTCAACTGAACTTCTGCATTCAGTATCATTCATTGGTTTACCTGATTCATTGCATGACCTATTAAAATCTTCCCATAGCATCACTTGACACCCCTTCATTTCATTCATCTTCTCATTCTCATTAGCAACTTCCTTTTTGTATATTTCCACATTACCCATAAGTAGAATAAAGGTGTTTCTGAACTCATGGATTTCATTCCAAAGGTGTTTTTGAATGAGTTTCCATCAAGTCATCATCAAAATCGAGGAATATTCCCCTTGATAAGTTTTGGCCGAAATTGATTGAAGATTACTTGAAGAGTCTGATTAGATTTATCAGCTTGAGAACTGTTCATTGGCGATTTGACACCTCAGTTGTTCTAAGTTGAGTAACACAGTTCTAGTCAAAGTGGGAAAATCTTGACGAAGGATAGCACTGCTTGTTCGATCCATAGTAGTAGATAAGAGTAGTTTGATATGCTGATGAAGTAGTTGATATGGCTCAATGTTGTATTCCATTTGCTTAGCATCATTGTTCATTAGATGTGGTTTGTTGAGGTTTGACTCAGATGGTGAGGAGTTAAGATCACCCTTTGATGAATCAACCAATGTTGGACATTCAAAATACAACCAGCCATTGTTCTGAGGTATCATAGAGTTTAAGTACTTTGGTGATTAAAGGATCAGTGATGTAAGAAATTCTATTTTGACGAGTATCTTCTCGCATGAACGACCTCTCAAGAATGTGGAGATGATTGTAGGATCATTGGTAGACATGATGACAAGTTAAACGGGATTTTATAACTCTATGATTAAACCGGGAAATAGATTCTTTCACGGGATTTTACTAAATCAAGAGAGAAACCGTAAACAATCACCCAAGTCGCTAGAAGATAATGCACCAAGTCGCTAACACCTAATTCGCTACACCTCCAAGTCGCTAAAGTCCCAAGTCGCTAGACAAATGCAAGTCGCTAAGTAGTAACTCGCTAAGCCTCAAGTCGCTAGCAAAATTTTGGCAGCAATTCGCTACTCAAGTCGCTAAAACTTCAAGTCGCTAAAGAGCAACTCGCTACACCAAGTCGCTACCACTGTCAAGCTCGTACCAGTAGTGGAGAGTCCACTACTTGTACTGTTAATCGCTAGGTCTAAGTCGCTAGCTCCAAGACTGTAACTCGCTACAAAATTGTGAAGCAAGTCGCTACGAAGAAAGAGATCCGTATATCAAGTCGCTAGCAAGAAAACCACATAAACATCACTTTTCAATCCAAAAACAACCCAACCAAGATGATTCAAGCTCACCAAATGAAAACCTAAACACTTGTGATGATTCTAAACACAAAAATACTAACAAAATCCAAGCTTTAACACAAGAAATCAACCAAATGATGCAAAAACCACTAAACTTTTTCAAACTCAAAAACCACCTAAAAACCACTAGAAATCCAAAGATGTGTAAGATATGATCTAACCATGGCTCTTGATACCAATTGTAGGATATTGGATTTCACATACACATCATAACATTAACACTTTAGGCGAATAGATGATTTAAGAGAGAGAAAGTGGGATATTCTGGAGAGAGAAACTCATGTGATGTTAGATTACCAAAGAACATCCAACCCTCTACCTTGCAAGGTAGAGGGTATTTATAGGTTACAAACTAAACGACCTCCTGACGGCCCTGTGGATCAGGATACAATGGGTAAAGACCCGCCCTTCCACTGGGTAGTAGCACTAAACTAAATGACTAGTAAATAACGTAATGTCTATGAGCTAACTTATGCTAAATAATATTTGGGGTGACCGATACTTCACTAAGGAATTTTCTAATTCCTAACAGAAAATCTCTGAGACATTCATTGTGGTGTTGGTTCTATGTGATGTTGTGACATTCGGACCGACATGCTCACATTCTGGATCATGATATCTTCTCATCGAGTAGCGGAAGCATTTGTTGATTCATGATATTGGCAGCAGCGTAGCAGAAGCATGGAGTGAAAATATCAGAGTCATTGATGCACTAATCATGATTTCTTTTGAGATGAATGTGTTAGGTGAGCATGCGGCTATGGATTGACCGCTTCATTCGATCAACAGAACGCGGGGTGTACCTCGCATAAAACAGTTAGCAATAAAGCGCACGAAAGTGTCTTTGATCACTTTCGATGAATTGAGGTACACGCCCCACGGTTCCCCGTTGATCAGTACAAGTACCGCGGATCGTATAATTCAAGAATTTCCTTGACAGGGTTTCGCAGCTGCTCTAGCTGTTCTCAAACCGAACGCCTCAAAGAAGACAACACGGAAAGTGAGTGAACCAAATAATTTACGTCCACTGAATGATGAAAAGAGATTTGAAAAACAATCGTGTATTGCTCAATAGAAATTGTTTTTGCAATATAACGAAGGTTTTAATGAAAATCAATTATCAATCATAAAACACCTTTTGATTTGAGAAATTAGTACACGGTCGACGTGCTAATGAAAAGAGTTTTAAAGCACAAAGACCGGTTTTCCAAAGGTATCCGTCAATCCATAACCTGAACCAGGATTGATTCAAAAGATTGAATCGCCCCATTGTTTCGCTCAGCTTGTCACATGGTTGATCTCAGATAATAGATCTCACATGCCACCTACCAGAGCTTGTTAGATGTTGGCTCCGTATATTTCCATCTTCACAGTGAATATGTAAACACATCACTCAGATGTTCTCGCAATACCACAAGGATAATGCGTAGGACTCAAGATATAATCTCTCTTTCCACATTGTGTGAAATGGAGAGTCTTCATTGAAAGTGTCCTAATGAGATTTATTGATGATCTCGTGGCACTAGACTCAATTTGTGCATATTTGGATCCTATATCGGAGACTAGGGAGAGGGTCTCCTCCTTCAATATCAACAATCTCTAAGAGAAAGTCGATAGATAATGTCGGTTCCCCGTGAGAATGAAACAAGTCCTTTTAAGAGGAACTTGAGTGGTTTGGAAAGTTGAAGTGCAAGCGTCACCGGGTCCATGACGCCTTGTCTTCAATACCGATGTTACCATCAGTAGCATATGAATTGAACCCGTTTCTGCCCTAAGGTTGAATAAATGGAGGGCTATTTGTTTTCACCCTTTTCTCATTCAATTCTTTTTAATTCTTCAACCCCTTCGGTGCTTACCGAGACTTCATAGCTAGAACCTTGTTGGGTTTATTCCAAGACTTCTCAGCCTCATCCGCACTCTTCCCAATTTCTCATTTTTCTCCTTTTATCATCATACCTAAGAACTCTACACTAACTAGTGGATAGTCCCTGGTAGATCCCTCCTTCTCGGGCGGATCATGGGAACTAATACCTAACCTTATCATCCTTATATCACCATACATAATGTAAAGTTGGTCGGTCTTTTGGTATTGTTCATCTGCCATAGGAACCAATTGAAAACCATTTGAAAATCAATCCGGATACTTATGATATTTTATCAAAGCATTTTGTACCTGAATTGTTTTGATATTTTTAGAATAAGTGCTCCCCCTCAACATGTGCATCAAATGTTTGAAATCGTTTTGCACACCGGAGGCAAGAGAAGAAATTAACTTCTTTGATTACCATTTTCTAAAGATATCAACATCACTTCCTAACCAATCAAGTAGATAAAGCATTATTGGGAAGGATGAGGTTTTCATAAGTTTTGCTCCCCCTCAATATGTGCCTCAAGATTTGAAAAGAGTTTTGCACATACTAGAGGGAACCCGCACATTGAGATAAGTGATCACGTTTCAAATCATAGGTTTAAGATAGATGCCCCCCCTCAACATGTGCATGGAAAATTTGAAATCGTTTGTCACATGTGGGAAGAAGAGCATGTACATCCTTATAAAACCATTTACCGAATTATCAATTTAAATCACACATTCTCCCTCGATCACAATTATCAAATCATTTGAGATTTGTGATCTCTTATAGATTTAAATTGATTTTGAAAGCTTTTAGGGAGAATTGTGACTTGATTATGAAAGCGTTTTAACCGATAAGGATCGGATGTTAAGACTTTAAACTCCATTGATAAAACATGCATGTATATCTTTTGAAAACAATTGAATGCCAAATAACTTTTTAATTTAATTGAAATCATTCTCCCCCTCAATCAATGACATAGGTTGTTGATTGAGAGATTGATCTTTTGACAAATAAGTCCTGATGATTATCAAAAATAGAGACTGAGTTATTTTTCAAAGCAGTTAGTTTTCGGCAGATAAATGTTTATAGAATCGAGCATGGAATTTGTTGAAAGACAGGTTTTGATGAACGTAAACAAATTCTCAAATCTTGAAAAACATGAAAAAGCATGGCTCCGTTTTTTTTTTTTTTGAAAAGCTTACAATAATGACAATAAGCCATTATTTTCTTTCTCTCAAAATATGTTATATATATATATATTTATATATATATATTATATTATATATGATATATATATATATATATATATATATATATATATATATATATATATATTTTTTTATGAAAATTAACAACATCTAAAGTCCGTGTCATTTTTGAATGACACACAAACGTAGATATTATCGAATGAGAAAACAAAAAACAATTTTTTTTTCAAGTTTTTCAAATTTTATGGATTTTTGAAAATTTTATATTTTTGTATTTGATTTTTGAATAGATATATACAAGAGATAGATGAAGATAGACCTTACTCCTCGCCTTCTCCTCAAGACGTTGAGTGTTTCGTTGAAGGCTTTTCATGCTCAGTCGTGGAAGAATAAACTCAAAGCGTTCTCTTGGAAGAGCTTTGGTGAAGATGTCTGCTAACCGATATTCAGACCTCACAAAATAGAGTTCCACCACACCTTTTTCCACTTGTTCCCCGATGAAATGATGTCGAATGTCGATATGCTTTGCTCTTGAGTGTTGAACGTTGTTGCATGATAGAGCAATAGCACTTTTATTATCACAAAGACAGAGGGATTTTGTTGAATTCAAAGCCATAGTAGATAATTGAGATCTCATCCATAAGATTTGAGCACAACAAGATGACATGGCTATGTATTCAGCCTCTGTAGAGGAAATAGAAGTACTCATTTGCTTCTTTGAAGACCAGCTCACAAGCTTATCACCCAAAAATCGAAAGCACCTCCAGGATGTACTTTGACGCGGTATCTTGACAACCTGCATGATCAAGATCTCCGCATAGGCCGTTAGTGACATACCGGTGTCTTTCAGGTACCATAGTCCCATATTGATGGTTCCTTGGAGATACCGAAAGACCCGCTTAACCGCTTCAAGGTGCTTTTTAGTAGGCTTAGCCTGGTATCTAGCACACATGCAAACAAGAACAAGATGTTCTGTCTACTGCTGTGAGGTACATTAGGGATCCTATCATACTACGATATTTTGTTTGGTCAATCATGATTCCTGAGTGGTCCTCATCTAGTTTGGTTCGATCAATCATGGGGTGTCAACAGGGTCACTTGAATCAAATCCAAATTTCTTTAAGATTTCTGTTGCATATTTAGATTGATTTATGAAAATGCCTCCGAGACTTTGTGAAATTTGTAATCCCAAGAAAATGACATTTGTCCCATCATTGACATTTGAAATTTTGAACTCATTTCATTAGAAAAACGATCACATTCCATTGGATCGGTCGAGGCAAAAATAATATCATCAACATAAATTTGAACATGAATTAAATGTTTGCCCGACTTCCTGGTGAACAATGTTGGATCAACTGCTCCTTTGCTAAATCCGGTTGATAGAAGAAACTTTGACAGTGTATCATACCATGCCCTTGGAGCTTGCTTTAAACCGTAGAGGGCCTTCTTCAAACGATAAACGTGAGTAGGATGCTCTTGATTTACAAATCCTTCAGGTTGGTGACGACGACGACTTCTTTAAGGTCTCCGTTCGAAATGCCGTCTTCACATCCATCTGATAGACTACCATGTTCTTACTAGCAGCATTAGCCAAAAGATTCTGATTGCCTCGATTCGAGCAACTGGAGCAAAAGATTCTTCAAAGTCAATACCCTCCTCTTGACGGTATCCTTTAGCAACTAATCGAGCCTTGTTCTTCAACACATCACCATGCTCATCAAGTTTCACTTTGAAGATCCATTTTAGAGCAATAATCATAGCACAACTGAGCAGGTACTAATTCCCATACATCTAGTCGATCAAACTCATGAATTTCATCTTGCATAGCATTGAACCAACTATCTTCATTCATGGCGGTTTAACATCTTTTGGTTCGATCTTAGAGAGTACGGAGTTGAAGAAGCACCATAAGGCATCGGTTGCAAGTTGTTTCCGTGTGGATACTGGACGAGAGGGGTTTCCAATGATGTTGTCTAATGGATGATCGTGAGTCCATTTTCTGAGGTGTTCATGTGGTAGTTGTTGAGGGACTGAAGTAGCGGAGTTGATGTCTCCTGAAGAAGATGGTTCGATGAAGATTCAGTGAGCAAATATGTTTTTCAAATGGAGCATCTTCAGGAGTAGCAAAGGGATTAACTTCATCATTGATGCCAGAAACAGTTCCATGATGTACATTTGAAGAATGATGATTTGTTGATGAGACGAAGGATCAGCCAGGTGCTTCTTGACTTAAAGATATTGAGACTGAGGGATTGACTTCATTCACTGGAATATGAGCCACCTCTGTTGTAGGGATCAACACCTCATTAGTACTCGGATCATAAAGTTCATCAAACATAGGATCAAACAATTTCTTTAAATCATCTTCGGATGGAGGTACATATGGAGTTTCTTGAGAAGAGTTTGGAACAAGGGATGAACCAATTGGACTGTTTTTGAAGTGCGGGTCCGAACTGAATTGTTCAGGAGCCGTTTGACCTCACTCATCAAACGTAACGTGAATTGTTTCCATGATGTTCCGGGTTCTTTTGTTGTAGATTCGGTATCCCTTTTTGTTTGGTGCATACCCTACAAATACTCCAATGTCGGCTTTAGCTCTAAGTTTGCCTAAGTCTTGACCCTCATTAGTTGGATAGCACAATGCTCCAAACACACGAAGGAAAGAGAGATTAGGTTTTCTGTTGTGGACAAGTTCATATGGTGTCTTTCCATGAAAAGTGTGAATCAGGGAACGATTTTGTGTGTAGCATGCAATGGCAATAGCTTCAGCCCAGAGAAACATTGGAACTTTTGAGTAAATCAGCATTGTTCTAGCGGCTTCTACAAGAGTTCGATTTCGCCTTTCAACTACACCGTTCGGTTGAGGAGTTCGTGGAACACTTCTTTGATGGCTGATTCCAATGCTTTCATAAAATTCACTAAGTTGTTTGTTAACAAACTCGGTTCCATTGTCGTCAGGATAATTCCGGTTTTGTTAAGTCGAACCTGCAATGTTTGATGAGTTTGATGATGATATCAGGAGTTTCATCCTTTGTCCTTAAGAACTTGACCCATGTGAATCTAGAGTAATCATCAACTACAACTAACACATATTTCTTCCCAAAGATATTATGCACTCTCATTGGTCCACATAAATCCATATGAATTGTATGAAGAACTTATGTGACAGAGTTAGTAGGTTTGGGTTTATGGGCATACTTCTTGCTTTTTCCCAATTGACATGCTGAACAAAGATGATCCTTTTCATACTTTAGTCGAGGTAAACCTACAACTAAGTCCTTTCTGGAGAGATCATTGATGGTGCCGAAGTTCAAGTGATTGAGACGTCGATGCCATAACCATGACTTTGTTTTTGAAGCCTTTGACAGCAAGCAAATTGGAGAAGACTTCATCATATCTTCTATAGAGATGGTGTAAAGATTTGAACCACGAGTTCCTCTTAAAAGTTCCTTACCATCAAGTTCTCTAACAAAACAAGTATGTTTTCTCAAGGCTACTTCTAGATCGAGTCACGAATTGACCACGAGAACAGATTATGATCAAGACCTTCCACATAGTATACTCTAGAGATAACACTATCACCAACAACATAATCACCATAACCCATAATTGCACGAAATGATCATTACCGAATCTAACTGTCCCGATGAATTTGCTCACGAAGTTCATGAGCAGCGACCGGTCTCGGTCATATGCTTGGAACGACTGAGTCCGGTACCACAAAACGATTTGAACGATCTGCAGTTGAACACAGACAAGAATGGATAAGCGGATAATTGGGATCCCCATGCAAGAATGGGTTCCACTTGGTTAGTAACAGTAATTGGAACACCCACATCGAAAATAGAAACATCCATATCAGAAGTAGAAGCAATGGAATCATTGGGAATAGATGCAATCTTTGGTGTCTGTATTTGACCTATTCAAAGTATGTTCACTTCTTAAGGGAATAGTTCTACCAAGAGGCATCCATTTTCTAGTGGGCATAATCTTAGCAGTTTGAGAACAAAACGGATTATTCTTATGGCCAAAAGGTATCCAATAATAACCTATCTTTATAAAAGTTCTTCTGTGGGTTTCCACTTTGTTTTCTAACAATCTTTCGTTTTTGCCTTTCTGCCTTCTTTGCACGATTATTAGCATTAACAATTTTAACTGGGCATTTGACAGCATTAGACAAAGCATTCACACCACATTCTTGATTAGCAAATGAATTCAAGCGGACATCATTACAAGGTTTGCAAATAGTATCGAATTGAATTAATTACAGTACATAAGGCTAATACTAGAATCAACACGATTCGTTTTATTCAACTCAAGCTTAAAGTTCCTAGGTTGGTCTTCTACTTTCTTCCAATGCACATTTTAGCTTGCGAGGTCCTATCATTCCTTGTATTGTCTTGAGACTTTGACACCTCGCTTTAATGTCATAGATTACTCCTGTAGAGGGAATTATGGGAACATTAGTTGGTTGATCTACTTTTTGCATTCCCGAACTAGACGTGCAAGGATCTGTATTACTAGGCGACACATTGATGTATACTTTCTTAAAACTGGGCCTAGAATGGTTTGAAGGCTCAAGGCACTAGGCATAGAAAAAGGCATCACAGCTTTGCCTTTTGCACCTAAGGTTAAGGATTTGGGACATGTTGCAATTACACATTCTAGCAACTCTTGAGATCGTTTGGCATGGAGGCAAGCAAACCTAATTTCACTATCAAGAGGTTTGTTAATGAAATCCTCTTCGACAATCTCACGGAGACATTCTAGACTATCCTTAAGGTGAGCACAGATATTCATGAAAAGCATGTTCATTATTCCTAAGATGAGGAGGAATATATTTAACTGTCATAGTGTATTTGCAATCTAAGGGTGACTTTGAGACAACATTCTTATTGAAAACAAGTGGCGGTTCCCATTTCCGACTTCTCGATTCTCAATTTCTTTTTGTAAAGACGTTATTTTTTCGTTGTTTTGGTCACGGGTGACTTTTATTGAATCATATAACTCTTTAAAATGTCGTTTAACTTTTTCATTTTCTTCTAGAAAACTCTCGTTTTCCTTTTGTAAGGCATCAACTAAGTTTTGAAGATGAAAAGTTTGAGAATTCGGAGAATCTAAAGGAGGAGGCATTTGGGAGCCTGTCATATTGTTCGTTTGACCCTTTAATTGAGAGATTTGGGCTTTCAACTTTCTGATCGTGTTGCACCGAGCTTGAATCTGTTCATCACGTTTGTTAATTTGAAAAACTGCATCAAACTCTGGAGCATCCGAGGATGTCTTGATATTTGAAGTTTTGACATTTTCTTTAAGATGTTGATATTTTAGTTGTAAATTAAAATGCTCAACTTCTAGTTTAGAAAAATGTTTAACCAAATTGTCGTGATCATCCAGTTCAATTTTCTCGTTTAGTTTAGAATTAGTTTTTCAAGCTCAATGACACGATCATGGGAGACTTTCAGTGCAACCGATAATTCATGAAATTTGGAAGCATTAATGGAACAATTTGTAGCAGTGAAAAACACATCCTGAGTAATACATTCAGAAATCAGGTTCTCATTTAGTGTATGCAAGTTCTTCCTCTCAATCTCATTATATTTTAGTGCTCGCTCATAGTCACTAACTTCAACTATCATTGCATCAAATTCCTTTTCCATTCCCTTAATATCAGTTTCAATCCCCTTTTTAAGACTCTCAAAGTGATCTTTTAGAAGTTTAAAGAAAGGCATGACCTCAGTTAAATAACATTCTTTCATTTGCTCAAAACCCCTTTCTCCTTCCGTAATACCATGGGTGTTATCCTTTTCTTGCAAGTTTTCTCAAAATCAACAAATAGTTGAAGTATAACATATTGGCTAATTAAGGTCTTGCTTTTAGTGGCAATTGTTCTAGGAACAAGATGCATTGGTGTATTAGGAGGATACACAGTCGCTCTAGGCATTTTCCAAAGAGGAGGGTTTGTTTCAACAATATTTTCACCTTTCTGCTTATCTAAATCCATTTTCCAGAAAACTTGTTCGGGAGTCAACAATGTCGGAGGTTTAAACATGTTCAAGGAAATCCAGTTTTCCTTCTTGTAATCATGGGGTGTGATCTTTATTTTCTTCTCTCTACATTTAGGATCATCTAATTTCTTGTTCATCTTTTCCCTAGTGACTTCATCTGATTTCTTATCTTCCTCAGTGCACTCAACGCAACTAGGTTTCTGTCTAGGTTTAAGGATTTCATTGCCATCGTAAAGAACCTTATGAGCATTTCTAGCCTTTTTAATGACCTCTGGATTTGGTTCCTCAATAAGGGGAATGCTATGCTTATCGCTTAGGACTCTATGCTTAGTGATCATGTGAGCAGTCAGAATGGTGTTCCCTTGTATGTACAACTTGTTTTCAAGTTTGTTTTTCAAAGTTTTGAGATTAGAAAAATCTTTCAAGAGTTTTGATTCCTTTGCATTAAATTCTTGCTTAAGCATTTTCACATTTTCTTGAAGTTCTTGTTTTTGCTTAGCAGGTTTAGAAAGCTTTTCTTGCAAGGAATTTAACTCTTGTTTTAATACTTCTTCTCTAAAATTACTTTTCTAATAATTGTATGCACTTGGTCATCCATTTCCCTCCACGAGTGGTCAACTCAAACTTAGCACGTTGTTCATAAATAGCAACACGCTCTTTATAGGCATTTAATTCAGATATTACGACTCATCAGGGCACATGCAGTGTATTCATCAAAAACATAGTCATTGTTGACTGCAGAGATGCATCACTTGATACAACTTCACTTTCACTTTGTTTCACATATTGATCATATGGGACAACATTGATATTACCCATATTTTCAATATTTGATACAAAAGTTTCAGTTGATAGTACTTTGTCATGCATCTTTTGCACATCAGCATCATCGTATAGTTTTAGTACCTCTGAGATGAGTGTGTCTTTGGATGGGCCAGCTTGTGGTGAAGAGGAGACCTTGGGAGAAACCATTGGAGAAATGCTAGCCATAAAGATTGTGTGTGCAGTAGGTCCATTGATGTGTGCTAAAACACACATCATTTTGTATCTAAAAATATGCCAAATCGGATTAATAACCATGAAATGTGTCAAATTATATTGCAAAAATATTGTATATGTGTTATTATGTCTTGCAGGTACAAGGGTTTGAAAACAAAGCAAAAACAGTGATTTTCGGATGAGTTTCAACGACATTTTCATGTTTTTCGAGGTTCAAACGAAGTCGGAAAAATTATCCGAGCACATCATTGGAAAGATCACGAAAAATCGAGTCAAATGGTTATTTTATGTGGAGCATCGAGGCAAAGGAAGAAATATTGAAAGATTAAACGGAGCTTGAACGAAGATTATATTTTTAAAGATAATGGCTAAAATTTGGATCAAGTAAAAGAGCATTAAAAAGAATTAAATGCAAAGAGTTAACACAAAAAGGCTCTTGGTCTAATGGTTGGGTGCATGCTTACAAAGCAAGAGGTCAAGAGTTCCAATCCCACTTGTGGCAATATTTATTTTATATTTCGTTTTTGCATCACAAGCCCATTCATGTTGCAAGTCCTAGCTGCTGTCCATATCCACGTGGCAAGTGACAAGATTACATTTGATGAATTGCTATTGTCTCTAGCACGTGAACATCACATTCCATAATTAATTCAACTAAGGGCGCGTGTATTGTTCTTGTACTGCCATACCACTCGCTCCACCATTTCTCCAGCCATCAAATGCGTCCCACGTGTCCAGCGAATGGTATCCGAGGAGATATTTGATAGGAAGGGTCGAGAATAATTTTGGCTATAAATACAAGCATTGCATGATCCGAGAAGAGAGAATCATTCACACATTAATTTTACACACACTCTTTTTTAGTTTTTAGCTTTATATTTTAGTGCTTATTATTGTTGTAGTAGCTTATTTTTAAAGACTTATTGTAATCTTTTGTTTATTAATGAAAGATGATGTTTGAGTTTACTTAAGTGCTTATTCCTTTTTCATCTTTCTTCCTTTCTTTTCTTTTTTCTTTTTCTTATCTAATAATCTATTTTAGCTTATTAGCTTATTGTAGCTTATTAGATTAGCTTTTTAGTGATAAGCTTTCTTATAGCTTTTTCACTTTAAGCCTTTTACATATCTTTTTATCTTGAATAAGCTCTTCCTTATAGCTTATTTTTAGATATAAAAGACTAGCTTTTTGGGTAAGCTTTTCATATAGCTTATTCAATAAGCACTTTTTATTTTTAGTTTCTTTTCAAAAACTCTTTTATTTACTTAGATTTATTTTCTTTTTCAACTTCTTTTATAAAAAAAAATAAAATAAAATAAAATAAAAAAAATTTAATCTTTTTAACTTATCTTTAGCTTACTTATTTTGATCTAGTCCTTAAATATACCCAACTCACGTTTAATCTTCGGATTTGAACCACTTAGTTTTGGGTGGATATTGGATCTAATCTTTAAGCCTTTTCTTTGCTTATTTTGTTTAAAGTTTGGTACTTTTTAGATCAATAAGCTTTTCCATAGCTTATTTGATCCATAATATTGCTTATTCTCTAACCTTTGATAAAGTTGTGATCTTGCTTAGTTTCTCATCATTTTCATCCTAAGGCGAGGAGCTTAAGGGTTTTATAAGCTTTCTTATTAACTAAAGTTTAAAGCTTTTTAGTCTTAATAAGCTATTTAGTTAATAAAGTCACAAACTTTATTAAATATTTGGTCTTATTAAAGCTTTTAAAGAAGTAAACTTTAGGGTTTGATAAGTTTATAAAATCGGGTGGTATTATTCGTCTCGTATTGTAGATCGGGTTCTATTTTCCTTACTTTCTCTTTTTGCTTGTGGAAAAATGATGTTTGTTGAGCTTATTATTATTATCTTTGTTGGTTTACTTATGACTATTAGTGAGTAGATTTTTATTATGCTTGTTAAGTGATTGGTGAATTGTGAAATTAAGTGTGGAATATTAGAGATTATTAATTGGTAGCCTTTGGTTTACTTGGTTTGATTTTTAGAAACTTTAACGGGCAAAAGCCGTTAAGGATTTTAACTATTTAACCAAGTAGATTTTATCTAGATAAAAAGTAGGATTTTCAATATAAACCAACGTTGTGAGAAAAATCTACTTTTTAAACGGATAATTAAGGGTTGTTAATTAATAATTTTCGGATAATCGATGATTTGAGTAGTTGGTTATTTTAACGGGCAAAAGCCGTTGGTATAATTAATTATTTCAAGTCTACTAATTTTTACCTCGAAAAATAATTGTTTTCAATATAAGCCAATGTTGTGAGAAAATAATTTGTTTCGACGGGTATTAATTACATTAGTGCTTTTAAAGAAAAATCCACACTTAATGAACTTTTCACCATACTTGACAAGCATAGCTTTTTATCATATATTTTTAGTCGGTATCTATTATTTGCTATTAGTTTAATTTTTATCTCGCTTAAAACAGATTCTTTATTTAACTAGTATTAAAAGTTTTAAAAATTAGCCTACAAAACCAAACAAAAACCAAAACGATAATCAAGCATCGTTTACAACGAACAAACAAAAACATAAAATTCAATTCATCTCTCGCCTAGGAATACGACATCCGGAAGGTTGATTATTACTTGTCCTCAAGTAGTGATTGATTCTTAATCGGGAATACAAATTTTAAAACTGCCATTTGCTACAAAATATTTTTTTTAATTAAACTTTTTCAAAAACACAAAAATATTTTCCTTTTTCAAAAATATTTTCAAAAAAGCCAAAAATATTTTTCAATTCACTTTCTTTTTAGTGCATGAGCACTCGATCTTCTTCAAACGAATTAAATTCTCCTCTTTCAAATCCCGAAAGATTAATTCGACAAAGAAATCGTTGTGATCCTTCACATCTATTTAATTTTGAAGAACTTAATATGGTTAATAATAATCAAAACATCAATCAGGAACCGCCTCCTGTGGGTCCCATTCATCAAAATGCGGGTCACGAACTCCGCCCGATGGAGGAGCTTCTCCAAGCACCTATCGAAGGTGTTGGAGATGCTATCGTCGTGCCCGCCATTCTCGCAAACCAATTTGAGATTAAAATCGGCTTGTTAAATCTAATAACAAGCATCTCATTCCATGGTTTTGAGAATGATGACCCACACTCACACATAAAAAGATTCACAAAAATCACACAAACTTTAAAGATTAATCAAGTTCCTCATAATGTGATAAAATTGATTCTCTTCCCCTTTTCTCTTGAGGGAGCTGCTCGGACTTGGCTTGAAAAGGAACCTCCTGGCTCCATCACAACTTGGGAGGACTTAGTCTCCAAGTTCGTGAATCGTTTCTTTCCTCCCTCAAAAACAACAAATCTTCGAAATGCCATCACAAATTTTCATCAAAACTTCGGGGAGACATTTAGTGAGGCTTGGGATCGTTTCAAGGAGCTTCTAGCTAAATGTCCTCATCACGGATTTTCACCCCTTCATCAAATTGATACTTTCTACAATGGGTTGAATCAAAGTGATCAAGATTCACTCAATTCGGCTGCGGGTGGAAATTTGTTGATGAGAAACACCCAAGAAGCATTAACAATAATAGAAAACAAAGCAAAGGTTCGTACTTCACGGAACACACCCCAAGCTTCGAGTGCTATTGGTAGTTCATCTCAAAATGACGCCCTAGCGGCTCTTACCAAACAAATCGAAGCTATGGGAAAACAAATTGATAATATGCAAAAACCTTCTCATCCCGTTCATGCAGTAAATCAAAACTGCGAGACTTGTGGTGGTCCACATCCATATTACGAGTGTCAAGCCGCCGGTGGCTACACTCAAGAGGACGTATATGCTACTTCGGGGACCTTTAATCAAGGAAACCGAAATCTCTTAAGCTATCGTTCTAACAATTTTCTTGGACCACCCGGTTTCAATCAACAAAACAATCAAAATCAAAATCAATCGAATCAAAACAATCAAAATAATCAAAACAAGAATACCCAAAATCAATACCAAAATCGTCAAAATCAAGGTTATAATCAAAACAACCGTGGGCCGAATTTTAATCAAGGAAACAATTATAATCAAAACCAAGGATTTTATCAAAATCAAGGCCCCGGTTTTAATCAAAATCAGTTTCAACCTCAAAATGCAAATCAAGCCCCAATTCAATCTTCCACGGATGAGTTGTTGAGACAATTAATCTTGAAACAAGAAACTCAAACCCGAAATCAAGAAGCATTAAATCGAAATCACGAGGCTACAATGAAATTAATGCAAGAACAAATGGGTCAAATGGCTAAATTACTTTCCCATGGAAATCAAGGTGGGCTTCCTAGCAACACCATACCAAATCCAAGGGAAGAAATGAAAGCTATAACAACACGAAGTGGTATTACTATGGTTGGACCCTCATCTCCTTCACCTCCTCCTCCTACTTCTTCTTCTAAGGAGGTGGAGCGAGACCGAGACTACCATGGACCAAGTGCACGATTCATGTCCAGGAAGTACCGCACGAGTCCCACCTCCGGTTGTCCAACCACCTACTGCTTCTCCTAAATCAAATGAGATTCCTGAGCGTAATCCTCATCAACCTCCAATTCCTTATCCATCGAGGTTGAACAAGGATAAGCTTCAAGACAAATCTGATATTCAAATCCACAAGTTCTTGCAAATGTTCAAGAAACTTCACATCAATATCAGTTTTGCCGAAGCTTTAGCTCAAATGCCAAAATATGCTAAAATTTTAAAAGATCTCTTAACTAACAAAGAGAAACTTCTTGAATTGGTGAATACTCCTCTCAATGAGAATTGCTCAACGGTCCTCCTCAAAAAGTTACCCGAGAAACTTGGAGACCCTGGCAGATTCCTCATTCCTTGCGATTTTAGTGAGATAGAGAGATGCAAGGCCCTAGCCGATCTAGGAGCCAGCATCAATCTAATGCCTCTTTCTGTATGGAAAAAGTTATCATTACCAGATCTTACTCCCACTCGTATGACGATTGAGTTAGCTAACCGAACGGTTGCATACCCGCTCGGTATAGCTGAGGATGTCTTCGTACAAGTAGGGAGGTTTACCTTCCCCGCCGATTTTGTTATTGTTGATTATGATGTCGATCCTCGCGTCCCCCTCATCTTGGGGCGACCTTTCTTAAAAACGGCTCGTGTTCTAATCGATGTGGAAGAAGAAGAGCTGACTATTAGAGTCGGGGATGAAAAACTGGTGTTAAGTATTGCTCAAACCGCGAAATATCCTCTTACGCAAGGAGAAGAATCCGTCAATCGAATCGATGTCATTGACACTTCTTGCGAGGAGCATTTTCATGAGGTGTTGAACGTATAAAAGTCCATTAACCCCATGAGTGGCGATCCCACTCCCTCTTCTGATGCTACCGTCGCTTCTCTCTCCCCATCTCTAACCCCTTCGGGGATAGTGATTTTCTCTTGGAGGAGACCGACGCGTTTCTTGCTCTCGATGACTCAATTTCACTAGAAATTGATAATGGTATTTACGATTCTGAGGGGGGATATTCTTTTTCTTGAACAATTATTGAATGATGATGTTACCAAAGATCCCCTCCAAAAGAACTTAAAAATGTTGAAACTGAAAAGACCAAAACTTCAATTGAAGAACCTCCTGAGCTAGAACTCAAGGACTTACCTTCTCACCTCGAGTACGCGTTTTTAGAGGGTACTTCTAAGTTACCCGTAATTATCGCTAAAGACTTGGAGAGTGAAGAAAAGGACAAGCTCATCAAGGTTTTAAAGTCTCATAAGCGAGCAATCGCTTGGAAAATTCGACATCGAGGCATTAATCCAAATTTTGCACTCATAAAATATTGATGGAAGATGACTTTAAACCTGTCCAACATCGAGAGAAGGGTAAACCCAAAAATTCATGAAGTCATTAAAGCAGAAGTTATCAAACTTCTAGATGCCGGATTGATTTACCCTATCTCGGATAGTCCTTGGGTTAGTCCCGTTCACGTCGTACCAAAAAAGGGAGGTATGACGGTGATTAAGAATGATAATAATGAGTTGATACCTACTAGGCTAGTTACGGGTTGGCGAGTTTGTATTGATTATAGGAAGTTGAATGAGGCCACCCGAAAAGACCATTTTCCTCTTTCTTTTATGGACCAAATGTTAGAACGATTAGCGGGAAATGAGTTCTATTGCTTTCTTGATGGATTTTCAGGATACTTTCAAATTCCCATTGATCCCCAAGACCAAGAAAAGACCACCTTCACCTGCCCTTATGGGACATTTGCTTACCGTCGCATGCCCTTCGGTCTTTGCAATGCCCCGGGTACTTTTCAAAGGTGTATGGTGGCGATCTTTCATGATATGATTGAGAAAACCATGGAAGTTTTCATGGATGATTTTTCGGTCGTTGGGGATTCATTCTCTTCTTGCCTCTCCCATTTAGACATGATGCTCAAAAGGTGCGAAGACACCAATCTTGTGCTAAATTGGGAGAAATGTCACTTTATGGTTAAAGAGGGTATCGTCCTCGGCCATAAGATTTCTAAGAATGGTATCGAGGTGGATCGTGCTAAGGTAGATGTTATTGCCAAATTACCACCTCCTACCACGGTCAAAGGAATTAGAAGTTTCTTGGGTCATGCCGGTTTTTATCATAGATTCATAAAAGATTTTTCTAAAATAGCCCGGCTTATGACCCATCTACTAGAAAAAGATACTCCTTTTATGTTCTCTAAAGAATGTATGGAGTCATTTGAACATCTTAAGACGAAATTAACCGAAGCTCCCATTCTTGTTGCCCCGACCGGGACTTGCCTTTTGAGGTAATGTGTGATGCTAGTGACTTTGCTATCAGAGCAGTCTTGGGGCAACGAAAGAACAAATATTTTCAGCCTATACACTATGCAAGTAAGACTTTATCAAATGCTCAGATACATTACACCACTACGGAAAAAGAGTTATTAGCGGTGGTGTATGCGTTTGAGAAATTTCGTCCTTACCTTGTCTTGTCTAAGACAATAGTGTATACGGATCACTCGGCTTTAAAGTATCTATTTGCTAAACAAGACGCTAAGCCTAGATTGATCCGATGGGTTCTCCTCCTCCAAGAATTTAATATCGAGATTCGCGATAAAAAGGAGCAGAGAACCTAGCGGCTGATCATTTGAGTAGACTCGAAAATCCTCATAAAGGGGATCTCGATATGGAAATGAACGATAATTTTCCACACGAGTCCCTGAATATGATTTCTCTTAAAAATGAAAATGAACCCCCGTGGTTTGCCGATATTGCAAACTACTTAGCGGGTAATGTGCTTGTTAAAGGGTTGTCATCCCAACAAAAGAAAAAATTCTTTAAAGATATTAAACATTATTTCAGGATGACCCCTATTTGTTTAGAATCTGTGCTGATCAAATTATTAGGCGGTGTGTGGACGGGAAAGAAGCTATGGATATTCTAGAAGCTTGTCACCATGGTCCCACCGGAGGACATCATGGCCCGAACTACACCGCCAAGAAAGTCTTTGATTCTGGCTTCTTTTGGCCCACGATCTATCGTGATGCCCATGACATGGTCAAAATTGTGACTCATGTCAACGCCAAGGAAAAATATCACAAAGGGATGAAATGCCTCAAAATTCCATCCAAATTTGTGAAATCTTTGATGTTTGGGGCATAGACTTTATGGGGCCGTTCCCGTCTTCACGAGGGAACAAGTATATACTTGTGGCCGTCGATTATGTGTCAAAATGGGTGGAAGCCAAAGCTTTACCCACGAATGACGTCCGAGTTGTGGTAAAATTCTTGAAACAATTATTCTCCCGATTTGGAACTCCTCGGGCCATAATCAGTGATCGAGGTACACATTTTTGCAATGATCAGTTTGCTAAAGTTATGGAAAAATATGGTGTAAAACATAAGCTTTCTACCTCGTATCACCCTCAAACAAGTGGTCAAGTGGAGGTATCCAATCGTGGCTTAAAAAGAATTCTTGAACGTACCGTAGGTGAGCATCGAGCTAAATGGGCGGACAAATTAGATGACGCTTTATGGGCTTTCCGTACCGCTTTTAAGACCCCCATCGGGTGTACACCTTATAGGCTCGTGTACGAAAAAGCTTGTCATCTCCCCATTGAGCTCGAGCACAAAGGCTACTGGGCTTTGAAATGGACAAATTTTGATCTCAAAACTGCGGGTGATCACCGAAAGATTCAATTGAACGAATTAAATGAACTTCGTGATCAAGCCTACGAGAATTCTTTGATCTATAAGGCAAAGACAAAGAAGATACACGATGAAAAAATCAAAAACCGAGAATTCCTTGTCGGTGATCGTGTTCTTCTTTTTAATTCTAGATTGAAGATTTTCTCGGGCAAGTTGAAATCCCGCTGGTCCGGCCCGCTTACTATTACCGAAGTGTTTCCTTATGGGACCGTCGAGTTATCCCAACCCGATGGTCCAAACTTTAAGGTAAACGGGCATCGGATCAAGCTCTACCATGGAGGGGACATTCCTACCTTGGATGTCCCAGATCTCCATCTTTCCCCCATGGACAACTAATTCGGGGGCGAGTCAAGCTCGTGAATCGTTAATAAACAAGCGCTTCTCGGGAGGCAACCCGTGCTATCTATCTATCTATTTTTTATTTTCTAATAAGTGTGTTGTAGATTAGTGTGGGGTTTTGTTTCTTTCCATGCGTGTTGGCAGGTTCCCGTTTTGCTTGAAGAATCCCTATGATCGAGAAGACCTCCGTGCTTGTTTTCAAACCCTCCAATACTCGGTCTCCGATCATTTATATGTTATATCTTGGGATAACCCTTTGTCATAATTAAAAATGATTTTTCACCTTTCACACTTAGAATTTTTAAAACATTCGCCTTTTTCAATTCTAAGTGTGGGGTTAACACCCGTAATTTTTAAACATTGAGGACAATGTTAAGTTTTAAGTGTGGGGTGGATTTCTATCGAAATATGACTTTTTCTGCTTTTGTATGGTCCCCATGCAACCCCGTTTTAACCGATTTATTCAAAAAAAAAAAAAAAAATCAAAATTTTGAAGCTTTTGCTAGTCTTTTTGATTGAAAAGTTTGCTAGTCTCTTAGACAAGAAGCTATAAAAAGCGAATTCTAGCTCACAAGGCCAAGGATTTGCAAGTTTCCCTGAGTGACTTTAAATATGCATAACTTGATTTCATTAGACGAAGCATTTGCTAAATTAATATATGTTTTGACACCTTGTTGACTTTCCGCTGGTGAGGGTAGGAATAGAATTCTGACTTGACCGGGCGTGTTGAGCCCTAGCTTGTTCCCTTAACCATAGATAATTTAATTATCGGCTAAGCATCCGCGGATCTCATTATTTGGGATTTTAAATTTGCGGAGATCGAGAAATGATAGAGTTACTTATGAGTTTAGATGCTAAGCGTGGAGTAGTTGGTTCTCTTTAGAGCCCATCGAAGGTACTTATGGCTTTTTGTTCCCACAAGATTGTTTCACCCCATATTTGTGAATAAATAATTAGAGATGTTGAGTTTCTGGCGATAGTTAGTTCTTTATTCTTCTTTAGAGAATCCTTGCCCATGAGAGTTGGGTACACATCAAGGTACTGTCAGTGTTGTGGTGTAATAGACAACTGATTCCTGATAGTTTGCTGCTATTGTTTTTATTGTTATAAAAGTCGTAGGGTTTGGAGTTTGGCACAAAAATTAACATGAAATAAAGCCCAAATGTATTAAAGTTGAAAAATCCAAAGGCATAAAAGTTTTCTATGTCCGACGGTACCCCGTTGTCATGGACTTCTAAAAAGGTTGAGGAAAATCCAAAGTCATAATAAGACTTCGGATAAAACGGTAATCCCGTTGAGTTAGTGGTTGAAAAGACCAAGGGCCTAAATTGCAAAATGCAAATGTGCTTAAATAAGTGTTAAGCCAAACTTTGAATCCTGGAGATGTCTAAATAAAGCCTCTGTCTCTGGACTCGTAGATGAGTTGTCTCGGTCGCCATAAAAAGGATATTCTCCCTAAATCGTGTGAAATTAGGACCTTGATGTGGACCTCATTCTTGTATGCAATGATTTTCGAGGGAAGATGGATAACTAATTATCGACTTAGCTTCATATCTTTATCGGATTAAAACTATCGAAACGAGAAACATGAAGAAATTCATTTCTCACCAAAAATAAAATAAATAGAGGAAAATAGGAAAATGGGAGCAAGAGGTAATTACACAAGTAACTTCCATGGGTAGTGTTAGCATCTAAAATCTTATTTAACAATGATTTCGATTTTACGCTTAGTTTGGGGACTTGTGAAAAATCAGGGACGATGTATTCTATCCGTATGGTCACTTCACGCTGTGTTGTGTTTCCTACTCCGTGATCCTAACGTGTCGTTTGAAAAATGTTGGAGTTATTGATCGACATGAAAGTTCAACAAACCGTCACATAAAAAGGAATGTGCTTAATGATATATCTATATATGAAATAAAATGGTTTAAAACGGGGCGTTTTCAAAGATAAAGATTTTTGTACCTCTTGATGAACATCTTTCTGTTCTTGTTTGATGTGAGGGATTATTAGTTAAGAGGGTTTAAAAGATTTTCTTTCACTACGTGTGTAATTAACATTGCGTGTGGGACCAGCAATGGTTTTAGTGTGGGGTATTCTGATGTGTGCTAAAACACACATCATCCATCATCCACATCAGAGTCGTATGCATCACAATCAGCGACTTGAAAGGCATTCTGATGATTGTGACCTATCTCCTGAATAGGCTGCTCATCCACATCTGCATCATAGATCTTGGCATTGCCCTCAGCTAGAAACAACAATTCCTCTTCATCCAAAGCGACCATTATCCCGAGCTTGCACAAGCAAAGACATCTTGTCTCAAGAAGTAATCGCATTCTGTGGACGCTTTGGAGATGTGCAATTCCTTGCAATGTGTCCCTCACCACCACAATTATAACATTTGATCGGCTTAGCTTGACCTTGATTACCATTCCTTCCTCGATTCTGATTACCAACATAACCTCTACCAGCTCCACCTCTTCCCTGATCATACTATCTTTCCTGAACTGGTTGCACCACGATCCTCCCATCTTTAATAGTAGCTTGATTGTGTGGGTTAGATGTCGCTGAGGTTGTTATTGGTTTGTGGGAGAGAATTCATGTTTTGACTAATCATAAGAGCTAGTTGATTAATGAAATTACCCACGTGTGCATCAAAGATCGACTTGTTTGAACATAGAATTAGGAATTAGTTTGTGATTACCATTTCCCATGGGTATGACTTGTGAGGCTTTGGTTGTGATTCCGATGTTTGAGTAGAAGGCGGTTGAGTCATTAGACGAGCTTGTCTCTCCCTGGTTGGTTTTGAACTGATTAAGAACCAAATTGTCAAACATAGCATGTCTCTCATTCTGAAGGAGGAAGGCATAGAGTTGCTCATAGTTTGTATTCTTCAATCCTTTAGTGAGCTTCACAGAGGTGACAAACTTGTGCCATTCGGGATTCATGTTGTTCACAAATTTTGAGTTCAGTTGAATGTTAGGCATTGTCATTCTGATGTTCCTCATGTCATTCACCAACTTATGAAATCTCACATAGTACTCATAGACACTCTCATCGGGTTTCATCTTGAAGTGTTCAAATTCGTCATAGAGTTGTGATTCTCTGTCTTCCATAGTTAATTTGAACCGAGAGAAGCATCTTGACATTATCCCATACCGCCTTTGCTTCGGTGTTGTGATTGATCAGCTTTTAGATGTCTTTAGGAAGACCTTGAAGAACAATGTTTGAAGCCCGATATCGCATCGAATCTCTTTTTCTCCTTATCATCAAGCTCATCATACATCTTTGGTCCGTCCATTCCGTAAATTAGAGTTCCATCTTGACAGTATCAAGTACATCTCTAGTCGTCTCAACTCGATACGGTCCTTCATCAATGGATTTGAGAATGTTGACACCATTTTCCTTTCCAAGGCAGACAATCGATTCGTTGAGCCCAAGAATCGTAGTCTGTTCTGTCAAGCATGGGTGGACGAGTATCCGAACCAGCTGCTTGAACATCCTCGCGACTGATGGTGATGATAGTAGGAACGTTTGTAGACATGTTTCAAGCTCTAGGGATTTTGCAATTCTTTGATTAAACCGGGAAATTGATTCTTTCACGGGATTTTACTAAACCAAAAGAACAACGTAGAACGTAACACGAATAAGAAAAAGGTCTAAATGAACAAGTCGCTAAACACACAACTCGCATAAGCAAATAACTCGCAACACACTTAACTCGCTTAATTAATCAAGTCGCTAAATAGCCAACTCGCTTTAGTCTCAACTCGCAACACAATCAACTCGCTTGAACACTAAGTCGCTTAAGTTAACTCGCTAAGTAGCAAGTCGCTTTAGATCTCAAGTCGCTTAAAGAAACAACTCGCTTAGAACCCAAGTAGCATAAATATCAACTCGCTAAACAGCTAAGTCGCATGTACCAACTCGCTTTAAATAACAAAGCAACTCGCTTTGATGAAACACAAGTCCGAGACACAACTCGCTTAGTCCTTTTTTCAAAAATAACCACTTTATCAATCCAAAACAACCAAACCACAATGATTTAAGGCTTCCAATTCAAAACATAAACACATATGATGATCCTAAACACAAAAGTACAAGCAAAATTCAAACTTTAACACAAGAATTTGTCCAAATGAATCAAACTCTCCTAAACCCTTAATACTCCAAAACCTTATGAAATCCACCAAAACAAAGAGCATGAAAGATGAGTGATCAAACCATGGCTCTTGATACCAATTGTTGGATATTGGATTTCACAAACACTCTAAACCATGATCAAAGTAGGCGTATAAGAATGTTAGAGAGAGAGAGTTCTAGTGAGAGAAAGGAAGAGAGTTGGGAACTATAGTGAGAGAAGGAAAATATTATTATGAGCTCCAACTCTCTACCTTGGGAGGTAGAGAGTATTTATAGTCTTACATAAAAACGCCACACAACGGGCTGTGGATCAGGCATACAGTGGGTAAAGACCCGTCCGTCCTCCACGGTGTTACTTAACAAAATACTACTTAACATAAAATAAATATGACTACGAGCTTTCTAAAGATTACATATACTTGAGGTGACCGACTCTTTAATACCTGGAATTTCTAATTCCTAACACGAGTTGACTAGGGTGCGAGTTGTCTAGGGTGCGTTTTGTTGACTTTTCCCGACAAAACTTCAAATGGCCATAACTTTTGAACCGTAACTCCGTTTTCAACGTTCTACCCATCAAAACGACCGTGAGAACGAGGAGAATGGCACGCCAAATGGGTCAACCTTCGAGGCCTAAATCCGCTCTGAACAAAAGTTATTGAAGTTTTTATGTTTTTAGACCTAAATTTCTCCATAAAAACGGGCATTAACCAATCCAAATCTCAACCAAACAACATCTCTGCTAATCCTACAAACAATCATATGTCCTAAAACACAATTGTCTATCATTGTGTCGATCCATCAGTCATCTTAACACATTCCATTGGTCATTGCTTAACGGTTTGGTCTTGATTTTAGTAAAATCTCGCGAAAGATTCTATTTCTCGGTTTAAATCACAAACTTGTAAAATCCCGTGTACACAGCAACATCATGTCTTACACTCCTGATTCAGTGATTTCCGAAGTACTTAAATTGTATGATGTTGTGGACAACAATGATAATGTATGCTACACTGAACGATTAAAGATGTTTGAATTAATCAATGAGGATGTGATATCTTCATGTTCTGAGTACAATGAAAATGAATTGCACCTGCTAATGCTACAGAATGCCATGCAAAAGGAATGTTGCATTATACCCTATCAACAACTTCACTCACACCTCATGTTACTTCTACCTTTTGGTATGGAACGAACGTGCAATGCTCTTTTCCATCAAGATTTATCCACATTAACGGGAACATTACTATTGAACTTAGAACAATTGGAACAACAACTTGTCAAAGAAAAGGTTCAAGAAGATAGTTCTAGAGCTGCACTTCAGGTGATCCACAAACAATTTCAGTCATTCATCAGTGGAGAATTTACATCAGAATATGATCAAGACATGACTGAAATGTCTTTCAAGAGACACACTGGAATGGAAATTAGCGTGTTCATAGAGACACTTATCCATCTCATGGATAATGTGGATAAGTATATTGAGGAAGTTACTGAAAGAAAAAAAATAGATGAGAGTCTGGTGCAGTTGACAGAAAGTTGTGATGAGTTGGGTAATGTATCTGTTGAAGAATCGGGTGTTGCTGAATGCAGAATGTCAAAGACAACAAATAATGATGTAACTAGCTGTTTAGTTACTCCTAACACACAAGAAGTAAATGTAGTAATTAGAAAGGGGAATGAATGTCGGGCACAATTAAAAGATTGTAGCATTGAGTCGGGTAAAGCACCAGATGATGGATCAGTTGACACTGAATACATAGGCTCAGAGATAGATAAGCTTGACACAGCCAGCGGTCCAGTGACTCTTGTTACACATGATGTGGATGCAGATATCAGACTAAAAATTAAACAGGTGTCATGTAATGAGGTACCCTTAACTGTTCAACATAGTGCATCTGCTAAAGTACTTAAACAAACTGATCATGATGCTGAACATGACTTTGATAAATGTTCTGTAACCGAGGCTGAGTCTGAGATTAAGTGTTTCAAAACAAAAGATATGGTTGATAAAAAGGCTTTTGATGAACTTTCAAACAAATTCTCAAATCTTGAAAAACATTGCATTTCACTTGAAATTGCGATACAAAGTAAAGAAGAAAGTTTTCAACTTAACAAACCATGGAAAAATCCAGAACTTCCTGAATTCCGTGAACTTTTTGAAATTAACACCTTGAAAGCTCAGCTTCAAACCAAAAACTCAACTATCAACAATTTGAAGAAACATATTTCTGGTATGCATGTGAAAAGTAATTCAGTCAAGACAGCACAAGACATTGATACTATTATAACAAGAAATAATGAACTGTCAATTTATGTGGCTAAATTACTAAAGAAAAATGAGACTTTGAGAAAGCATCATATAGAACTAAGTGACTATGTCAAAGAAGCTAGAACAAAGTCAATGGAACAAACAGACTCTTTGATAGCAAAAATTGATGATCTCAAAGCTCAGCTTCAGGAAAAGAGTTTCGCTATTGTTGCCTTAAAGAATGAGCTTAGAAAAACCGTAGGGAAAAGTGTGAACACTAAGTTTACAAAACCATCAACCTTGGAGAAGCCAGTTTCTCATCCCATTAGAGACCGGTCCGTTGTTAGGCAACCTACTGCATTTATATCTGAAAGAACAAAATCTTTAAAGACAAGGCTTGCCTCCCAAGTTGATGCGACACAAGTTTTGTCAAAACCAGTCACTTCACCTGAGTTACCTAAGAATAATGCTTCTAGCTCCGTTAACCCTTAACAAGTAGTTACTTCTACTCCCAGCACCTCTAGGAATAGTTCGAAAACAGGGTCAAAACCACGCATTAAAACTCAGAATTCATATGATATAAATGACTTGTGGAAGAACTATTATCTAGAAGAAGCTAGGAAAAAGGCACAGATTCAAAAAGACGGAATTTTAGGTGCAAGACCTAGGGTGATGCATTCCACGAGATTTCAAGGCACTGCTAGTAGTTGTAAACCATTACCTAGGAACACTCAAAAGACTAGGGGTTGGCTTGCATCTAAGAGTAGTTATATGAAGAAGAATGCTAAGCATGTAGAAAATGAAACTAGAAATTCTGAGTCTTTTCCGAATAAGAAACATTTTCCTAATTCACATGCTAAGGTACAATCCACTCAGGCTACTAACATGGCTAACGTTCAACATGTTATGAAGCAAAACAAACCTAAAACTTCACCTAGATGGATCCCAACTGCTAAATCTTTGGAGTCTAGGAATACCAATAAGTCTTCCACTGTGCATAAGAATATCAACAATCCTAGAACTTGCCATAAGTGGATACCATCTGGTAGAATGTTTAAGGATGTTGGACTTAGGTGGATACCTACCGGAAAGGTGTTTACCAATGGCAAAATCAAGGTTGACCACGAAACCCCAAAGGGTTTGGATACTAACGTCACTAACCAATATGTATGCAATCAAGCTTGTAATGTTAGTGCAGGTAATCCTTACTCAGTTGCAGATACTTCGATCCTTCACTACATGGACTGGCTTAAAGTATGGATAACAAATGGATTGATATCTCATAACTCACGGGTTCTAGTAACTCAACCTTGATATTAAATCGGCTATGACGTCTGTTCACATCAGTTCAGGCCTCGTTCTTCAAACATAATGGCGTCTGCAGATAACTCTTCAGGCCCCGTTTCTCAAAGAAAAGAAAGATGTACGCTTCAGTGCGCTTTATCTTCAGAAGAAGAGAAATCTTCATGTATATGACCATTCTCATCGACATTCTTCATCAACAAGCTTCATGTTTTTCCTATGCTCATTCAATCCTCAAATGGATCTACGTTCATTGGTGTATATTCTTATTCACTTGTTTAAATCAAAAATGGCAACTTCGGATGCAATTTTTTAAGGGGGAGAAGAGTGCATATACTACATGTTGATGGATGCTTGATTTATGGTCATACGACTCTCCTTCAACGCCTAATGCTTCACTTACTAAGGATAACTGGGATTCATTGTTTCAAGATATGTTTGATGAGTACTTCCAACCTCTAATGAATGTTGATCATCCAGTTCCTGATGCTCCTGCTCCGGTTCCTACTGACTCAACTGGTTCACCATCTAAGAAGTACTTCTCAAAATTCTCAAGAAACCTTATCTCCGATTACTTCGCAAGGCGTTGATAATGACTATCATGATATTGTAGTTGCACTATGGAATAATAATCCGTTCTTTGGTATTCCTTTGCCAAATCTTCACGGATTATTGTTCATGAATAATGATCCGCTCTTTGGTATTCTTTTGCCAAATCTTCACGGATTATTGTTCCTCTCATTGTGCACGCTATAAATCAACCACATGAACATTAAGGAAAATGACTACCTCATCCGCTCGAAGACATTATTGGTGAATCTTCCATATCAGTCTCTACATGTATACCTTTAGGAAGAATGCATTGATGTTGAGGAATCATTTGTTCCGGTTCATTCAGTGGGTCAAGATACATCCGATTGTATGTTTATTCACGTGTTGGACATTTGACACAAGTTGATTACTTCGGAGTTAATCATTTATCACTTATTTGAGATTGAAGTTGACTTTCATAAATGCGTGTTCTTATTTGATAACTTGCTCGGGCTTAAGAATTTGAGTTGAAGTCTTGGTTTTTCTAGTTACCAGCAGTCGGGGTGGATGGTTGAAGACCTGGTTAACTATCACTATTAGGAGTTACATTGTTTTACTCAGTGTCACACGCAGATGACGGTGTGGATAATCGCAAGAGGTGTTAATGTCTCATACTTTGGTTGAGTATTGAGTACTTAGAGATTTGCATGTAGCATAAATTCTCAACACCGTTCTTCCAACATTAGTGCAAGATAAGACACAAATGCGGGGAACTCTACTTTAGTTTCAAGTTTGGTATATCGGGTTTGCTTCATCAGTGGTCACTTCAAATTGTCCACATCTGGGTTGGTTAAGATAATCAGAGAGAGTTTCTGTAGCAGTTGATTCTCACAAGATATATTTAAGCTCATTTTGTTCTTCTCAAAAGATTTCAAGGATATGAGTGTATTATGTCTTGCTGATTCTGAGGTATCAAAACCAGCAAGGTAGAAGGAGACATACATCTAATCGCACAACGAGTACACGTGATGAACTTAATACTTCTTCTATATTGAAGTTATTCCAGGGAGACAAATGTCATATCCGTAGAGAAACTCGGTGTTTAATTCGTGGCGTTTGGTGTTATCATTCCAACTATTTGGGGGAAGGATGTATTATTCCAAGTATTTGGGGGAAGGATGTATCATTCCAACTATTTAGGGGAAGGATGTATTATTCCAACTATTTGGGGTAAGTTGTCTCTTGACACTTTTTGTATGTGTTAACTCAGCTCTCAGTGGGAAGAAATATGAGAAGAATATTTGGAGCGTGAGATGATATTGCTTATCGACATCTTCGAAATGGCTTATGATAAAGTGCTTCTGGTTATTGCTTCATGTACACAATGTTATGATGATTCCGATGAGATCGCAACCATCAGGGGAGAGATATGTGTACATCATGGACACACAACGTCTTCACATGATCGAGCTTATTCAGTTATTCCAGTGTTGATATCCGCAGAGATGATTAGTGATTCAACATGTTACTTGGATGTCATCATCTCTACTCTTGTTGGGTACATGTGTACATTATGGGCTAATTGGTTATATGAAAGATAACTGGAATGAATTTGGTAAAATGAAGATGTTGACATATTGTTCTCCCGAATAGACAACTGCTCAAACTCGAAGAGTAATGTGTACATCGGGGACGCACAACAGGTTCACGTGATAGAGCTTAATCATGTATTATGGGTTTGATAACCGCAAAGATGATCAGTGTTTAAACTTGTTACTTCGGTGTTCTCGTGTTCTTCGGAGTGTTGAGCTTCATTCAATGAGACTGTTTCTCGTCACATTCTACTTCTTGAGAAAATGGTCTTTATTCGAAGATTGTCGGTTTGGGGGGAAGCTACCAAAGTCTCACTTTCTGTTGGCTCAATTTCTGTCGTCCATTCAAGAGTCTCGAAAGCTTTGGTGGTGAAAGTTTAAGAAATGATGACTTCTATCTTCTACTAAGTGTTGAACGATATCCTTATCTCGGTACTCGTATCATCATCTTCTTAAACTATATCATCTTATTTGTATATATTTAACAAAAAGAAAATAGAAAAATATAAAATTTTCAAAAAATCCATAAAAATAAGAAAATGTGAAAAATTCCAAAAAATAAAAAATAAATAAAATAAATAAAAAATAAAAATAAAAAATAAATATATATATATATATATATATATATATATATATATATATATATATTGTTTTTCTCAAGACATGTCTTCTGGTATCGATAACATCTACGGTTTTAGAAATGTCATTCAACAATGGCACGGGACTTTAGATGAAGTTCGAACAGGAGGTGTAAATATTTTTTTTCAAAACATGTCTCAAAGAATGGCTTGCAGTTACTTCAGACTGTAACCCGCACTTAAATATTGCTTGCCATTATTTCAGATAGCAACCCGCTCTTCAAGAAAGGAAAGTGCTACGCTAAACCAATTTTCAAATATTTCGTGCACTTATCCTAAAACAAAATGAGGAAAGTATGTCGAAGGACTGCTGTTCCTACTAAAATATTTTTCCTTCTAAAATTCTTCAGAAAAATATTTGTTTTAACAAAATGGTGGTAAAAGAATTGCTTGAAAATCAATCAGAATCAAGTTTTCATAAAATTGCAAAAACTGAATCAATGACTTCAGCGCTTTTAAAACTTTTCATAAAATGAGTCATTGATTGAGGGGGAGAATGTTTTCAAATTTATATCATCTAACGGGCTTATCTAATTATCATATATACTTAAATATAAAACATGTTAACCTACGTTGAAGGACTAGGTGCCTAGGATATGATTGTTAGGATTAGATGATTAGAGTTTGATAAACACATTATTCCCATGCTTTATATGATCCGATTGATATGTTGAATTGACTTTTATTAGTCGATTGTTGTTTGGGTGATGTCGACCACCATATATCTGTTTGTGTGTCCACTAACGTATGCAGATATGATGGTTCATAAGAATATTCCCGATCCGGATCCCACAAATGAAGAAGATTGGATGCTGAAAGGAAAGGGTAACTATTTCTTGGGTCGACAAATGAAGAAACGAAGCTTAATTAGATCTATCTACGGATAGTTGGCACGATAGATGCAACTTCAGAGGTCTCACTGCATCAGCAGATGGTTTTCTTCCAACCTTCAGCAACAACAACAAAAGCAGCTCAACCACCTAACGTTTCCTTGTGCAGGATAATAGTGATGATACCATTTTTTAAACAATTTTTGAATAATATTGTTTTGAAAAATGGAAAAATATTGGTTTTGAAAATAAATTGGACTTAATTTTGGAAATCACCGGACTTCATTTTATCAAAACGTAAGTCACTCAATCATCGACTACGGTCATCGATTGAGGAGGAGAGTGATTTAAAATAATATATTTTCAAACGATATTTCATCTATCAAGTCCGTTTGTGCTAAATAAGTGGTGATCTAAAGATTTAATGTTATGTCATGGTATGATTTTCTTTAGAACTCTAAGATCTTTCAAAATGAAATTTTTTCTATTCTTCTTTGATTGTGAAATTGTTTTATTTTACTTAAAGATCTTTTAAAAATATCATACCTGACACTAACAATCTTTAATGTCTAAAATTGATCCTTATCAATCATTTCTCAAAATTAAATCAAGCCGCGTCTTTCCCCTAAAATTTTCTAAATGATTTAAATCATTTGGGATCACAAATCTCAAATGGTTTGATATTTTTGATCGGGGGAGAGATCGTGATTTAAATCTCAAATCGGTTTTAAAAGGGTGATTGTTTCAAAAGCACTCCTTCCTTCATGTGCCAAACGATTTCAAATACATAATGCACGTGATTGAGGAGGAGCATTTAACCAAAAACCTGAAGAGTATTTAAACAAGGCCAAAAATTCTCCCATGTTTTCCAAACCTTATTAAATCACTTGGGATCCAAAATCTCAAAGGGTTTGATATTTTTGATCGGGGGAGAATTTGTGATTTAATATGAAATTTGATAAAAGATGATCGTTTTGATTCAAAGTGCAAGTTCTCTCTAATATGTGCCAAACTCTTTCGTATATCGATGCACATATTGAGGGGGAGCGAATGGTTTCTATTGGCAATCATGGAAGTTCCTCAAAAACCTCTTTCCTCTATGTGTAAAATGATTTCAAATAACCAACGCACATTTTGAGGGGGAGAATTTACCAAGAAAATCAAATGGCTTTTTCCACGAAAATTGAGATCAAAGAAATATTTCAAAGAACTCTTGCCGCCATGTGCTAAACAATTTCACAACCATATGCATATGTTGAGGGGGAGCATTTCTAAATGATCAAAATAATTAAGGTACAAAATGCTTTGATATTATATCACAAGTACCTTGATTGATTTTCTAAATGATTTTTCAAGTGGTTTCAAGAAGGAATGAACAATACCAAAAGACCGACCAATTTACTTTATGCATGGTGTTATAAGGATGGTTAGGTTAGGTATTTGTTCCCACGATCCAGCCAGAACCGGAGGGATCTACCCATGGACAATCCACTAGATAGTGTAGAGTCCTTAGGTAGGATGAAAAAAAGGAGAAAAATGAGAATATGGGAAGAGTGCGGACTGAGATAGAGCTAGAACTGGAATAAACCCAACAAGGTTCTAGTAATGAAGTCTCGGTAAGCTTTAAAGGGGTTGAATAATGAAAAAGAATTGAATGTGAAAAAGGGTGAAAAGAAATAGCCCTCCATTAATTCAACCTTAGGGCAGAAACCAGGTTCAATACATATGCTACTGGTTGATACTAAGGTAACGCTGGTACTGAAGACAAGACGTCATGGACCCAGTGACGCACTGCACCTAACTTCCCAAGCTACTCAAGTTCCTCTTAAAAGGGCTTGTTTCATTCTCACGGGGAACCTGCATAATCTATCGACTTTCTCTTAGAGATTGTTGATATTGAAGAAGGAGACCCTCTCCCTAGTCTCCGGCATAAGAACCAAAGTGCACTATTGAGTCTAGAGCCAAGAGATCATCCAAAATATCTCATTAGGACACAAAATTAATGAAGACTTGCTGTTTCACACAATGTGGAAAGTAAGTATATATTGAGAGTCCTACGCATTATCCTTGTGGTATTGCCAGAACATCCAAGTGATATGTAAAGTATTCACGATGAAGATGAAAATCCTTCTAGAGCCAACATCAAACAAGCTCTTGGTGGGTGACATGTGAGATCTTTCCAAAAGATCAAGCTTGTAACAACTGGATAGAAACAATGAGGCGATCCACTCTTGAATCAACCTTGGTCCAGGAAATGAATTGACGAATACTTTTGGAAAAACCGTTCGATGTGCAAATCTCTTCTTTTCTCTAACACATCGAATGTGTACTCATTTTCTAATACAAAAAGTATTTTGATTGAAAATTGATCTTTCTCATAAAACCTTCGTCGTATTGCAAAACTCTTTCTTCAAGCAATACACGATTGTTTTTCAAATCAATTTTTCATCAATCAGTGAATCTCAATTCGCTGGTTCACTCACTCCGTGTTGTCTTCTTTGAGACGTTCCGGTTTGAGAACGGCTAGAACAGCCAAGGAGATTCTTAGGAATTATACCTGATCACAGGCAGTACTTGTACTGATCAACGGGGAACCGTGGGTCGTGTACCTCAATTCAAAAAAAGTGATCAAAGACATTTTCGTGTGTTTTATTGCTAACTGTTGTTTGCAGGTACATTTGGATGGTTGCAGCTGATCAGAATTGAGAAGTCAATCCAAAGCCGCATGCTCACAGCATCCACACTTAATTGAAGAAATCATGACTAGTGCATATCTACATAACCTGGCTCTGATATTTTTATACTATGCTTCTGCTACGCTGCTGCAAATATCATGAACCAGTAAAGCTTCCGCTACTCTGATGGAAAGATGTCGTGATCTTGAAAGTGTGAGCATGTCGGTCCAAAAGTCACAACATCACATGAAGGCAACACAACAAAGGGTGATCCAGAGATTTACAGTGGCTGATGATCTCAAAGTAAGCTCGAAGATCATCAAAGATGTGGATCAGTTAAAGGCCTCCACTTAAAGTACAAAGTAATCGGACTATGAACAGTCACTGCTTAAGAACAAAGATTGCAGAAGTGAAGAATTAAAGTCTACGAGCTCAAGACTGAAGATAAAATAGAATGCTAGGATTCGAAATGTAAAACATGGGGTGACCTCCCTTAGGGGGAGATTGTTAGGAATTAGAAATTCCATAGTGAAGTGTCGGTCACCCCAAATATAATCTAGCATAAGTTAGCTCGTAGACATATCGTTATTTACTAGTTTATTAGTTAGTCATTAGCTTAGTTTAGCTTAGAGTAACACCGTGGAGGACGGACGGGTCTTTACCCACTGTATGCCTGATCCACAGTCCGAAGGAGGACATTTAGTATGTAACTATAAATACCCTCTACCTCCCAAGGTAGAGGGTTGGACCTTTCATTCAATCTAACCTTCTTTCTTTTTGTTTACTTTCTCTCTCTATAAAGGCTCCCATTCTACTTTCTCTCTCTAAACTCTCTATCTCATTCGATCCATATTAGTGTTTGTTATGCGTTTATGAAAACCAATATCTAACAGAAAAGGTTTTTATTAATAGGATTGATATGACCCCGACTTATTCATCTTGGCCATTCCGATTTATACGAAGGCAGTTTCCTATAAACGTATGTTTTGCCATGACAATAAACAAAAGTCAAGGCCAGACTTTTAATCATGTATGTACATATCTTGAGAAACCAGTATTTACTCATGGGCAACTCTATGTTGCTGCATCGCGTGTGACTTCCCGTGCTGTACTGCGATTTTATATTGATAACGGAGGAATTTGTGCTAATAATTTGACTAAAATATTGTTTACAAGGAAGTCTTTTATAACTTGCCTAGAGGTATATTCAATAGTTTAATCATTTTACTATTTTATGACCTTACTATATGATGATATATTGCTTCTTTTGTAGTTCCCGTCGAGCGACAATGAGTATCCATTATCATTATGTCAGTGATTTGCATCCTAATCTTACCGATAAGTGGACTTTTAATGTTATGGTTGCACGTGTATGGACTACTTACAATCCAAAACCAATCAAATTCTTTCTATGGACCTGATTATAGTGGATGAACGTGTAAGTACCCCCCACCTATCATTTTTTACGTGTATAATCATTTGATTTACATTACATTTACATTACATTTCTACTTAACCTTTTCATTGATTTCAGTGTACTTTAATTCATGCAAACATTCCTGCGACTCTCATAAAAAGATTTGGTAATCATGTCAAAGAGGGTTGTGTCTATAAGATACACAGATTCACAGTCGATAACTATGGGGATACAAAATGCAGGCCTTTGGAAATCAAGTTCTTTGTGCAGTTCGGTTACACAACTGACATTTAACCATCATCTCTTCAGTCTTAATCGTTTGACAGATACGTGTTTAATTTTGTACCGTTCGGAAACCTTCAACGTCGTATTGGAAACGATACATATCTCACAGGTTAGCATATAATTAATACATTTGTATTCTTTATTTAAGTTGGTCATTTCTACCATTATTGTATTTAAGATTATATTTAGTTAAGGTGTTGTAAAACTTCAGTAGTTGATTATAATTTGGACATAGTGACCCATTTTTACAAACTGGCCCATTGGAATAACAAAAACTAAATTAACCTGATTCGGATTAGGATCAAAAAATCTGCATTTTTAAGGATGCACATTAGATTTATCACAAAATTTTGAAAATTTGCAGCCTAATATGTTTATAATAAAATTTAAGGATGCACATTAGAGTTACTCACATTTTGCGTAGTATTTTCTTACATGTTTGTAATATATATAAGATATTATGAGTAAGCAGCTTGAGGTTGCTTATTCCAAAAAATCATATACCCCAATATATGATAACAGTTGCCAATGAGAAGGGAATAAAATAAAAGAAGCATGCATAGCATTTCCATTTAAATAAGCCAGTGTGAGTCTGAGATAACAGTCAAAATAATTATGCCAAATTACTGATTCAATCCACCAGAAATAATTAAACCTTTTAAACAGTATAAAGAATATGACAGACAATAAGACTGTTGTTAGAACCCATTAGCCAGGGGTATTTTGGTCATATTTTTAATAAAGATATAGTTTAACAAAAAGGCTTTAGAACTTAAGTTTCCAGTTGATACATGCATATTACTATATAACTTGCCTCTTCTGACAAACACCACGTGAAGAAGCCAGAATCGAGACCCTACCCACATTATTTTTTTCCACATGGTAAAGTGTGTTAACACAAATAAACCGTAAAAACGTTTATTAATATTTTGCGATCTCTTTGTGTTTTGTTGATAACAAATATAATGTTATCTTAAGTACAATTATAAGGATACATGTTATTTTTGTAAAGCATTTACATATAGCCATTTAATACAAATTGTTGTAATAAATCATTTGTTGTAATAGTTTATTAGGATGGGTAAAAATCACAACCCATGGATCATATCCATAACCCATGGTATTGACCCATACTCACTTGACTAGATACATTGTATCTAAAAGAATACCTATGGACCAACCCATAACCCATGACCCATGACCAATAACCAAAAAACCCATGGGCAAAGAGGAGCATCCCACGGATCCCTAGGATTACACTAGACGGATCCCTTGTGGGAGGGATCCGTGGGATCCGGGGAACAGTGGTAGAATTTGCCTATAAATAGAGAGTCATTTCTTCATTCTAACTCACCCCTCTTCTTACTAAATCTCTCATATACTCTCATTCTCTTCTAACAAAAGATCACTTGATCTAGAGAGTACTTTGATAAGGTTTTAAAATGTACCTTTTTGAGGGGTCGTTTAAGCCCTTATTTGATCACTTTTGTATCCGTTATTACTTAATATCGTTCCTTTTCACTTTTTAGGTATCTTGAAGGCAAAATGCTGGAATGACACTTATTCGGACGAAAAGGCGCGAATATACGAAGAAAATGGCCAAAGTCAAGAATCGAGACACTCAGGCTGGAACTGAAGGGGACGGCGTCAGGCACAAAATAGTGACGCCGTCGGACATCTTTTGTGACGGCTCAGTAGCCAAATTGCTTATTTACAAGTGACGGCTTCAGGTTTTAAAAGAGTAGGTCGTCGCAACTCGGACGGCCTAGATTTGATCCAGACGACGTCAGAGACTGAAGGGACGGCGTCACAAGCATAAGGTGACGCCGTCGCAAGACTAACGTGGCCAAGACGAAACCCTAATGACGGCGACCCGACGACGTCACAAATCAAAGGGTGACGCCGTCGCATTTGTAATCTTATATATAGAATCCGAATTTTTTAGTTTTCAGTGTGTAGTCTTTTGGAGTAAAAACCTAAACCGAACCAAGGCTGTCTTGTACAGTATTTTAGGGTTCCATACCCTATCTTACATCAAGATAAGTGGTTTACTTCATTAATTTAATTATGTCTTCAATTACTTGTGTGTATGCTTGCATGTTTCCCATGTCCGGCTAATTTACTTGTGTGTTTGCTTAGGGAATATGAAACTTAATTATTGAATATTGATTGGTTGTCTCTTATCTTAATTGTTAATGATCTAGTATTGTGATAGGTCATCCGTTGTGTAGTTAATGCTTGATTAATCTTTGTGAACCTTAGCTTATAGTACCCAGAGTCATTGTAGGCTAACCATCCGAAGAGTACCTTAGAGTTAAAGTTTATAAATCCTAGAGATTTTGTAGTCATTAACCTTTGGTAGTTTCAAAGAGATAGGGATAAATGCATACCCTACGGCCTTAGACACACAACGCGATTAAGAATAAGGACGTGACAATTCAACCATCAATAGGAGATAATTAAGGAGTAATAAAACCTAAGTAAACACATCTTTAAATCATCATACGAGCACACAATAATTAGACATAGACTACATATACCTTAGTTTAGATAATTAGACAAGTAGAAGTAATCGGTAGAAATACCAACCCCCCCCCCCCAAATCCAAACCCCGAGATTTGTACCTTTCCATTTCCTAAAAACACATAAAAAGATAAAAAATAATCTTCCTCAACCCCAACCTTAGCGTAGTAACTTCTCACTAGCATTCCTATTCCCCTAGAGAATGATATCAATTCCCGTGGCTTACCCTAATACTACACTACAATGATTAGGTTCACTGCCTAGGGTGTTGAAAAACTTGCTCGATGAAAAGGAAGTTCCTTTGACCCCGAACGACGCATGTAGCGTTATCAAGTTTTTGGCGCCGCTGCCGGGGAATAGAATAGCTAGTTAGATTTCTATCTCGTTTAGGTTTCCTTACTTGATTCCTATCAAGTAAGATTTTTTCTCATTTTTAGCTTCCTTGTAGTCTATCCCCCTTCTTTGTGTTTGTGTTCGTAAAACCCTTTTCATTTGTCGCTATGGCAAGTGAAGTTGCATTCGAATCATTAACAAATGAGGAACAATTGAATTTCGCATATTGGATTGCATTTTATTGTTCTAATGAATTTGTGAGTGATCTTAGAGATATCCAAAAGGAGACGGGTGTAACGTTGGATGGATTTGATAAATTTTTTGCTTGTGTGACTTCTAATCAAAGATCATTGTTAGGATCAACTCCTTTTAGTAAGACCATCTAGAAATGTTTTGAGAAAAGCCTCCTAAGCATAAACCATCAGTTGAATGATCTTAGGCACCATGATTAAAAAGACCTAGTTTTTAAGAACATGGAACCTAAACCCGAACAAGATTGTGAGATGGTTAGAGTTGAAATACTTAGTTGCATGTGTGGGATAGACTTTAAAACTTATGACACGCGTGAGGAATCCTTTAGGTAAATAGAACATAGTAGTCAAGTTTTTGAGAACAATTCTTATGAATCAGACCAAGAATTTGAAATGGCCAAAGAAGGATTTGAGATGCTTAGGAGTGTATTTGGGTTAGATCATACTAATGAACATTTAGGAGATCTAGATATAATGGAGAATGAGGTGGAAACTCCAAGCCCACAAGCCCTACCCTCACTTGAGGAACACACATCGCCTATAACTTACCCGGAAGAAGTAGAAGAGACTATAGGAACCCCGATTGCTATAGAACCTTTGGACCAAACGCCACTAGAGAATGTAGGTTTAGATGCTTGTTGTCATGACCTCTCTCTTAGTCCTAGGGAAGTTCCTGATTTTGATGAACCGGAGCCTCAACCAAAAACCTTACCCAATTTTCCGTCTTTAGATGTGAATCTTGGAATTGAATTAGGCCCCAATCCACCCATCAAAGTAGATAGTCCGGGTAGTTGCTTGATAAAGGTGGTAGACTCTAGGCCATGTAGAGTGGAAGCTAATATAGGAGTAACCCATGACCTTACACACTTATATCACCCATTCATGGTTGATAACAAGAAACATTATGGGTTTAAACCGGGTTTATTAGGTCAAGATGGATCCTTAACTAAGAATCTTTTGAAGTTGATAGAAGATGATCCCTTTTTAGGAGAGAGATTTGATTCACCCGCTACACCCATAAAATTAGGTAAGGTTAGAATGAATGGAGCACACCCCTTTGAGCATATAAATCACCCATCACCCTCCCCTCACGTAGCAAATTTCCACCCTAAGGGTGTGTATCGCTACTATCACCCGCACTTAAGCTTAAGTGTAGAAAAAACTTCCCCTTTATCCGTTAAATAAGGGTAGAGTCAAGCTCGTGACTCGAACAAAAAACAAGCTCTTCTTGGGAGGCAACCCATGCTTAATTGTTTGCTTGTTGTGTGTCGTATATCTTTTATTTATTGTTTATTCTCATGTTTGAATTTGTAAAAGTGCTTTATTATGTCTTTAACCTTGTCTTAATTACATATAAAGGTATTTTACAAAAGGGATAAGTGTAGGGAGGATTACACACGTTTTCAAAAAGAACATGAACATGAGAATTATGATTATTGAAAGAGATATATATGTGTGAGTCAAATGCTTGTATCGAGTCATAATGGATGTTCTGCAGGAAATTTTTCCAGATTTTAAAGATATAAATTTTCCAGAATTTTTTCCAGAAAATCGCAGACCAGTTTCTGTCAGGATAACTCGACGCGCCAGAAGGAGCAAAAAACAACTGATTACTTTTTCTCGTTTTCTGAGCTACTTATAATTTTTTGGAATTTTCCAGGTCTTAATTTTCCAGAAATTCTGTAAACATCCATTCCACAAGCATTATATCCTAGTTTAGTAGAGTCCTATATATATTATTACCGCCGATTTTACGCAAAGGTTTCGTTTGTTTTCTTCAAGTGTGCATGTTTAATTTACCAAGAAGAAGATACATAAGATGAGAAGGAGCTTTTCACGCAAACGTTCTTCCTGAAGAAAGATGTAACCACCACTTTACACAGATCCTACCGAGCTAATCAGGGGAGTATTAGTTTCTTTCATATTTTATTACCTTCCATTATCATAACTTTGATACTTTCGGGGAACATTGGGGACAATGTTCAGTTTAAGTGTAGGGAGGGAAAATAAAACGAGAACTTTGAAACTATGCTTATCCTTGATTATTTGCTTTGTCCAATTGCATTTGTGTAATAAACCATGAGAAAATGTCGGTTAGGGTAATTTTGGCACCAAATTTAAATTTTTTTATGACATATAGGAGTGGGCCATTAGTCTTAATAAAGCATCTCATGGATAGGAAGTTATATGACAAGCACAAAAACCCTTTACCACTTAAATTCCACCCAAAATGTGAGGATCGCCCTTAGATTAGTAGGAATTAAAGCATTCATCTTTAATGCTTAGAGTGTGAACCGGTAGTATAATAGATTCTAGAACTTGTTTTGTGATGCATCTCGAGATCGCTAGTAAGACTACACTTGTGTAGTTAGGAATAACTAAATGATAAGAGGCATTAGGATAACCCTTGTTTGATACCCCTAATATAATTACTTCTTCCACATCGGTTGAGTAATTCCCCCACACCTTTGCGCTGTACTCATCTTTAGTACACGATACCCATAGTTAACCCCTCAGAGCCTATCCTTTTCGCGGTTCTCGTGATGTTTTGGTTTTCCGGAATATCAATGAAGAGCATTGTTTATACCCCACCCCCAAATGTACACCCAAATCGCCTTAGCCTACCTTGTATGCACTCACTTTTAGTGCATTATTGTTATCACACTAAACCCTTAGTTCAATTATCTAGTTGCTTGCATAAGTTGCTAAGTCGAGTCATATCCTTTGTACACAGTTTTGGGACGATTGGGACTCATGTGAAAAGTTAAATTTTGTGAGATAACGGAAAGGGAACGTTAAATTCAAATTCTCTTTATTTGCATAATAATGTACTCCAAGTGTTTTGATCTTTTCAATTCGGGTCATATTAGTGTTAGAGTAATAAAAACTCAAGTGTAGGGATGTGCCTATAAATCCCTATCATTTTGATGTTATCGTAGAGGATGGTAGAGTAAAAGTGTATGAAGAAAAAAAAAATCGAAAAAAATAGAAAAAAAGAAAAAGAAAAGAAAATAGAGTGAAAAAAAAATACGGGCTACCATCCTACATCTATCTTTAAATTTATGTTTGTTTATTTCAGTTATCTAAGTCTAGAGTGTCGAGTCTTGGCTTAGCAACGCCATTATTCGCATACTTGTAACATAAATATTTTTGACTTGCCACCACTAAATAGCCTATCCCACCAAACCCTTTGTTTCCCTACCGTAAGCCTTACATTACAACCCTTTAAAAGACCTCTTGGAAAGTCTTTCCTAAGTGCTTATGCCAAAGCGATGGAGGTTTGATCTAGTCTCAAGCCTATGGTAATATATGTACTAGGACCGGTTAATGAGTGTTTATCTTCCATTTCCAACTTGTTATATTTCATATACACCCGAGATATGTGAGTATCCAAACACCCCATGTGAGGTACTAGTATGTAATTTCCGTGCTTGTTATGACTTTTGCGGGGCTTATATGTGTTGTGGATTGTTCCAAACCAATGCTTTATGACCCCTAACTTATAAATTAATTGGCTTAAAGCACATTTGCTTGAGGACAATCAAATACCAAGTGTAGGGATATTTGATAAGGTTTTAAAATGTACCTTTTTGAGGGGCCGTTTAAGCCCTTATTTGATCACTTTTGTATCCGTTATTACTTAATATCGTTCATTTTCACTTTTTAGGTATCTTGAAGGCAAAATGCTGGAATGACACTTATTCGATCGAAAAGGCGCGAATATACGAAGAAAATGGCCAAAGTCAAGAATCGAGACACTCAGCGCTAGAACTCAAGGGACGCGTCGTGCACAAATTAGTGACGCCGTCGGGACATCTTTGTGATGGCTCAGTAGCCAAATTGCTTATTTACAAGTGACGGGCTTCAGTGTTTTAAAAGAGTAGGTCGTCGCAACTCAGACGCCTAGATTTGATCCGACGACGTCCGAGACGAAGGGACGGCGTCACAAACATAAGGTGACGCCGTCGCAAGACTAACGTGGCCAAGACGAAACCCTAATGACGGCGACCCGACGGCGTCACAAATCAAAGGGTGACGCCGTCGCATTTGTAATCTTATATATATAATCCAAATTTTTTAGTTATCAGTGTGTAGTCTTTTGGAGTAAAAATCTAAACCGAACCAAGGCTGTCTTATACATTATTTTAGGGTTTCATACCCTATCTTACATCAAGATAAGTGTTTTACTTCATTAATTTAATTATGTCTTCAATTACTTGTGTGTATGCTTGCATGTTTCCCATGTCCGGCTAATTTACTTGTGTGTTTGCTTAGGGAATATGAAACTTAATTATTGAATATTGATTGGTTGTCTCTTATCTTAATTGTTAATGATATAGTATTGCGATAGGTCATCCGTTGTGTAGTTAATGCTTGATTAATCTTTGTGAACCCTAGCTTATAGTACCTAGAGTCATTGTAGGCTAAACCATCCGAAGAGTACCTTAGAGTTAAAGTTTATAAATCCTAGAGATTTTGTAGTCATTAACCTTTGGTAGTTTTAAAGAGATAGGGATAAACGCCTACCCTACGATCTAGACACACAACGCAATTTAGAATAAGGACGTGACAATTCAACCATCAATAGGAGATAATTAAGGAGTAATAAAACCTAAGTAAACACATCTTTAAATCATCATACGAGCACACAATAATTAGACATAGACTACATACACCTTAGTTTAGATAATTAGACAAGTAGAAGTAATCGGTAGAAATACCAACCCCCAAATCCAAAACCCCGAGATTCGTACCTTTCCATTTCCTAAAAACATAAAAAGATAAAAAATAATCTTCCTCAACCCCAACCTTAGCGTAGTAACTTCTCACTAGCATTCCTATTCCCCTAGAGAACGATATCAATTCCCGTGACTTACCCTAATACTACACTACAACGATTAGGTTCACTGCCTAGGGTGTTGAAAAACTTGCTCGAAGAAAAGGAAGTTCCTTTGACCCCGAACGACGCGTGTAGCGTTATCACACTTCCTTATTTCTTTCTTTAGTGATTCTCATATAGATCCTTCTCTAAGGCGAGATCACGAGCATTCTACAAGTCATCCAAGCAAGGGGTCCTTGATTGATTTGTTCCTCCACAAGATTTCTGTAGCGAAGATCTTGTAATTGATATTTCACATATTTGTTGTGTAATAGTCGTGTTGGTTTGGTCCACCGTGTTACGGACTCGGTATTTAGCTTTGTACAAGAAAAAGGTGTAAGCAACATTGTGAAGGCTTCTCAGCCAAGTTGAAGGAGTTTGTTGACATAGTGCTTGAACTCTCGAGTAGGTGACCCGGGGAGTGGAGTAGGGCAAGGAAGGTGTCCTTGTAGCCGAACCACTATAAATCGGTTGTGTCATTTCTATCCCTTGCTTTACTTTATTTACTTGCTTTATCATTAGATCTATACTTTCTCTACATCCATATGATTTCACATAATATCGAATCTAAATTTTTTGAAACTAAATTAAAATCGGCAAAACTATTCAACCCCCCTTCTAGTTTTCCACAATTGGCATCAAGAGCTAAGTTTATAAAAGTTTTAAAGTAAATCGTATTTTAAAAACTTTTCGATCACTATGGGTTCTGAAAATTACAAGAAAGGGCAATCTATGCAACGACCACCACTACTTGAAACTAATGGTTTTATATATTAGAAAAATAGATTCGAAACGTATGTGAAGTCTAAAGATATTGATCTTTGGTACATTATTGTTGAAGGCGATTTTAAGGCTACCTCAAAAGATGATAAAGGAAATTTAGTTAACATACCTCATGATAAACTAAACGATGAAATGAAGAAAAAGCTTTCTAAAAATAGTGAAGCTAAAATGGTTTTGTATAATGCTTTACCCAAAAAGGAATTCGAAAGAATTTCTATGCTTAAAACCTCTAAAGAAATTTCGAATTCTTTAGTTGTAACTCATCAAGGTAATCAACAAGTTAAAAATAATAAAATTGATTTATTTGTTCAACAATATGAACAATTTTCAATATCGGATGAGGAAACTATAGATCATTCATTTGCTAATTTTAATACTATTATTACATCTTTACAAGCACTTGATGAATCTTTTTCTAGCCGTAACCATGTTAGGAGATATCTAAGGGCACTTCCATCCAAGTGGAGATCCAAGGTGACGGCGATCGAAGAGTCAAAAGATTTGACAATCCTCACCCTTGATGAACTCATAGGCAACTTAAAAGTCTACGAGCTTGTCCTTGCTAAAGATTCTGAAGCCTCAAAGGTGAAAGAGAAACACAAATCTCTTGCCCTTAAAGCCAAAAAGGCTTCAAGCGATGAAGAGAACTCCTCTTCGGATAGTGACGAGGAGGAGTATGCTATGGCGGTAAGGGACTTTAAAAAGTTCTTTAGAAGGAAGGGAAGATACGTCAAACAACCGTATGACGACAAGAAAGGATTCCGGAAAAGTAAAGAGGACGAGAAGCCAAGGGATGATCGTGTTTGCTTTAAATGTGGGGACCCAAACCACTTTATTAGTAAGTGTCCCAAACAGGAAGATCAAAAGGCGATTGTGAGCGGCACGTGGGGAATGAGCGACGAGGAGGACGAAGAAATTTGTCTCATTGCAAATGACGAGGTATGTCACGAATACTATAGTAGCTCATCACTAGATGACGACTCATTGCATAATGAATATGACAAACTATGCAATATTAGCTTAAAACTAGTTAACAAAAACAAGCTTTTAAAAGTCAAAACCAACGTTTAGATAAAGAAGTCATAGAATTAAAAGCAAAATTGAAACGCCTAGAAAAGGGTAAAATAGCAAGTGGTGAATGTGAACTTTGCATTCAACTTCAAACACTAGTTGATCAACTAGATTCTAAAATTGCTAGAATGAGTACTAATACTTTAGATATGATATTAGATAGTGTTAAAACCGGTAACAACCAAAAAGGTTTAGATATTCAACAACTTGATCCATCAACTAGTGAAAACAAAGAAACACAATTTGTTAAGGCACTAGAAAAACCAGCCACTGTTGTGGCGGATCCCATGGATCCCATAAAAAAGGAATCGGCTAGTGTTCAGCCAGGGATCCGTGGGTCTGCTGTAGCAAACAGTGGTAATAACATAGCTTCTTCATCTAGAACTGATTTTGTTATCGTTAATAAGAAGAAACCAACTCATTTCACCACTAGACAACCACCTCCAAAATATAATCCTATTTTTGCAAGAAACAAAGATCCATCTTTTTCAAAACCTAACCCATCTAGGAGACCTAATAATGTTTACTCGAGAAATAACCATCAAATGGAATGGAACCCAAATATGCAAAATGGTTTTCCTTTTCAAAACTTTGCTCCATGGAATGCATATTCACCTTATCCATACATGTCTAACATGAATGGAATGTTTAACACTAATGGACCCATGAACAAATGGGGACCAAACTTTGAGTTAATTGTTTTCTTAGGTGTGCTTAAAGGTCGACCTAGACCCGGATGAATGGGTCAAGGATAGCGGTGCACGAGGCACATGACCGGCAATAAAGATCTATTCTCCACATATGAATCCTTCAATGGAGGTAATGTGGTGTTTGGAAATAGCAAAAGTAAAATCATCGGTAAAGGTACGATTTCTAACAAATCTCTAACCATTAACGATGTGTGTCACGTAGAAAACCTAAACTTTAATCTCTTAAGTATAGGACAAATATGTGATAAAAGTGCAATGTACTTTTTACCGAAACCGGTAGTAAGATATTAAAATATGGCATAACCATAGGAAGAGGAATTAGGAAACATGGAGTCTATGTCATTAAAATCGGTAATGAACCTAAAGACAAACTATGTCTTACCTCTATGGATGATACTTCGACCTTATGGCATCAAAGATTGGGTCATGCCAATATGCGACTTCTTCAATCGCTATCATCCAAAGATCTAGTAAGAGATCTACCTAAGTTAAAATATGAACATCACTTTTGTGATGCTTGTAATGTAGGAAAACAAGTTCATTCTAGTCATAAAGCTAAAAACATGGTGTCTACAACTAAGTGTCTAGAATTACTACATATGGATTTATTTGGTCCATCCGCTATCCAAAGTTATGGAGGCAACTACTACACTTTGGTCATAGTGGATGATTACTCTAGGTACACATGGAAAAAATTCTTAAAGAACAAAACGGAAACCTTTAATTATTTTGAAATATTAAGCAAGAAAATCCAAAGACAACTAGGAAGTCCTATAGTGTCTATTAGAACGGATCATGGTAGGGAATTCGATAATGAAGTGCAATTTGGAGCTTTTTGTGACACTAATGGTATTACTCACAACTTCTCGGCTCCTCGCACTCCACAATCGAATGGGGTAGTTGAAAGAAAGAATAGAACCCTACAATAAATGAGTCGCACCATGCTTAATGAGCAATCCATGCCTCAAAAGTTTTGGTTCAATGTCGTTGATACTTCAACGTACATACTTAATCGAGTCTTAATTAGACCAATCTTAGGTAAAACTCCATACGAGTTACTCCGAGGCAAAAAGCCTACGTTAGATCACTTTAGAGTCTTTGGTAGCAAATGTTTTATTCTTAACACTAAAGATTACCTTACAAAATTTGATCCTAAATCAACCGAAGGTATCTTTCTAGGTTACTTTCCAAATAGCAAAGCTTACGTCATATTAAACAAAGAAACAATGAAGGTAGAAGAGTCATTAAATATAAAATTTGATGAAAGTCCACCCAAACCCTCTCCACCTCTTTTCGATGACGAGATTATAGAAAGTGAAGCTATAGTAATAAAGAAAAGATAAATGAAGAAGAAGAACCTTTAAATGATGAAGTCATAAACATTAAAGAGTCCAAAGATCACCCCGTAGATAAGGTCATAGGAAAGCTAAACGAAAGAACATTAAGGTCTCAAGTTCAAAACCAAAGTAGCTTGTTTTGTTTTGTTTCAACCATAGAACCTAAGAATACACAAGAAGCCATAAAAGATGAAAGTTGGGTAATGGCTATGCAAGAAGAATTAAATCAATTTGTTTCTAATGATGTTTGGACACTTGTCCCTCCACCTAGTAATCAAACCATAATAGGAACCAAATGGGTTTATAAAAACAAATTAGATGCAAACGGGGTAGTGTCTAGAAACAAGGCTAGACTCGTTGCTCAAGGGTATAACCAACAAGAAGGAATAGACTTTGATGAGACCTATGCCCCGTGGCTAGATTAGAGTCTATAAGAATACTTCTTGCTTATGCTTGTGCTAATGATCTAAAGCTTTATCAAATGGATGTCAAAAGTGCTTTTCTAAATGGTTTATTAATGAAGAAGTATATGTAGCTCAACCTCCGGGCTTCATCGATTTTGAAAACCTAAACATGTGTATAAGTTAAAGAAAGCCCTTTACGGTTTTAAACAAGCTCCAAAAGCTTGGTATGATAGACTCAAGTCATTCTTAATTAAACACAACTATACCATGGGGTTAGTTGACAAAACCCTTTTTACTAAGAAAAGAGAGTCACATATAATCATAGTTCAAATATATGTAGATGATATTATATTCGAATCCACTTGTCAAGACATGTGTGATGATTTCTCTAAAATCATGCATGACGAGTTCGAGATGAGTATGATGGGAGAACTTAGTTTCTTTCTTGGTCTACAAATCAAACAAGTAGAAGATGGTATCTTCTTTAATCAATCTAAATACATAAAAGAGATGTTAAAGAAATTCGGTCTAGAAGAGTCAAAACCAATTAGGACACCAATGTCATCCGACACCAAACTCACAAAAGATGAAGACGACGAATCCGTCGATAATACTAAATATCGTGGCATGATTGGTAGTCTTCTCTACCTCACGGCTAGTAGGCCGGATATCATGTTTAGTGTTTGCTTATGTGCTAGGTTTCAAGAAGACCCTAAAACATCACACCTAGAAGCCGTAAAAAGAATATTTAGATATATTAAGGGTAAAACACAATTAGGATTATGGTATCCTAAGGGCACGGGAGTAGAAACAATTGTATATGCAGATTCTGACCATGCAGTTGATTATGTTGACCGAAAAAGTACAAGTGGGGTATGTACTTTATGGGATGTTGTTTAACATCTTGGTTTTCAAAGAAACAAACGGCATTAGCAATATCAACAACCGGCCGAATACGCCTCACAAGCAAAGCATGCCAATAAGTACTATGGATGAAACAAGCGTTAGTTGACTACGACATTCATCTAAGTGACATAGCCATTCTATGTGACAACAAAGGTGCCATAGATTTAAGCAAGAATCCGGTATTACATTCTCGCACAAAGCATATAGAGATTCGTCATCACTTCTTAAGAGACAATGTTCAAAAGGGAACATCTCTATTGAGAAGGTAGCATCCGAAGACAACATAGCCGACGCCCTCACCAAACCGTTGAAGCGGGAACAATTCAACCTACTTCGTCTTGGTCTTGGTCTCATGGAACAAACGCCGTAATTTATTTTTTTGACTCTACAAGGTATGTAAACACTAGCCTTCTTCTTTCTGAGTCTAGGATCTCTATTTCACACACAACTCACAAACAATACGGAATTTTCAAAACCCAAGATAAGTTTTTTTTACTTATAACGATAGTTTCTTCTTATTTTTTTCAAAAATAAGTACAAGTTGCAAACACATAATTACATACACATCTTCTTTTTAAAGGATAAACGATTTTTTTATCAAATGAAACCTCTTTTTGAAAACGTTTTCTAAAAATGATACCTCTTCCCATATCAATTTCACAAAAGCAATTTCTCACGTCTAGGACAAATCGCTTTTTCATTATTAATACAAAGTAAAAACCCGTTTTTCATTGCATCTCATGTCTTTTGAATGCTAAAGGAGACACATAACTAATATGTGTTTTCGGGTACATTCATTTAAGCAACAATGAAAGAGGAGCATTGATAACACTAAATTATGTACTCAAGTACTAAATACGTGTTTTCGGGTTATCTCACATAATAGTATGCTTTTTCACTTCTAGTTTATTTTTTCTTTCTTCTTAAGAGTCGAGATAACCGCAACTCCAAATAGTTTGCATATAGGCACACACTAGGCAAAAATGTTTCCAAAAGGAAAATTTTGTGCACTCAATCACCCACCACGGATCCCAAATTTTAATGCCGACGGATCCCTCAAGGGAAGGATCCGTGAGACAAGTCGTTTTACCTTCTATTTTTTCACTTTGGATGAAAACTCCAATATTGTTTTTCATTTTTTGGAGTATGTTCTTTAATGCTTGTGTTCTCATGATCACATGCCTTAAATTCATATCTAATCATTAGATTTTAATCCACATTTTGGGTCAAGCATTCATTACAATGCATTGTTTTTTTATATATATAACTCCCAAAATGCTTGCATAATTCATATCATCTTCACAAACAAACAACACCATGTCATTCACAAGCTCTTACAACTTAGATGAATCACCTAGTACAAACAATCCTCCTCATGAAACCCAAACTTTAGTACTACCACCTTCCAAAATACCACAATCAAACTCTAGGATATCCGCACGGATTAGCATCCGATCTTGTTGTTTAGCAAAACCATCATCAAATGGCTCATCACCATCAATTAAATCACCACAAGATGCTTCCATTATAGCACCTCCTTCATCACCAACAAGTACACCAACTTCATCACCTAAAGTTACTCTTTTGGAACTCCTTAAGACTCCAACAAGATCTCAACAACCAAAGCAAAAAGAAATAGTCTGTTTGACACCTCCCACTTCTCCAAACACAATATTCAATGATCTAGAAACATCACCACCCTTAGCTCCCATTAAACTACAAGAACATCTAGGTTCTTTTCCACCACCACCTTCAACCATTCCGGACTTTGATCCATATTTTTCTATTTTTCCACCACATATTCTGCAACTCACAAATCAAAACAACCTGGAAAACTTCCGCACTCATTACCCACATCACTTAAATTGTGAACATTGCCAATCCACTAGGGAAATTGCAATAGAAGTTAGGGAAGAAATGCGATTCATACTCAACCTCATCCTTGATCCCATCAATACCATTACTCATCAAAACCTCCATCCATAACCTTATGCAAGCATGGACGGAATCATTACTAATATTTTATATTTTTCTCACTTTTTCCTTTTTGAGTCATTTTCAAGAACAAGTCTTGTTCTTATTTTTACATGCTTGTAGGTGGCATAAATACCACTACACTTTGTTGTTTTATTACAAGGCCCTGTTTACATACCTTGGCTCCCAATCTTGATTCTCGTCAATCACAAGATTATTTAAGAATGTTACTAACCATTCTCTTTGTAGGATTTTTTATTTTTTCTTCACTTGACGCCCCAAACTAGGGGGAGCTACCGTCAAGGGGGAGTAGGCAATAGTGGACACTTTTTCCACACTTTTATTTCTTCGATGGGTTAAACTTTTTGTTTCGACAAAAAGGGGGAGAAGAAGTAAAACTTAGGGGATTTCAAAACATACATCTATTCTTAAGTTTTACTCATCATAACATTATGTTTTGTCATCAACAAAAGGGGAGAGATTGTTAATACAAATAAACCGTAAAAAACGTTTATTAATATTTTGCGATCTCTTTGTGTTTTGTTGATAACAAATATAATGTTATTATAAGTAAAATTATAAGGATACATGTTATTTTTGTAAAGCATTTACATATAGCCATTTAATACAAATTGTTGTAATAAATCATTTGTTGTAATAGTTTATTAAGATGGGTAAAAATCACAACCCATGGATCATATCTATAACCCATGGTATTGACCCATACTCACTTGACTAGATACATTGTATCTAAAAGAATACCCATGGACCAACCCATAACCCATGACCCATGACCCATAACCAAAAAACCCATGGGCAAAGAGGAGCGTCCCACGGATCCCTAGGATTACACTAGACGGATCCCTAGTGGGAGGGATCCGTGGGATCCGGGAACAAGTGGAGAATTTGCCTATAAATAGAGAACCATTTCTTCATTCTAACTCACCCCTCTTCTTACTAAATCTCTCATACACTCTCATTTCTTCTAACAAAAGATCACTTGATCTAGAAAGTACTTCCTTCTTTCTTTTTTTGGTGATTCTCATATAGGTCCTTCTCTAAGGCGAGATCACAAGCATTCTACAAGTCATCCAAGCAATCCACAAGATTTCTGTAGCGAAGATCTTGTATTTGATATTTCACATATTTGTTGTGTAATAGTCGTGTTGGTTTGGTCCACCGTGTTACGGACTCGGTATTTAGCTTTGTACCGGAAAAAGGTGTAAGCAACGTTGTGAAGGATTCTCCACCAAGTTGAAGGAGTTTGTTAACATAGTGCTTGAACTCTCGAGTAGGTGACTCGGGGAGTGGAGTAGGGCAAGGAAGGTGTCCTTGTAGTTGAACCACTATAAATCGGTTGTGTCATTTCTATCCCTTGCTTTACTTTATTTACTTGCTTTATCATTAGATCTATACTTTCTCTACATCCATACGATTTCACATAATAGCGAATCTAAAGTTTTTGAAACTAAATTAAAATCGGAAAAACTATTCAACCCCCCTTATAGTTTTCCACAAAGTGGAAGGCCAGTGCATATCTGACCCACAACCTCTTCTATATCTCTTTATAAAATTGCATAATATTTTATAAAAACTCCACATTTTAAGTGACTTAGTTACATTGTATGGTACATAGTCTAACTCATACAGTTACATTAACTCATACAGTTACATGGTCTAACTCACATTGTAATTGTATGCTTATCAATGTACAGTTACATGGTCTAACTCACATTGTACATGGTCTAACTCACATGGTCTAACTCATACAGTTACATGGTCTGTTTGGTAGATCAGTTGTGAACTGAAATTGTTTAGTTTGGTACATGGTCTAACTCACATTTTAAGTGATCACCATTATCACTCAAATGTTTAACTCAAATTTGCAGCCCAACATTTTAAGATAATAATCCACAAGCTCGCTATCACACTATGGAAATGTTCAGATATTCAGGTTACATACTTGAATTTATTAACATGCTCATACTTTCAGCCCATTTGACACCATATCCTCATTTACTTTAACCATTTGACATCATATCCTTCATTTAGAGTTAGAAGTTTTATCTCCTATAAGTCTTATATTTTTTTTGAATAGATGTCATAGGTATTCTTCGAGAATGGGGTCCTATTCAAAATAACGAAGAACGCGTCCAAGGTTGTAACCCCGAGGTGCGCAAAATTGTAATTGCTGATATGAGGTATTTTATCATTTTTTATAACATACTTTTGTTCCATGTGTAATTTGAAAAGTGTAACCAACTTTCGACGATTAATCAATCGCATTGATATAAAACTGAACATATCATTGTGGGGGAAGTGTGCTTTGATGTACAAAGATTACATAATCGAGTCCAAAAAAAAATACCAACATAGTTGTGGTCTTGACGTGTTGCAGAGTTCGGCTTTATGCAAGTTGGCATCTTGAATACTTAAAAAAACTGATCGTATGGATATAATTCAAATGTGGTATTTTGAGTTGATAATTATTCTTTTTTTCTTTATCTCAGGTGCACCACAATTAACAACGATAGTATCGACACAATTTCATTTAAACCTCCCGATCGCTGAAACTCTTGCATATAGCCAAAGGTGACATTTAATGTCTATCGGGACACATGTTACAAAATTCCATACGTTTTACATACTAAATATATTAAAATTACCTTGACATATTGTTGTTTAGGCATATCCAACCCGTTGTCTTTACATCTACAATTGATGAGACTGATACGTTGAAAGTAACACCAGTTACAGACATTTATCAGTGCTTGGCTGATGGCGCTACTCTGGTAATTTCCCATATTACAAAATCTCAATTACATATTTGCTTTCACTTTACCATTCAGACTATCATTTGATGTTATTCTCAAAGGGGACAAGGTTCATTATATATGGAATGGTTATTGGTTTCGACATAGATAAGGACCGGAAATTCATACAATGTACCAAGTGCTTCCACAAAGTGACCTTAGATGGTGTTCGATATTATTGTGATAATTGCAAAATGCACGTCAGCAACCCACGTCAAATGTATGTTCTACATATCCTCATGAAATGTATGTTACTACCAAAAAAAAAAAAAAAAAAAAAACTTATAAATATTTATCCTTATAGGTACAAGTTAGTGATAACAGTAAGAGACAACGGAGAGGATATTGATTGTGTACTTTTAACTCGATGCCACTCAGATTTTAGGCCTTACAGTGGATGAGTTGATTACCAAGAGTTTAACAGAGGTAAGCTTTTTAAAAGAAAATATTTCAATTTTTATGAACACATGTTACAACTATTTTAGAACCATGGTCACAAGTTTATGTTACTTACTATGCTCCTTATATTATGTTACTTACTATGGTCACAAGTTTATGCATCCGTTTGTATAACTAAGTATCATATGATAACTTATATACGCTATTATTTTTAGGGTGCAGGCGACCCAAACTGGATAGTGGATTACTTCTTTGATACTCTTTGCACTCAGTTGGTTGTTCTCGAGATCAAGATTGATAAATTTAATCTACCACCTACATATGTCAAAAGATATATTGTTACAAAATACTATGGTAGCGATGTCAGTGACTTGAATAAACATCGTGGGAGTTCGTCAATGTCTGGATTGGTACCAAGGCTCGCAAATTCTAACGTATCATCGGGATTAAATTATTCTAATATGGTTGATTATGTTGTTGATGATGAAAATTTGGGAACGACCATAACCGAGGATGAAGAAAAGTTGATGTATGAAATTGAGTCGAGCTGGGTCTGTGAAAGAATGCCTCCTACAACTCATACAATTACAAATTAGGCTCCTCATGCACCTAATACAAACATGAATGATCCCGTTGATGATCCCGTACATGATGAGGTTAATGCTACTGTTGTTGAGGCTCCTGTTGATGATTCCGTACATGATGTATCTTATGCAAATAATGAATTTACAATTGCTGTAAACACAGTTGTGTGTCCTTATTCAAATGCTACTGTTGTAAGAGAAATTGATGAAACACCACATGAGGTCAATGTAAACAACATGACCATTGAGGTTAATGAGGTTGCAATTCCTCAATGTATGGAGATTATGCAGGATGAGGGAGATGAGGAAGTGGTAAATCGTTCGTAGTCCTTTACTTGAATCGTATAGATAATTTGCAGCCAATAATTTGTTCACAAATTTACTTTGATCATTTAGTACATTATGAAAATAATGAGTTTAGACCATCATACTTTATGACTTATTTTATTATTCTGTTGGAGTTTAATTATTATTTATTTATTTATTTATTTTTTCTTTCAACTTTTCGATGTTCTATCTCTTTCTAAGTTATTGCAAACATCACATAAAAAATCGTCTACCCGTGCAACGCACGGGTATTGTTCTTGTTATATATGTTAGTCATGTGAAAATAAAATAAATTTAGATACACGAACAAGCCACACCGACTGAAAAAAAAAATGAAAAAAGGACAAAAGTTAAGGTCCACAACGCCCGAATCAATAGCATGCCACAGTAAAGAACACATACCGCAATGTGTCAAAGGTTTGAGAAGTTAACAATATAAGTGTTAGCTAAACCCAAAAAAATGAATTGTTGGTACTTAAACAACTACAATATTTCGATGCGCAGAAACGATCAAATTTCATTTCATTACATACATTTGTCATGTGAAAATAAAATAAAGAGTAAACTACACCGTTCGTCCTTGTGGTTTGCGTTGACCGACATGTTTCGTCCTTTGACCGAAAAAATGCACCGTTCGTCCTTAACTGCAAAACGTTATCTACCGTTGATCCCTTGCTCTAACGATTGTAAATAACGCTCGTTAAATCGGTCCACGTGAGGGTATTTTGGTATTTTCCCTTTTATTTTAATCTTCATCTTTTTCCTTTTATCTATTTTCATCTCCAACTATCACCACTCACCACCATCTCTTCTATTCATCTTAATGACTACCTTCTACCACCATCTTATTTCTAAAAACACATAAAATCAAAATAAGCCTTAGATCTGCAGTGTTGCAGACCTTAACACACCATCACATTTCCCTCAACAACCCCCTAATCTTTTTTTCTTTCACACATGACCAACTAACTATAGACATCCTTGTAAATCTCAAAGCCACCACCTAAAATTCCAGTCCACACCCACTTCATTGACTGTAAAATCTTACAAAACCCACCACCATCAACGCTCACCACCGTTGACCCTCACCACCATCTTCAAACGTCCTTTACAAATTTTATATCCTTATTTTTTTAACACTCTCGCATCATAAATTTTAATAAAAAAACTTAAATTTATAGCCCCATATCGAATCAAATTTATCAAAGAAACCCACCACTGTGAAAACGTAGAGGGGGGGGGGGTGAATAGGTTTCCGTTTCAAACTTAAAACTTTTGTATCAAATATAGTATAAACCATTGCATTTGCTAATCTCGACGTGAGGATGCATTTAACGCATTACGGCATTTAAGGCCAACCCCTTAATATCACATAAGATTCCGCAAGATTAATGGTTCTTTAAAAATCAAGTTTCACCATTATTAGTCCGGTTGCTTTTTCTTGATCAAGCGTGTGATAATATGTAAAGTGTTAAATATAGTTTGTGACTATATGAAAGACCAAGTATGTGTTACAAACATAGACATCAACCAAATAGAAAATAAACAATGTAATGCAAGAATAAGAGTAAAGCAATAAGTAAAAGGATAGACAAACCAACACGAGGATTTATAGTGGTTCGCCTACAGGACACCTTCCTTCCCACTCCACTCCTCGAAGTCACCTACTGAGTTCGTAATCACTACACCAACTCCTTATGGCGGAGAAGCCTTCACAACGTCGCTACACCTTTTTCCGTACAAAGTTAAATACCGAGTTCTTTCACACCAAGGCGAACCACACCTATCACAACGTCGCCTACCCTTTATACGGTGCTAGGCTAACCACCGGTTTCTTTCACTCCAAGGTGAACCACACCTACACAACGTCGCTTACCCTTTATTAGGTACTAGGCTAAGCACCTAGTTCCATTACTATGGAGGAACTACTACCCATCACAACACAACACCTAATCTCAAGGAGATCCACTCCTTGTTACAACACCATCAAGGATATCACCATCCTTGGATCTAAACAAATACTATATGTATAACGATGCACCTCATCGACATATGACCTAGGCATTCTTCACTAATGCCATGTACACCATCCTTCAAAGACCTTTCACTAATGCCTTCAACACGGATCTTCGGACACTCTTCACTAATGCCTTTGACACATCTATGACACCCGCTATGTTTTGTGGCCCAACATAACAAACCTTGTGTTTTATGGCACAAACACATAAACCATCTAGTCTAGTCATAGATACAAGAATATGATACTAGACAATATCCAAGACAATGTGTCTAATGGATATGAACTCCTAGACTAAACATCAAGAACCCAAAGCATGATGTAGTTAGTCTTCTATGAATGAAGATGACAAGTTTCCCAAGCTTGTTGTATAAGATCTTCATGTGCTTGTATCTTGTGATGGGTGATCACTTCAGTAGGTAAGGAAGCAAGATCTCTAAGCTTGCTTTAGAGGATCACTTCGGGAGTATGCTTACAACAAATGAGAGTTAGAAGCATTATGATCATATGATATGAGGGTGGTTTACATATTTCCTAATGATCTAAATATCCTAGATTTGGTGGAGAGAAACTATGTGTGAAGGTGTGAAGAAATGGTAAGAAGTGGCTCACTATTTATAGAAGAAAACTAGCCACTGTTCCCCGGATCCCACGGATCCTCCCTTGAGGGATCCGGCCCAGGTATCGGGATCCTGGACGCCCCTTTACCCATGGGTTTTTTTTGGTTATGGGTCATGGGTTATGGGTTGGTCCATGGGTATTCCTTTAGATACAATGTATCTAGTGAGTACAATGTATCTAGTCTTATGGGTATGGGTCAATACCATGGGTTATGGATATGATCCATGGGTTTTGAGTGCCCACCAAGGGTACAATGTATCTAGACATTGGGTATGGGTCATGGTTATGGATACCAAGTAGATTCAATGTATCTACAAGATGCAATGCATCTAGTCTATGGTTTTGAGTGCCCACCAAGGGTACATTGTATCTAGACATTGGGTATGGGTCATGGACTTTTGGGTTTTACCCAACTACATTCAATGTATTTGGTCAATGGGTCAAATACTTAAGTTTTCTACCCATTTATATTACCCCTTATAATACACACTAGTTATGTATATATTTACCCAATATGTAAACACTAGTTGTTATACATAAACTATTTAACTAAACATGTTTTAATGGTTTGTTGGGGTTTGATCATAACGCAACATAACAAACATGTACTGACCTGTGTTGTAGCATACAAGGACTTGAGTCGTCGAGAGGTGTTGAGACAATATATAATTACAAGTAACTTATACATTTTACGTTATGTATTACAAGTTACATGTTTGCCATCAACAAAACAAATGAGAATGTATAGATTAAATATCGTAATATTTGCACTAACAACCACCACCGTCACCAATCTTACAAAACCCACCACCATCGTCTGCAAAACCCATCGCCGCCTCCGTCGTCGACCAGCACTATCCATGAACCGTCGCCATCGTCACTTAGAACCGCCACTAACTGAACTAGATGTGAAGCTTCATTTTCAGTATTCTGGGTTTTGGACTAGATGTGAAGCTTCATTTTGAAAGACCAACAAACAAATAGATACAAAAATTTAAGTTAGATAAGAAAAAAATCAAATGGTCTTATCCAACTTTACTTTGATTCTCATTTTAGTTTATACAGATTTATTGTTTTTAAATGGTCTTATCCAACAAAAAATAAAGATTTATTATTTATCCAACAAACAGGTGAGGCATGTGAAAAAATGAATGGTAAAATGTATGAAAACATATGTAAACGTAATAGATAGGTAAAATGTCAAAGTTACTTATGTCCGTACTTCCTATATATTACCTTCTCCGTTTACACTCTTCTCCCCCTTTTGTCGAAACAAAAAGGGTGTGTCCTTTAACCTTAATTTCTCCCAAGAATGGCGAGTTTGCATCATCCCTAGTGAAGTTAAAAGAAAAACACCTTATTGCTCCAATTGGCACACCACTCCAAATTATTATTTATTGAAAAAAATGATTGGAGGTGAGGGTTATGGAATAGAAAAACGAGATTTAAATTTTTTACATCATGTATAATGTTTGGTGTTTTACTAGTTGTTTAGATAGAAATAAATCAATTAAAGTTATAAAAAAGTGGGTTTATGTAGATTATAATTGCAGTACATGGTTTTAGGATTGAGGTTTGATATGAAGTTGTTTGTGGTTTTAAGGTGGTGGAGAATGGAAGAAGATGGTGTTGGGTGAAGATAGTTGAAGATGAAGATGATGTTAAAAAGGAGGTGGTAAAAAGACCAAAATACCCTTATACGAATGTCACATGAGGAAATTTAACGGGTGTTACATATGCCCGTTAAAGTGAAGGACTAACGGTAGATAATGTTTCGCAGTTAGGGATGAACGGTGCATTTTTTTCGGTCAAATGACGAAACTTATCGGTCATCGTAAACCACAAGGACGAATGGTGTAGTTTACTCTAAAATAAATTTAGACATACGAGCGTCAAGAGTACCCGCCGCGCGTTGCGGCGGCCGCAAATACCTTGTTATATTTTCAAATTGCCGCAAATACTAGTATGGTAACACAAAAAAAATCCATTTTGTAGACGGTTACATATTTTCAAATTGGGGTAAACCCAATGGGCTGTTTTTTCTAAGGTTCCACTTATTAGGTATACACTCTTCTTCAACCTTTATTTATTCTACGCAGCCACCATAAACCTGCTTGTTCTTTTGTACCTGCGTGTTTATATAAAATGAAAAACGAGGACAATTATGTTAATTTGATGGCGAAGCAAAATCACGTTTTACAACAGTAGGTGGAGAGCTGCTGCTGCAAAACCACGTTTTGAAGCCCCCATAACGCAGTTAAGTGATTTTCAATTTTGTCTTGCCAAACACTTAAAGGTGATAATTTGCGTTTTCGATAATCTGTTGCAAAACTCAACCCCAAACACCCCCTTAGAAAATAAATGCCTATTATTAGTCTTTGAGAAGTTAGAAAGTAGGTTTAGTTAAGATTCACTTAATTGGTTTTGGTCTAAATGTGTCTGAGTCTAGATTGGTCATTTACGACTGAAGGACTAAACGGTCTGCGTCTAATAGGTCTTGTCTCGGGTTGACATGTCGGGGTTTTACAAATGCTTCTTTCATTTGCGTGAAAATGAAAAAATGAAAAGAGGAGTTTAAATTTCCTTATTGACAAATATAAGTATAATCCTTTTCCCAAACAACTTTCCTAAGACAACTTTGGACCAAGAAGACCAGCCACGAAACCAAACCAAACCAAACAAACAACAAAGGCACGGAATTCTATCATTCATTTTAGGGTTCATAAAACTGTAAATTCTAAATTACAGTAACTTTTAATGATGATAGAATATTTCATGTTACTTGTATTCTTTTGATTTATTAATCCTTTCATAAAATAGTTTCTTTTGTTAAGCCTTTAAACTACTGGGGATGTTTGGATTTACTTATATTTCACGCTTATTTGAAATCGGTAAAACTTATCACCTTAGGCTTATTGCTTATTTTAAGTCCATAAGCTCAACTTGGGGGTATTTGTCTAAGCTTATGGCTTTTGATAGATATAATCTAATAAACTTATAAGCCCATTAGCCACAAAAAAGGGCTTATCGAATCCCGATTATATAACCAAAAGGCGGGCTTGTGTCTTAATGGTACCCCATGTTCTGAGAAGCTCCCCAACCAAATGGTTGTGGGTTCAAGTCTGCATAGGACATGTGAGATAATTTGTGGTGTTTATAGTGTGAGATAGTTATTTGCCGTTAAATATAAAATATATATATATATATATATATAAAAAAAAACGATTATATAAACTTATAAACCTAAGCTTATCCAAACACTTCAATGGGCTTACAAGCTAGTAAACCCCATAAAAAAGCTAAAAACCAACACCCGATAAACTAATAGGCCGAAAAAAGTGGGCTTACAAGCTTATCAAATTCAAATAAGCCCATAAGCTCATAAAAGAAGCTAATCATGTAACAACTTATATCATTTGTACATATTTAGTATGTCTTTTGCGTTAATTGTTGCCTGCATATTGTTTGCAGCTTTTGGAGCCACATAAGAAGGTAGTATGCTAGTGGTGTAGCAAATAAAGATTAGATTTAATCTGGAGAGAATGGAATCTGGGCGTGGTAAAACTAGAATGAATGTACAAGGCGATAGATTAAGCAACTTGCCCGATGATCTTATCCATAAAATCCTTTCTTTTGTTGGAATAAAACTTGCTGTCCAAACAAGTGCTTTGTCTTCTAGATGGAGGTATCTTTGGACTTTATTGCCGTGTCTTAATTTCTCAAGCGATGATTTCAAGTTGTTGGCCAAGTTTTCCAAATTTGTTACTCATGTTTTATCTTGCCGCAATAATCAAATAGAAGTGTCTTCAGCTAAACTCAGTTTTCGTGGAAAGGCTAGTCAGGCGTTTGTCAAAAGGATTCTCGACTATGTGTTCTCCCACAATGTCAAACAACTAACTGTTTCATGCTTGCCTTATAAGGGTGAAACTGAGTTCCCTCTTTCTTTGTTTAATTCTCAGTCTCTCGAACATCTCACTATTGCTACACATTCTAATGGATCTTCTGTTATTCTCACATCAACATGGGAGCTCACAAGCTTAACTACATTGCATATCGAATCTATAACATTTAACGACGAGGTTACTGCTAGTATTTTCTCTAAATGTGCTAACTTGAAGAAACTTGTGTTAAAAGATTGCAGCATGACAAGATCAAATGGTGTTGATATTTGTCATCCTAGACTTTCTAATCTCACGCTTGAAAATGGACACTTTTTCAAAAATGTTATAAATGTGGCTGCGCCTCAACTAACGGATCTCACTGTTAGAAGTTGGCAAGAATTGCATCTGATTTCTGCACCTGAGCTTGTGTCCCTGCGCTTTAAAGGTCTGCAATCTCAGTGGTTGCAATTTACTTCATACGGGTTATGTTCTTTGGAAAATGTGGATCTATGTATTACCATTTCTAGCCCAAGCAAGCCAGTAGCTCATTCCATTTTTGATCTACTTCAACAGCTCCATAGTGTCAAATATCTTACGCTTAACTTGGAAATTTTTCGGGTAAGTTGGTATCGGAATCAGTCTTTAGTCTTTATAGTGTGAGTTATGTGGTTCCCATAGTAGTGATATTAAAGGATTAATCTTAACTTGACTGGTAATTCCTATAAAAAGTGAAATTCCTTTTTACCAAGCTATGTAGAATACCTGCATTCTTTTGTGTAATAGTTTGGTGCTCAACGTTATTTGATATTTCTAGTAGCCATTGGTCATATTTCATAGAAGTACCAAGAAAATTTTTTAGATGAAATATGTTTTGACAAAAGTTTTGTGGTTTGCATTAATTGTCGTGTATCTTATACATAATTCTTATTATGTTTGCAGCTTCTTTCTCTACTAATGGAACTAATCTCATATCAACCTTCTCCGTTTGTTAACTTGAAGAGTTTAAAGGTTTATCCGCAGTATGTACATATGGGAGGGCTAGAAAGTATACCTGCTGAAGTAAAAAAGTATTTGCTAGATGGTTCTCCAAGTGCCACCTTCACAGAGGTCTCATACGAGGTATTTACGCTATGACTATATGGTCTTACTTATCATGCAATGTGCTTGGTGATTAAAGCTTGCATTGAATTCTTCACGTTAACAATGTTGAGATTTTAAACTGCCAATACAAAATTGTATTTTTAGCTTTTAAATTTTTACTTAGCTTTTTGAAACATAGTTACTTAAGTCACACATGTTTGTTTTCTGGTCACACATACATCGCACCTCTGTTTTATATAATAAGAAGTGAAAAAGTGTAGTTACCATGCGTAGCCTGAGTTTTTAAGATTCTATTCATAACACTATAATATTTTTTCGTGTACTTTAACTTCATGTTTATTTGTTGAAGGTTGTAGTAGAAATTGATATGCAGATTTTCTTATAAAAATCTCTCTTCCTTTTTTGAAGAGTTAAAAAAGAATCTGAAAAAAGACCAGAATTGTCTGGGAGAAAACTTGCGTGTCTGGAGCAATTGGTTAAGCTTTTTTCTGAAAGTGATGCATTACATGAGTCCATGGGTTTTCATCTCACTGGTTAAGTTTAAATGTTACTTTTGCTATGTCCTAACCTGAACCGTCCGTGTTCACTACTCAGTATGCTAGCTTAATGAGACCCATTACTTTCAATGTCCGTGTAAGAAAGGGAATTTATAGTTGGGAATTTTTTATAATAAATCAAGTTAAATGTTTCATTCAGGAGATGAGAGCATTGAACGATGCCGAATCAGCACTAAAGTGTATGGCAGAGCTCCGGAAGATGCTAGAGCATGAGAAAGCAAATATTGAGACCAATATAGCTCATTTGGATCGAGTTATGACACCAATGGAGTCCCATGAGCCACATATGCACGAGCAAGATAAAATGCAAATTAACAAGTGGGAAATACGGAGTCAAATCAATAGCTGTTGGAAAGATCTAAGTGCTCAGATCAAACATGGGAAATCAAAGACTTCTGGCATTATTTCACAGTTGTGCCAGATTGAACAATTACTAACCAAGCTTCCTGCATCAAAAAGGGCCCAGATGGAAAAATCTTTTTCTAGGTTGTGCACAGAGGCTGACGTTGTCATGAATGCTATAATGAATTCTGTGAAGCTCCAATCTGACGAGAAGCAAAGCTGGTTTAGTATCTACTTTCATGACCTTGGTATGGCAGTGAAGCCTTCGTTTTAGCTAATTGTATTTTTTCTATTTCAATTTACTCAGAAGTGATAACTATATTAAAAATGTCAAAAACTGGTGGAGTAGAATCCTCGGCTGTGATTTCAGTTTCAGTGCCCTTTGTGAATCGAAATGGATCAACTTAATATCTTCTGGTTATGGATGCAACTTAGAGGCTATGTTGTTTGCCGCTTTTCATATATTCTATATATATATATATATAGAGTAGGGATCCAATAAAGAAGAATTAAAATGGTAAGAATGACCAAAACCACGATTTAAGATGCAACGACTCATTGCATTAGATGCATTTCTATTCATATAGATGCAACATCTGAGTTTCGAAAGTTAATTTGATGATAGATGTGCAAATTGATTTTCATGATTTCGGCAGGCTAGAGAACAAAAACAAGAGAATCATGAAATGCATCTCTACTATAATGCATATGATCCGAAAGCTAGAAAACACACTATGTGTGTTATAATGATCTAAGATTATAGGGATGCATCTAATTTAGGTCGTGATCTCTGATTCATGCGGTTATAGTTCTTCTTATTCCTTCTTATTTTAAGTAATCTTCTATCCTAACTCTATATATATATATATATATATACACACACACACACACACATATAATAGCTTCATAGCCCGCCCATTCGGGCGGGCTAAGTTCAGGATAATCAATGCCAAATTCTAAAATGTATGTAAAGCAATCTTATGATATATTATATAAAAAATATAATAAAGTTTTTTTAATACAAATCTATGATGCTTATTCTAATACGAAAATAAAACTTCTTTGTAACCGACGTGTGTTGTCGAGTTTGTGTCGTTGGCATCTTGGTCGCAACAAAGAACCTTTAAGCATTCTTGCTCTTGACTCTTGAAACCGTCCCATATAATAGGCCACGTGACAATATTAGCCTTTGTAGAAGCAAACCAACATGCGATAATGTTTGTAATTGACTTCTATTAATTGTCATAGCGAAACAAACTAAAATAGGAACTGTCTTCGGTTTAATTTGAATGGCATATTGAAGTCCGAAGGGCTAATGACCATGCGGGGAATAGCGTAAATACTATCAACTGTACCTAATATCAAGATAGCGAAATTATTAAAGGTGGCAAAATAGTCTGTTAGTCAATGACTCAAAACAGGTTGAATTCAAATGAGTAACATTATTATTGGTGCAAAAATATGTCTTTGAGAACAGTCTACTAGTCTAGTACTAAATAGTAAAGTGACTTTGGACCTATTGACTCGTTCCACCATTTGACCTGCTTTATTTTACCTATTATAAAAACAACCCATTTCACTGTAAATGGGTTAAAATCTACACCTCTAGCTATGTAAATATAAGGATTAAAGTAGCCTACTATAACCGCCTTAAATGAGGGATAATATTGCTAATATGTGTAGTTTTAGTTGGCAATTTATGCTCCATAGTTTGATAGTTGCATATTACTCGACTTATACAGATTAAACATACTTAGTAACTTTCTAGCAAGCTGTGACAAGTTTTGCCTTTTACGAAGCAACTTCAAATGTATTTCCAGTTATGCGTGTTGTTCACCTGGAAATAAGTCAATAAAAGATTGGAAAAAAAGATATTGTTCTACTTTCAGGTTCGACACACCTGCATGTTCGAATGAAACCAACAAGTTTTTTCAAATAAACCAAGAACCATAATCATGGAGTTGATACTCCTTATACCTAATCATAGAAAAAGTTTAACCAACACGCTTCTTAGTCTGCTTATAAGCCGCATCGTCAACTCCAACCTAAAAATGATGCTAAAAATGGGTATACAAAACTCCTTGTACCTAAGCAAAATATGAAGTACTTTCTATCAATAGGGCCTGAAGAGACTTTTCCTTTGTTGAAACGTTTTAGTCAAAGCCTTCAAATCCCTTTTTGCTAACCTCTCAACCAAACCAAATCAATTGACATATAGATGCACACTTAATTCAGTTGTACATAAACAAAAGACATAATGTATTTAAGTAATCATACTTTTATTCGTGTATAGTATATTTGGGAACTTAATTCCTGTATAATATATTAACCACGGTTTTATTGCAACCAATCATAGATTGATTATCTAGAGCACTATATAGATTGATTGTTTAAACACTATACAATGAAATCACCATAGTTAGTTTCGTTGTACACAAACATTTAGTAGTACCCAAACAATCTAAACTAATGAGCTTCAACATGGCATCTGAATCATCATGTTAGGAATTAGAAATTCCAGGTATTAAAGAGTCGGTCACCTCAAGTATATGTAATCGTTAGAAAGCTCGTAGTCGTAGTTATTTTAAGTTAAGTAGTATTTAGTTAAGTAACACCGTGGAGGGAGACGGGTCTTTACCCTTTGTATGCGATCCACCCCGATGTGTGGCGATATATGTAAGACTATAAATACTCTCTACCTCCCAAGGTAGAGAGTTGGAGCTCATAATAATATCTTTCACTTTCTCTCACTAAGTTCCCTAAACCTCTAACTTTCTCTCTCTAGAATTCCATCTATATGCTACCTTGTGTTAATGTTATGATGTGTATGTGAAAAGTTATATCTTACAATTGGTATCAAGAGCCATGGTTAGATCATATCTTACACATCTTTGGATTTCTAGTGGTTTTAGGTGGTTTTTGAGTTTGAAAAAGTTTAGTGGTTTTGCATCATTTGATTGATTTCTTGTGTTAAAGTTTGAATTTTGTTGGTACTTTTATGTTTAGAATCATCAAAAGTGTTTAGGTTTTCATTTGGTAAGCTTGAATCATCTTGGTTGGGTTGTTTTGGATTGAAAAGTGAGGTTTATATGGTTTTTTCAAGCTAGCGACTTAGTTCACGGAATATTTTCTTGGTAGCGACTTGCTTCACATTTTTGTAGCGACTTACGGTGTTGGAGCTAGCGAGTTAGATCTAGCGAGTTAAAGTACAAGTAGTGGATTCTCCACTACGGGTAGCGACTTTAATGGTAGCGACTTGGTGATGCGAGTTGCTCTTTAGCGACTTGTGTCTCTAGCGACTTGTGTAGCAATTGCTTTGCCAAAAATTTGGTTAGCGACTTGGTATGTAGCGAGTTACTACTTAGCGACTTGCTTTTCTGTTAGCGACTTGGGACTCTAGCGACTTAGGGGTGTAGCGAATTAAGGGTTAGCGACTTAGTGCATTAATTTCTAGCGACTTAGTGCATTATCTTCTAGCGATTTAGTATTTTATCTTCTAGAGTCTTGAGTGATTGTTTACGGTTTTCTCTTGATTGATAAAATCCGTGAAAGAATCTATTTCGGTTTAATCATAGAGTTATAAAATCCGTATAATCTGTTAACATGTCTACCAACGTTCCCCTTTGTCATCTCCACTTTGCCGAGGATGTTCAAGCATGGCTCGAGATACTCGTCCACCCATGCTTGACAGGCTGACTACGACTCTTGGGCTCAACGAATTAGGCTGTATTGCCTTGGAAAGGAAAATGGTGTCAACATTCTCAAATCCATTGATGAAGGACCATATCGAGTTGAGGCGACTAGAGACATACTTGATACTAATGCAGATGGTACTCTGTTTTACGGAATGGACAGACCTAAGATGTATGATGAGCTTGATGATAAGGATAAAAGAGATTTGATCAGGATATCGGGGCTTCAAACATTGTTCTTCAAGGTCTTCCTAAAGACATCTACAAGGCGATCAATCATAACACGATGCTAAGGCGGTTTGGGACAATGTTAAGATGCTTCTCTCGGGTTACGAATTAACTATGGAAGGCAGAGAATCCCAACTCTATGACGAATTTGAGCATTTCAAGATGAAACCGGATGAGAGTGTCTATGAGTACTATGTGAGATTTCATAAGTTAGTTAATGACATGAGGAACATCGGAATGACTATGCCTAACATTGATTGAACTCAAAATTTGTGAACAACATGAATCCCGAATGGCACAAGTTTGTTACATCTGTGAAGCTCACTAAAGGATTGAAGAATACAAACTATGAGCAACTCTATGCCTTCCTCCTTGAGAATGAGAGACATGCTATGTTTGAAAAATTAATTCTCAATCGGTTCAAAACCAACGGGGAGAGACAAGCTCGTCTAATGACTCTACTGACTTTCTACTCAAACATCGATATCACAACCAAAGCATCACAAGTCATACCCTTGGGTAATGGTAATCACAAACTCATTCGATCCTATGTACAAACAAGCGTCTTTGATGCTCACGTGGGTAGCTTCATTAATCAACTAGCTCTTCTCATCGGTCAAAACATGAATACTCTCCCACAAACCAACAACAACCTCGAGCGCATCTAACCCACACAATCAAGCCACTATTAAAGATGGAAGGATCGGTGGTGCAACCAGATTCCGAGGAAAACGGTATGATCGAGGGGAGGTGGAGCTGGGAAAGGTTATGTTGGAAACCAGAATCGAGGAAGGAATGGTAACCAAGGTCAAGCTAAGCTCATCAAATGTTATAAGTGTGGTGGAGAGGGACACATTGCAAGGAACTGTACATCTCCAAAGCGCCACAGAATCTTGATTACTTGAGAGATAAGATCTTTGGCTGGCTCAAGCTCGGGACAATGGTGCTACTTTGAATGAAGAGGAATTGTTTCTTCTGAGGGCAATGCCAAGACCTATGATGCGGATGTGGATGGCGGCCTATTAGGAGATAGGTCACAATCATCGAATGCCTTTCAAGTCGTATTTGTGATGCATACGACTCTGATGTGGATGATGGACCTAATGCACACACAATTTTTATGGCTAGCATTTCTCCAATGGTTTCTCCCAAGGTCTCTTCTTCATCACTAGTTTGGGCCATCCATGACAAGCTCATCTCGAGGTATTAAAACTATCGATGATCTTTGATGTGCACCAAATGCATGACAAAGTACAATCAGCTGAAACTATTGAATCAAATATTGAAAATATGGGTAATATCAATATTGTCCCATATGATCAATATGTGAAACAAAGTGAAAGTGAAGTTGTACCAAGTGATGCATCTTCTGAAGTCAACAATGACTATGTTTTTGATGAATACCTTTGCATGTGCTGATGATTCCATTATTTACGAACTAAATGCCTATAAAGAACAAATTGCTATTTATGAACAACGTGCTAAGTTTGAGTTGACCACTTTCGTGGCGAGGAAATGGATGAACCAAGTAAGTACAGTAATTAGAAAAAGTAAGTTTAGAGAAGTATTGAAACAAGAATTAAATTCCTTGCAAGAAAAACTTTCTAAAACATCTAAACAAAAACAAGAACTTCAAGAAAATGTGAAAATGCTTAAGCAAGAATTTAATGCAAAGGAATCAAAACTCTTGAGAGATTTTTCTAATCGGAAAACTTTGAAAAACAAACTTGAGAACAAGTTGTACATACAAGGAAACACCATTAGGTTTGCTCACATGGTCACTAAACATCGAGTCTTCAGCGATAAGCATAGCATTCCCCTTGTTGAGGAACCGAATCCAGAGGTAATTAAAAAGGCTAGAAATGCTCATAAGGTGCTTTATGATGGTAATGAAATTCTTAAGCCTAGGCGGAAACCTAGTTGCGTTGAGTGCACTGAGGAAGATAAGAAATCAGATGAAGTCACTAGGGAAAGGATGAACAAAAACTAGATGACCCGAAATGCAAAGAGAAAAAGATTATTATCACTCCCCATGACTACAAGAAGGAAAAGTGGATTTCCTTGAACATGTTTAAGCCTCAAACATTCTTGACTCCAGAACAAGTTTTTGGAAAAAGGATTTAGAAAAAAATTTGAAAATCTTGTTGAAACAAACCCCCTTTATGGAAAATGCCTAGAAGCGTGTGTATCCTCCTAATACACCAATGCATCTAGTTCCTAGAACTATTGCCACTAAAAGCAAGACCTTAATTAGTCAATATGTTATATTTCAACTATTTGTTGATTTTGAGAAAACTTGCAAGAAAAGGATCACACCCGGTATATGAAGGAGAAAGGGGTTTTGAGCAAATGAAAGAATGTTATTTAGCTGAGGTCATGCCTTTCTTTAAACTTCTAAAAGATCACTTTGAGAGTCTTAAAAGGGAAAAATGATATTAAAGGGAATGGAAAAGGAATTTGATGCAATGGTAGTTGAAGTTAGTGATTATGGGCGTGCACTAAAATATAATGAGATTGAGAGGAAGAACTTGCATACCTTAAATGAGACTCTTATTCCTGAATGTGTTGCTCAAGATATCTTTTTCATTGCTTCAAATTGCTCTATTAATGCTTCCAAATTTCATGAACTATCTGTTGCCATGAAAGTCTCCCATGATCGTGTCATTGAGCTTGACAAAACTAATTCTAAACTAAACGAGAAAATTGAACTGGATGATCACGACAATTTGGTTAAACATTTTTCTAAACTAGAAGTTGAGCATTTTAATTTACAACTAAAATATCAACATCTTAAAGAAAATGTTAAAACTTCAAATATCAAGACATCTTCGGATGCTCGAGTTTGATCAGGTTTTCAAATTAACAAGCGTGATGAGCAGATTCAAGCTCAGTGCAACACGATCAGAAAGTTGAAAGCCCAAATCTCTCAATTAAAGGGTCAAGCGAACAATATGACAGGCTCCCAAATGCCTCCTCCTTTAGATTCTCAGAATTCTCAAACTTTTCATCTTCAAAACTTAGTTGATGCCTTACAAAAGGAAAAGGAGAGTTTTCTAGAAGAAAATGAAAAAGTTAAGCGACATTTTAAAGAGTTATATGATTCAATAAAAGTCACCCGTGACCAAAACAACGAAAAATAACGTCTTTACAAAAGGAAATTGAGAATCTGAGAAGTCGGGGAAATGGGAAAGCGCCACTTGTTTTCAATAAGAATGTTGTCTCAAAGTCACCCTTAGTGCAAATACAACTGTGTGATTAAATATATTCCTCCTCATCTTAGGAATAATGAACATGCTTTTCATGAATCCTGTGCTCACCTTAAGGATAGTCTAGAATGTCTCAGTGAGATTGTCGAAGAGGATTTCATTAACAAACCTCTTGATAGTGAAATTAGGTTTGCTTGCCTCGAGGCCAAACGATCTCAAGAGTTGCTAGAATGTGTAATTGCCACATGTCCAAAATCCTTAACCTTAGGTGCAAAAGGCAAAGGCTGTGATGCCTGTTCTATGCCTAGTGCCAAGCGAGGAAATCCGTTCTATGCCCAGATCTTAAAAGGAAACACTAATGTGCCTTCAAGTAGTTGATTCGATATGTTAGTGCTAAGAAAGTGAACTTTAGTGTGCCTGCAAAAAGCTCAAATCACGGTCTTAAAGTATACACTAATGTGCCTTCTAGTACTTCAGATCCTTGCACATCAAGTTGAGGAATGCAAAAATTAGATCAACCAACTAATGTTCCCATTCCCTCTACAGGAGTAATCGGTGACTTTAAAGCGAGCAGGTCAAAGTCTCAAGACAATACAAGGAATGATAGGACCTTGCAAGCTAAGAATGTGCCTTGGAAGAGAGTAGAAGACCAATCTAGGAACTTTAAGCTTGAGTTGAATAAAGCGAATCGTGTTGATTCTAGTATTAGCCTTAGTAATCTTGTAATTAATTAATTCGATACTATCTGCAAACCTTGTAATCTTTGTGCTTGAATTACATTTGCTAATCATGAATGTGGTGTGAATGCTTTGTCTAATCTTTGTCAAATGCCCGTTAAAATTGCTAATGCTAATAATGCGTGCAAATAAGGCAAAAGGCAAAAACGAAGGTTAGAAAGCGATGGAAACCCAGGGAAGAACTTTTATAAAGATAGGTTATTATTGGATACCTTTTGGCCATAAGAATAATCGGTTTGTTCTCAAAGCTGCTAAGATTATGCCCACTAGAAAATGGATGCCTATTGGTAGAACTATTCCCTTAAGAAGTAAACATACTTTGAATAGGTCAAATCTGAGACACCGGCATTGCATCTATTCCCAATGATTCCATTGCTTCTACTTCTGATATGGATGTTTGATTACGATGTGGGTGTTCCAATCACTGTTACTAACCAAATGGAACCCATTCTTACATGGGGATCCCAATTATCCAGTTATCCATTCTTGTCGTGTTCAGCTGCGGATCGTTCAAATCGTTACGTGGTACACGGACTCAGTTTACATTCCAAGCATATATTTGGAGACGGTCGCGGCTCATGAACCGTGAGCAAGTTCATCGGGACTGTTAGATTTGGTAATGATCATTTCGTTGCTATTATGGGTTATGGAGATTATGTTGTTGGTGATAGTGTCATCTCTAGAGTCTACTATGTTGAAGGGTTGGGTCATAATCTGTTCTCTGTTGGTCAATTCGTGACTCGATCTAGAAGTTGCCTTGAGAAAACATACACCTTTGTTAGAGATCTTAATGGTAAGGAGCTGTTAAAAGGAACTCGTGGGTCAAACCTTTACACCATCTCTATCGATGACATGATGAAGGGCTTCTCCAATTTGCTTATTGTCAAAGGCTTCTAAAACAAAGTCATGGTTATGGCATCGTCGTCTCAATCACTTGAACCTCGGCACCATCAATGATCTTTCGAGAAGGACTTAGTTGTAGGTTTACCTAGACTAAAGTATGAAAAGGATCATCTTTGTTCAAGGCATGTCAATTGGGAAAAAGCAAGAAGTATGCCCATAAACCCAAACCTACTAACTCACGTCACGAAGTTCTTCATATGATTCATATGGATTTATGTGGACCAATGAGAGTGAAGAATATCTTTGGGAAGAAATATGTGTTAGTTGTGGTTGATGATTACTCTAGATTCACAGGGTCAAGTTCTTAAGGACAAAGGATGAAACTCACGATATCATCATCAAACTCATCAAGCAGTGCAGTTCGACTTAACAAAACCGTCGATTGTCGAGCAGGACAATGGGCGAGTTTGTCAACAAAAAACTTAATGAATTCTATGAAAGCGTTGGAATCAGTCATCAAAGAAGTGTTTCACGAACTCCTCAACAGAGCGGTGTAGTTGAAAGACGAAATCGGACTCTGGTTGAAGCCGCTAGAACAATGTTGATTTACTCAAAGGTTCCAATGTTTCTACGGGTGAAGCAATTACGCCACTTGCATGCTATACACAAAATCGTTCCTAATCCACCTTGTACATGGAAAAACCCCATATGAACTTGTCCACAACAGAAAACCTAATCTCTCTTTCCTTCGTGTGTTTGGTGCATTGTGCTATCCAACTAATGAGGGTCAAGACTTAGGAAAACTTAGGGCTAAAGCTGACATTGGAGTATTTGTAGGATACGCACCAAACAAAAAGGGATACCGAATCTATAACAAAAGAACCCGAAATATCATGGAAACCATTCACGTTACGTTTGATGGGCTGACCGGTCAAATGGCTCTGGACAATCCATCGGGACCCGCACTTCAAGACAGTCCCATTGGTTCATCTCTTGTTCCAAACTCTACTCAAGAAACTCCATATGTACCTCCATCGGAAGATGATGTAAAGAAATTGTTTGATCCTATGTTTGATGAACTGTATGATTCAAATACTAATGAGGTGATGATTCACGCAGCTTGAGAGGATGCTCATATTCACGTGAATGAAGTCAATCCTTGGTCTCAATATCTTTAAGTCAAGAAGCACTGCTGGCGATCCTTGATCTCATCAACAAATCATCATTCTTCAAATGTACATCATGGAACTGTTTACGGCATCAATGATGAAGTTAATCCCTTTGCTACTCCTGTGGATGCTCCATTTGAAAACATATTTGCTACTCCTGAATCATCATCAGAACCATCTTCTTCGGGGAGACATCGACTCGCTACCTCGGTTCCTCAACAAGCGCCACATGAACACCTTAAAAATGGACTCACGATCATCCATTAGACAACATCATTGGAAATCCCTCTCGTCTGTATCAACCCGGAATCAACTTGCAACCGATGCCTTATGGTGTTTCTTCAACTCCGTACTTTCTAAGATCGAACCAAAAGATGTTAAAACCGCCATGAATGAAGGCAATTTGGTTCAATGCCATACAAGAAGAAATTCATGAGTTTGATCGACTTGATGTATGGGAGTTAGTACTGCTCGAGCGTGCTATGATTATAGCACTCAAATGGATCTTCAAAGTAAAACTTGATGAGCATGGTGATGTGTTGAAGAACAAAGCTCGTTTAGTTGCTAAAGGATATCGTCAAGAGGAGGGTATAGACTTTGAAGAATCTTTTGCTCTTGTTGCTCGAATCGAGGCAATCGAGAATCTTCGGCTACTTATTTGCTAGTAAGAACATGGTAGTGTATCGGATGGATGTGAAGACGGCATTTACGAGCGGAGATCTTAAAGAAGTCGTCTCGTCGGCCAACTGAAGGATTTGTGAATCAAGAGCATCCTACTCACGTTTATCGTCCGAAGAAGGCTCTTTACGGTTTAAAGCAAGCTCCAAGGGCATGGTATGATACAATGTCAAAGTTTCTTCTATCATCGGATTGATAAAGGAGCGATTGATCCTACATTGTTCACAGAAGTCGGGCAAACATTTAACTCATGTTCAAATTTATGTTGATGATATTATTTTTGCCTCGTGACCCAATGGAATGTGATCGATTTTCTAATGAAATGAGTTCAAAGTTTCAAATGTCAATGATGGGACAAATGTCATTTTCTTGGGATTACAAATTTCACAAAGTCTCGGAGGCATTTTCATAAATCAATCTAAATATGCAACAGAGATTTTAAAGAAATTTGGATTTGATTCATGTGACCTGTTGACACTCCCATGATTGATCGAACCAAACTAGATGAGGACCACTCGGGGATCATGATTGACCAAACGAAATATCGTAGTATGATTGGATCCACGATGTACCTCACGACTAGTAGACCGGACATCTTGTTATTTGTTTGCATGTGTGCTAGATACCGGGCTAAGCCTACTAAAAAGCACCTTGAAGCGGTTAAGCGGGTCTTTCGGTATCTCCAAGGAACCATCAATATGGGACTATGGTACCCGAAGGACAGCGGTATGTCACTAACGGCCTATCGAGATCTTGATCATGCAGGGTTGTCAAGATACCGCGTCGAAGTACATCACGGAGGTGCTTTCGGTTTTGGGTGATAAGCTTGTGGGCTGGTCTTCAAAGAAGCAAATGAGTACTTCTATTTCCTCAACTGAGGCTGAATACATAGCCATGTCATCTTGTTGTGCTCAAATCCTATGGATGAGATCTCAATTATCGACTATGGCTTTGAATTCAACAAAATCCCTACATCTTTGTGATAATAAAAGTACTATTGCTCTCTCATGCAACAACGTTCAACACTCAAGAGCAAAGCATATCGACATTGACATCATTTCATCGAGGGAACAAGTGGAAAAAGGTGTGGTGGAACTATATTTTGTGAGGTGCGAATATCGGTTAGCGGACATCTTCACCAAAGCTCTTCCAAGAGAACGTTTTGAGTTTATTCTTCCACGTCTTGGCGAAAAGCCTTCAACGAATACTCTCAAGCGTCTTGAGGGAGGAAGGCGAGGAGTAAAGGTCATTCTTCATCTATCTCTTGTAAATATTTATTCGAAAAACAAAATACAAAATTATAAAACTTTCAAAATCCATAAAATTTGAAAAATTGAAAAAATCTTCAAAAATATTGTCTTTTGTCATGTTTTTCTCGGTTCGATAATATCTACGGTCTTTGTTTTGTCATTCAAAGAATGACACGGGACTTTAGATGTTGTTGAATTTTATTAAAAAAAAAAAAAAAAAATTATTTTTGGGAGAAAGAAAAATGGTTTATTGTCATTTTGAGGCAATAACCGGTTTTAAAAGAAAGAACGAGCCATGTTTTACCATGTTTTCAAATTCCATGCTCGATTCTATAACATTTATCTACTGAAAACTAAATGCTTTGAAAAATAACTCGGTCTCTATTTTTGATAATCATCGGGACTTATCTGTCAAAATCTCTATCGCTCAATCAACAACCTATGTCATTGATTGAGGGAGAATGATTTCAATTAAATTAAAAAGTTATTTGGCATTAAATTGTTTTCAAAAGATGTACATGCATGTTTAACCAATGGAGTTTAAAATCTCAACATCGATCCTTATCGGTTAAAACGCTTTCATAATCAAGTCACAATTCTCCTTAAAAGCTTTCAAAATCAATTTAAATCTCCAGAGATCACAAATCTCAAATGTTTTAATAATTGTGATCGGGGGAGAAGTTGTGATTTAAATAGGATTTAAGCGATAATTAGATAAATGGTTTCTTAAGTGATTAGCATGTTTGCCTCCCCGTAAGTGACAAGCGATTTCAAATTTTCCATGCACACATTGAGGGGGAGCATCTATATTAAACCACAATGATTTGAAGCGTGATCACTTATCTCAATGTGCAGGTTCCCTCTAGTATGTGCAAAACTCTTTTCAAATCTCGAGGCACATATTGAGGGAGCAAAATCATGAAAACCTCATCCTTCCCCAAAATGCTTTATCTACTTGATTCGATTAGGAAGTGATGTTGATATCTTTTAGAAAATGGTAATCAAAGAAGTTAATTCTTTCTCTTGCCTCCGTGTGCAAAACATTTTCAAATACTTGATGCACATGTTGAGGGGAGTTCTCGTTCTAAAAATATCAAAAACAATTCAGGTACAAAATGCTTTGATAATATATCACAAGTATCGAATTGATTTTCAAATGGTTTTCAATTGGTTCCAATGGCGGATGAACAATACCAAATAGACCGACCAACTTTACTTTATGTATGGTGATATAAGGATGATAAGGTTAGGTATTGGTTCCCATGATCCGCCAGAGCCGGAGGGATCTACCGGGGACTAATCCACTAGTTAGTGTAGTGTTCTTAGGTATGATGATAAAAGGAGAAAAATGAGATATGGGAAGAGTCTTGGGACTAAGGCTGAGCTAGTCTTGGAATAAACCCAACTAGGTTCTAGCTATGAAGTCTCGGTAAGCACTGAAGGGGTTGAAGAATTAAAAAAATTGAATGAGAAAAGGGTGAAAACAAATAGCCCTCCATTTATTCAACCTTAGAGAAGAAACCGGGTTCAATTCATATGCTACTGATGGTAACATCGGTATTGAAGACAAGACGTCATGGACCCAGTGACGCACTGCACTTCAACTTCCCAAACCACTCAAGTTCCTCTTAAAAGGACTTGTTTCATTCTCACGGGGAACCGGCATTATCTATCGACTTTCTCTTAGAGATTGTTGATATTGAAGGAGGAGACCCTCTCCCTAGTCTCCGATATAGGATCCAAATATGCACAAATTGAGTCTAGAGCCACGAGATCATCAATAAATCTCATTAGGACACTTTCAATGAAGACTCTCGTTTCACACAATGTGGAAAGAGAAATTATATCTCATGAGTCCTACGCATTATCCTTGTGGTATTGCGGAACATCAGTGATGTGTTTACATATTCACAATGAAGATGGAAAGCCTTACGGAGCCAACATCTAACAAGCTCCTGGTAGGTGGCATGGGAGATCTATTATATGGATCAACCATGTGACAAGCTGAGCGAAACAATGGGGCGATTCAATCTTTTGAATCAATCGGTTCAGTTATGGATTGGCGGATACCTTTGAAAAACCGGTCTTTGTGCTTTAAAAACTTTTTCATTAGCACATGTCGACCGTGTACTAATTTTTCAAATCAAAAGGTGTTTTATGATTGATAATTGATTTTCATTAAAACCTTCGTTGTATTGCAAAAACAATTTCTATTGAGCAATACTCGATTGTTTTTCAAATTTCTTTTCATCAATCGAGTGGACTTAAAATTTGGTTCACTCACTCCATGTTGTCATCTTTGAGACGCTTCGGTTTGAGAACGGCTAGAGCAGCTGCGAAACCCTGTCAAGGAAATTCTTGAATTATACGATCACGAGCGGTACTTGTCTTGATCAGCGGGAACCGTGGGCGTGTACCTCAATTCAGCGAAAGTGATCAAAGACACTTTCGATGCGATTTATTGCTAAGCTGTTGTATGCGGTACCCCGGCGTTCGCATTGAATGAAGCGGTCAATCCATAGCCGCATGCTCCCTAACACATTCATCTCAAAAGAAATCATGATTAGTGCATCAATGACTCGGATATTTTCACTCCATGCTACCTTCTGGCTGCGCCAATATCATGATTCAACAAATGCTTCGCTACTCGATGAGAAGATATCATGATCGAGATGTGAGCATGTCGGTCCTAAAGTCACAACATCACATAATACCAACACCACAAAGGATGTCCGCGAGAGATTTTTATGGTGATAATCTCAAATGATGGCTCAAAATTATTATCACGTGGATCGATAAAGACCTCCACTTGAAGTAACCAAACATGCAATGTGAAGAATCAATGACTCCGAGCTTAGGAACAAAGGACTACATCAAGAATGCAAGAACAATTGTTAATGTCATATCTGTTTGTATTCAATGTAATTTTAGTGCATGATTGAGGTGACCTCCCTTAGGGAGAGATTGTTAGGAATTAGAAATTCCAGGTATTAAAGAGTCGGTCACCTCAAGTATATGTAATCGTTAGAAAGCTTGTAGTCATAGTTATTTTATGTTAAGTAGTATTTAGTTAAGTAACACCGTGGAGGACGGACGGGTCTTTACCCATTGTATGCCGATCCACGGCCGATGTGTGGCGATTATGTAAGACTATAAATACTCTCTACCTCCCAAGGTAGAGAGTTGGAGCTCATAATAATATCTTTCACTTTCTCTCACTAAGTTCCCTAAACCTCTAACTTTCTCTCTCTAGAATTCCATCTATATGCTACCTTGTGTTAATGTTATGATGTGTATGTGAAATGTTATATCTTACACATCAGATACTCAATTCAAATCGCAATGTCAGATAGACAAAGACTCCATATCTTCTTAATTGACATTCGTTCATTAAATATGTCAAAATTTAGTTGACTCCTTATTTTCCCAACACTGTTTTCTCATTTTTCAATCTCATGATCAAATAATAAAAGTTTTTTTTGCAACCAATCCTTAAATTAATATGAAAACTTTATTTTACATTTAGCAAACATAACGGCAAACACCCCTTTGATTATTTCACATAATCACGCAAAGCACTACTAATTTAACATTTTCTCTCTCATAATAAGCTTTAGGGTGCATTTGGTATGATGCCATGAATCACAATCGGTAACGGTTTCGGTATAAGATGAGTATCTCACCTATGATAGATTCATTCCTTCCCTTTTGGACTCCTATGAAATATGGACAATATCCATATTTCATTCCCATATAATATGGGCCCTTCATCTTAACCAAACACTTAGAATCATTACCACCATCATTCCCTCATTCTCATAAGGGGATACCAAACGCACCCTTATTGTAATAAACACTACTAATTTAATGTTGCTTTGACGATTATTTCCTGACATTCTCACTGCCAAAAAATAATAAACTGCAAAAGCTAAAGTAAACTGCACTAAAGAGAGAACTTATACAGAAACAATCATTTCAAAACACAATGCCAAACACCCTTTAATACCAAAAGCTAATTCATGAACAATGTTTAATCTATACTACTTATAATGCATTTAAGCACTTCCCTTTTATTAAATTTTTAAGATTTCCTAATATAGATTTTAAGCAAATACAAGTAAAGAAGCATCATTTACAAGTATTTGAAGCACAAATAAAACTAAAAAAATACTATTGAACACATACAATTAATACGCAATTAAATATAGGGTAAAGCTATAAATATAGCGTCTTTGCAAATTTCTACCGAAACTTGAAAACTTACTTTTTATTAACATATACACCCACGTACTTTCAAATTTTGTTCCTACTTTACCCATATTGTAATAAAATAATATTATTTAATATGATATTATATTAATATAAATCGGTCATATGGGTGAAGTCGGAACAAAATTTGAAAGTACGTGGGTGTATATGTTAATAAAAAAGTAAGTGTTTCAAGTCGGTACATTTTAGAAAGTACGTTGTTATTTTATGGCTTTTACCCTTAAATTTACCCTTCACTAAAATATACAACTATTTAAGTACAATGTACAACCTAATTAAGCTTACAAAACAAAAATCTAAAATCCATCATCCCAAAACATAAATATTCGATCTAGCAACCATATTAAGATAGCTTAGTTCATTATAAGCTTACATGGCAAACTATTGCTCTATTAGCTTAAAAAGACCCAATAAATCATTTATGCTGCAAAACATGACTTAGATATCTACGCCCATATCCATTAGATGAAAACGGGTATAGTGCGAAGTAGCTCGCCGTTTCACACGTGGCACCCGTCAACTCATAGCCGTCCATTCCTTGCTCGCCAGACACCACAGATGCTCGTAGTTTGGTTCTCGCCGGGGAAGTGACTAAGAAAACGACAAACAAAATTTTAAAACTATCCGTTGCATTTAACGTTTAACTTTTTGATTTAATTCCTTTTTTTAATTAAGCCCCTTTTTGTGTGTTATGTGTGTTTGAGGTTGAAGCTGAGGAAGACGATTTACTGGTAGTGTTGGTGAGATTCGTAGATGGATGTAAAAGTAAAAGAGGTTGGTTTATATGTGTGTGTGACTGCACATAGAAAAGTGTGAGATTAGGTTAATTTAATTAGTGTTGTGAAAGAAAGTGATTTATATAATTCATTTTATTAAGGGATATGTGATTAGTTGGGCCTAGACTATGTTTTATACGAAAATGAGAGTTGGGTTGGTGCTGAACTTAGCTAAATTTTGGTTTATTAAATGGTTCTATCCATGTTTTTGACTATTGATAGGCTTACACCAAAAAAATAAATGATAAAAAGATTGTTAAGGCTTAATTTTTGGTTTATTATTAGACTATTGTTAAGACTTAAATTTTTCCGTACATTTTTATCCCTATTATTTGGTTGCTTCGGATTGTTATTTTATTTTAATGAATGATATTTAGAGTAGTTTGTATGTTTCGTAATGTATTTTTTTTTATGAAATGGTATTGTCGAATAACATCACATTGCCAGAAAATTTAGTTACAAATGGTACACCGCCGCCATCCTTGAATGCCTATTTGCAGTCTATATTAAAAAGCTTATTATTTTGTATCATTTATTCATATTTATTCACACAAACCAACTTACTTAACCTAAATCAACCTAACAATAAGCATAAGAATTCAAATTGGGGATTTAGATAATAAGTTGCATCGTCAACTCCAATCTCAGGTTCAATCACCTAATTTAGCAATCACATAATAGATTATTTGCGATTTCTTGCCCAAAACTCATCTCAAACGCTACACCTGCAAATGACACAAAAGTATTTAGAGTCTCACTAAGCTAACATAATTTCGTCTAAAGCCTAAAGGCTTATCATTTATGCATATTCAAAGCAGATTCCCAGCAGCAGTGCGAAGAACTTCATTTATGCGTTTCCAGCATAGATCATTATACTTGGTTGGTTAAAGGGATTTCAATTAACCATAATGGTACCTCGCATCTGTATAAAAAATTAAAGTGTTTTCTCAATACATAGCAAACATTCCTACTATAAGTTATACTTCGTAATATAGACTAAGCATGCACAACAAACATATTATAAACACAAACACATTATCGAGAAAATTAAAAGAACCTGGAGTGCAAGTATTGCAAACAGTTGGGGTAAAAGTTGCTTCTGATAGGAATCCAGGAAGCCAGATAGCTTTTGTGCACTTCAATGGCAAGATGAGCCAATTCACCATTTATAAATAAAAATACTACTTCCAATGAGGGCACTTAAGAAGATTATCTAGTAGCCAAACACTAATATAGTAAGTGTTTCTACATATTCGCACATGGTTTGTATAATAAGATTTGAAGACATATACCACATACCTCTTTGGCTAAGCCATCCGAGCAAAATGCTATTGGGAAGCTATTAAAACCAATTTCAATTAACCAGTAAATAACAATTGAAAATACATTTAACCAGAAAAAATAGATAATGTATATAGTAACAATTGATAATATTTTATATAATAAAACAAAGAGTAAAGTCCAAAATACATCCCTGTGGTTTGCCCTTTGTCTCGCTTTACATCTCTAAACTGTTTTTTGGCACAAAACCATCCCTCTGTTAGTAAAGTTGGCACAAATACATCCCTTTGTTAGTAAATTCAGTTAATAAGGACTAACGGTGCAAAATTTTCTCGTTATTCCTAACGGAAGAAAATATTTGTACGTTAGTCCTTAGGAACTAAGGATGCAATAAAATAAATTGCATCGTTAGTCATAGGGACTAACGATTGCACTCCACTACCACCCAACACCACCACCCACCGCTACCACCTCATTGCCACCTCCACCCCCACCACCCGCCGCCACACCCCACTCCACAGGGGTGGTGGCGGTGATGAGGTAGTGGTATGATGGTGGTGGCGTTGGTAGAAGGTGGGGTGGTACGGTGATGAGTGCGATGGTGGAGGTTGTGGGTGGCGGTGCTGGTTGGTGGTGGCAGTGGTGGCAGTGGCGGCCGTGGTGGAGGTTGTGGGTGCGGTGGGTGAAGGTGGTGGTGGGTGGATGTGGTGTAGTGGTGGGTGGCGGCCGTGAGGTGGGGGGTGGTGGCATTGGGTGGTGGTGGGTGGAGGTGGCGTTGGGTGGTGGTGGGTGGAGGTGGTGGTGTAGTGGTGGCAGTGGTGGCGGTGGGTGGCGGCGGTGGAGGTGGGGGGTGGTGGTGTTGGGTGGCGGTGGGTGTAGGTGGAGGTGGTAGGTGGCGGTGGGTGGTGGCGTTGGGTGGTAGGTGGCGGTGGAGTGCACCGTTAGTCCTTAGGACTAACGATGCAATTTATTTTATTGCATCGTTAGTCCTAAGGACTAACGGTGCAAATATTTTCTCTTCCGTTAGGAGAAAAAGGAGAAATATTTGCACCGTTAGTCCTTATTAACTGAATTTGCTAACAGAGGAATGTATTTGTGCCAACTTTACTAACGGATGGATGGTTTTGTGCCCAAAAAAAGTTTAGGGATGTAAAGCGAGACAAAGGGCAAACCACAGGGATGTATTTTGGACTTTACTCTAAAACAAAGCTCGAAGTGGGAACTTTTATATTTCAAAAAAATCAATCTTACTTTATTTGGTATTTTTTTAATTATTACTCCATCCGTCCCAAATTATAAGTTCATTTTGACTTTTTCAATGTCATTTTATTTCAATTTTGACTTTAATTATTTTTTTAGCGTTATATAATACTTGATGTAAAATATATAAATGGATATGTGATTTAAATGCATTTTTATTGGTATACTTTTTATCAAGTATTATATAACATGAAAAGAGATATTTAAGGTCAAAGTCGGATAAAAAGACTTTGAAAAATAAAAAATAGACTTATAATTTGGGATGAAGGAAGTATTATGTTTATAAAAGATGCTTGATTATTAAGGTAGCTTGTTTAAGCTAGTACCTTGGCGATTAGGACCAGTCCTTTGGGAAGACTAATGACATGTTGGGGATGTAACTATATTGTTCTATTGGTTTTCCTAAGTAACTGGTTTCTAAGTCACCATAAAGTAGTATCCTGCCTGTGGATTATTAAGGTAGCTTGTTTAAGCTCTTCATTTTAAAAGATTGGAATCATCTTTGCAGATCTAATTTTCATGTGTTTCCTGCAAATTTCTATATGGCTATGGGCCATTGCTTCATATCTTCACTACTGATGATATGAGGTATTTTAAGATCATTACACGATATGGCCTTGTAACTTGGGCAAACACTCTTTAAAGTCTCTGGTATGCTCCATCAATTATCTCAGTAGGCCTTGGTATGGTAACTGTGTGATTGGTTGGTAATGCCTTTGATTTTTAAATGATTGTTCTGTCCATAAAGTATGTATCCTGGTGTGAAGGGTAAGTGATCTTGGTGGACAATGCATGATGTTTGGATTAGAGAGGTACTCCCTCTGCTCCTAAATAAATGTCCACTATTGACTTTTAAAGTATTTCCTTTTTAACTTTGAACTTAAATTATTTTATTTGTGTTATGTAATACTTGATGCAAAATATATGAATGGATTGGGGTTTTAAATGTATTTTTGTTGGTATAATTTTCATTAAGTATTACATAACACAAATGAAATGATTTAAGGTCAAAGTCGAAAAGAAAATACTTAAAAACTCAATACTGGACATTTATTTAGGGACGGAGGGAGTATGAAAGATAAACCTTCTTGATACATACAATGCATTGTCAAAGGAGGTTAGGGTGGTATCACATTGAAGATTGAACTATCTGCTTGTTGAGGCCTGTTATTTGTATGTGCCCTTGCTTGTCTAAGTTGTAGTAGTGATGAGGAGGGTATGTGCAAATGTATAGGAAATGTAGATACAACAGAAGTGTCTCTTCAATTGTGAGGTCAGGAATGCTATAATCTGCATGATGAAGCCTTATTTGGAGTCCTCATTGGTCACTCTGAATCGTAGTCTGTGGCTTATGTTGGATTCCTTATTAACAAGATGTAGTCATGAGATTATGGTAGGGTGAATTGCGGTGAATATGCTCTGTTTGAAATTCAGTATTAGAGTTGTTTTCTCATTTTAGTTCTATGATGTATGTAGGTTGTTTTGCTTAAATAGATTCCAAGTATTGTTGTTATAAGAATTTATGGGCATTTTGGATGTAAAAGGTTGGTTTTTCATATATATATTTAGCATTTCACCCGCCAAAAAAAAATCATGAGACATGCACATTTATTTTATTACTCCGTACTACGTAGCAATTATACACGCACAAAGATGTTTACAATTTCATTGCCAATTTACTTCTTTTCTGTTTAAAAACATAATATTACCTATTACTATTAGTTATGAATATTCTCTTTTAAGATATACTCATGATTTCAGGAGTTTTTAAACTAGTGTATAAGTAACTTTGAGATAGAGCTATGTGATAAAACTATGAGATAACATTAATTTATAGATAACAACTTATACATTCGATAGAGTTATCAGTTTTGTGATAACTTATACATTCATACGCTTCTCATTTGTTTAAACAAAGATAAGCATACAAATAAAGGATGACGTACACTAAAGGTACATATCACTTTATTCTCGTTCAATTATTTGTTGTTGTGTATTTGACACCACATAATTATTAATTTACAAAGAGAAAATAATAATAATAATAATAATAAAACTATTTATTTATGCAAATAAAACTCCCATAAAGTAAATGATGATGATAAAAAAGTTGGTAGCAACCATCCGGTAGTTCGTAGTTGGGCACGTGATACCTCACTCATTGGGACTTCTTCTATTATGCACCAAATACTCCGTAATTAGATTAGATTCCTTAAACTTTTAGTATAAATGGTTTCCTCAAAAAAAAAACAAATTGTGTTGTTTGTTTTCATTCAGTATATACTAAAAAAGGTACGATTTCATCACCATCGTTATTATTGTAGCTCATTCCAACAATCTTTTTAAGGTTAGATTTATGTCATTTATATGTGTTTTTTTCCATAATTTAATATCGAAAATCTTTTTTATTGTTCTTGCTGGATAATTTTGCTAAGCTTATATGAATTTATATCTTGAATAAGGATGAACTTGTATATGCTGATTTAAATTATTCTTTTATGGTTGAATAATGATCATGTATTCATTATTACAAGTAAATAAAAATTAAAACCAATGAAGAGCCTTAATTTGTTTTTTTGCATGGAAGCATAATTTATCCCAGTTATTGTAGTCAATCAAAATTTCTAATCTTTTAGTGTAAAATCTTGGATTAAATCATTTTCACCACAATGTATATCTGTAACACTAACTGTGCTGAACTGCTGATCTATATGTACCAGTTGTCATATAATCAGTTCTTTGGTAAGTTAAAAGGTTCTTGGAAGTATGTGCATGTAATGATGAGTTTAATGAATCTTTGGCATTGCTGTTTAAGTGCTTATATGCCATTTTATACTAAACAAGCATTCAAAACGTAAGAGGTTCACTACTGCTTATGGCTTTTTTAAATACAAAGTTTGAATAAGCAGTCCAAGTAACACCTCAAAACTACTTTTACTACAGTACTTGGTTGTCGCATTAAAAGCAACAAAAAACTCTTATGTGTGTTTACTGATAGCTGATATAGGAGATAACAATAACATATAATCACATATAAGAAACTAAATACTAGGTACTAAGTATTGATCATATTGTTCGATGGAAAAATGATTTCCATGTACTTGTGATATCGTTATACTTGGATTTTTAGCTTCGTGTAATCTTTTTATAGCAATGTTTACTAATGAACCTTTTCCTACTTCAAGCAGAGATAAACTGATTGATCCGCATCCAATTCCCTAAAATTTATATCTCATCGGCTACCAGAAATGTTTGAAAGGTGACTTTCTATCTGTTTAAGTTTCATTACTTTGCTTATGTGTGAGTCTCGTTTGTTTAAGCCTTAGACTTTTCCTTTCGTCATACTTTCAGTAACGATAATGGAGTATTTTGATATACAAGTGTCATGTCGTGCTTAGAGGGGATCAGGCATTTACTTGCTCCCCTGCTCCGTTGCTTTAATCTTGAATCATTCACAGAAACAAACCCCCTTGAAGATCCTGAAGTTCTAGCCCGAGAGACTGTTTGTATGCTACCAATCTAAGTAGTCTTTAAAGTAGTTATTTGTGACGTTGATTAATTGGGTTCTTACTAACTAGAGTCGGTTGTGGTGTAATGCAGTTAGTGTAAGCGAAATAGAAGCACTCTATGAGCTGTTTAAGAAAATTAGCAGTGCTGTGACTGATGACGGGCTAATCAGTAAGGTTTAAATCCTCTCTGTATTCTATTTTTTTCTTTTCTTCTTATTCGATAATTATAGGATTGCAATATCGATTTTTAGATAATCTATATGTAATCACAGGAAGAGTTCCAGTTAGCCTTATTTAAGACAAATAAAAAGGAGAGCCTTTTTGCTGATCGTGTGTTCGATCTGTTTGATACCAAGCATAATGGAATCTTAGGTTTCGAAGAGTTTGCTCGTGCACTCTCCGTATTTCATCCAAATGCCCCTATTGATGAAAAGATCGATTGTAAGTTGAAATAGTTTTCTATTAATATATGACCTTGCATTTAATATTAAAGTGTATTCTCATTCTCCATCTGAAAATTTGCAGTTTCCTTTCAACTTTATGATCTTAAGAAACACATAGAGAGGCAAGAGGTAACTTTTGTAATTAAATTGACATCTTTTGTAGTGTCGGAATGATTTTATAGCATGTGGTATGTGGATAATTTGACTTGTGACATGTAGGTGAAGCAAATGGTGGTGGCGACCCTTGCTGAATCCAAAATGAAGCTTACTGATGATGTTATTGAGAGTATCATTAATACGGTACCTGAACTAGTTCCGACTATATTCACAACAATTCGATAGTCTAACAAAACTGAATATATTGTGTACTTGGTTTAGACATTTCAGGAAGCTGATACGAAACATGATGGGAAGATTGACATGGAAGAATGGAGAAGCCTTGCTCTACGACATCCGTCCCTTTTGAAGAATATGACCCTTCATTACCTCAGGTAAGCTTCGTTGCTTCATAGGATTGATATTAATGTTAAGGAAGTTATATTATAGCTTGCTGTTTGCATACATTTGGAACCGATGCTACCAAGAGCCCAATGATCGATGATTGGTAGTTCTGCTCCTGTAATAGACGTTTGTGCTAATTATGAGCTATGGATATTGAGTTATCTTGAAATTTGACAGGGACATCACAACAACATTTCCGAGCTTTGTTTTTCACTCAAGAGTTGAGGATTCGTAATGCGAGACCGAAATCATACAAGCAGGATGTACCTATGGTTTTTACCTTTACATCTTGTTTTGATAATTTTTGGGTTTTTGATCTGGTTAAATTTAGCAAAGACAAGCATATGAGAGTATTCATTTTTTAAAAATGAATTATGCATATCAAAAAATATGCATATGGTTGGTCACATTTTGATTGTCACACAAAATTTGTCTTCTTCAAATACAAATACAGAGAAAAAAAAATTATTTTCCAGAGGAATATTGTTTCACTACAATTTGTTTTGTTTATGACAAAAATGCCACTTGATAATATATATACTCATTCTGAATTTCTGATCATGCTAAAATCATAGGGAACTTTGTATTATTCAACTTATTTGTAAATTTTGTTTTGTATGTGGCCTATTGTTACTCCAGCCTTTTGCTTTTTAAATATCATCTTCACCCCTTTTTATTATTCAGCTTATATAATATATTTTGGAATGTATAATGTGATTGATTAACGAGAATGTGGCGATACAATTTAGATAAAAGTATAAGATGGGCTAGACTTCTCAATAAAAATACAATGGGCTTAGACAATGTGATAATACAATATAAATAAATATAAGATGAGTACGCTTTTCAATAACAACACAAACGGGCCTAGAAAAAATAATAATCCACTAACAACCCTACGTAATTAGAGTAGGAGAGAAACGAACACTCAAATTGAACCGAAACTCATCAACCAAAGCAGTAGGAAGCCTTTTAGAGAAAATGCCAGCAACTGATATTGAGAAGGCACATGAAAAACCCAAACGTGACCAGTAGCAACCAAATCTTGAACAAAATATATATCGATCTCAATGGGTTGCGTGCGTTGATGTTGAACTGGATTAAAAGATAAGTAAACAACACCAAAGTAGCCGAAAATAAAGGGTTGTGAAGCTCACGTAATAAATTCCTCAACCAGCAAGTATCAGCAACACCATTAGCAACACCACAATACTCGCCCTCAGCATTGGACCTAGAGATCGTTAGTTGACGCTTAGAGGACCAAGAGAGTAAGTTGTTGTCAAGAAACACACGATCTCCCTAAGTAGACCGGTATGTAGTGAGACAACCAGCCAATCTGCATCCGAGTAAGCAACTAAAGAAGTTATAGAAAAGGAAAACTGCAAGCCATAATCTACCATGCCACGAACATATTGCAATACCCGCTTAAGAGCGGAAAATGATGCTCCCGTGGATCATGCATATAGAGACAGACATGCTGAACTGCATAAGATATGTCTTGACGGGTAAATACAAGATACTGAAAAGCACCCGCAAGACAACGATATAATGTCGGATCAGACACACACTCGCCATCAGCCCCTAACTTGGATTCAGTGTCACCAGGTGTCCGACATGGATTGCACCCAACCCTATTAGCCCACTCAAGAATCTTAGATGCATACTTCCGGTGTGACCAAAAACATCCCAGAACTAGTACAAATGACAGAAAATACCAAAAAATTATTTAAGTGGTCCAAGACTAGTCATAAAAAACTCTTGATGTAACGAAGCAATAATCCGTTGAAAAACATGCAATAAGGCCCGGTTCTGTAGCCATATAAGCGACCCCTATTAAGAAAAAAGAGATCTGTTTGGAACCACTCTTCATCGGAATTATGATAAAAACCGGTCCATGACGTTTTTTTATCAGCCTTGAAACCTTACAAATTAGTAAGTATGAGTGCCAAATAGAAAGACCCTCATGTGAAAACGCAATTTGCAAAATGTCCTCATGTGTGAGCTTCCCTTGGAGGCTAGGAGTACAAGTGCACTTGATACTCTTTTTAAGAGTATGATAGTCATTCACATTTCCCACATCACATGGAGTTATATTACTTAAAGTGCTTTTTATGTTCTTTAGGGAGTGGGTGCTTTATGCAATTCATGTAATATTTGTTTTCCATTGATCAATGCACTTAACTAGTCTCTATATAAATCATGATATGGTCATATAGTGTCATTTGTCATCTAAGTAAAAGCCAGCCATACAAACCATTCTACAAGAATATTGTCTAAAAAGATATCAAGAAGAAGACGGTCATGGCTGAATTTGGGTCTATAATGGCAGGTGTAATGTTCGTGTGGGCTATACTCCGACAATGGTTCCTCGAAGAGCTTGGTGAACATATCGAAAAATATTTTCATAGATTAGTTAGTTATGTGTACTGTTATCTCCAAATCACATTTCATGAGTATCAAGGAGATGAGTTCGAAAGAAGCAAAGCATATGCTGCCATCGAACGCTACCTCAGCACCAACCCGCTGATAAAGCTAAACGTCCCAAAGCCAGCGTGATCAAGGATTGCGAACCTGATGACCATGGATGACTACGAAGAGGTCGCAGGTGAGTTTAAAGGTATCAAGATTTGGTGGGCTTCAAGCAAAATCATTCCATATCAACAAGCTCTCTATTTCTATCGTGAAAATGACGAGAATAGGTACTATAAACTCACTTGCCATCGAGAGCACCGTGATACCATCACCAAAGTTTACTTGTACCATGTGCTCAATGAAGGAAAAGTCATTGCAACAAAAACAAGACAAAGTAGTTGTGGTATGCAACTATGCAAGTATGGCAGTATGCAACTATGCATTTTTTGGAAAGTATTTTATACACAAAATTTTACTCGGCCCACCCAAAGTTAAAACAAGAAGGGCCCATCCAAGTATACTAGAAAATGTTTCCATCCCATCCAATTGAATGATCCAAAACTGAAACCAAGGTTTACGGATGACAGAGTTTTGACATACCTTTATATAGTGTTTTAGATGAATTTAGTCATGTTAAAGAGCGTTGTGCGCGATTGAAACTTTAATTGTACGACTCTTAAAGTTTGGGGCAATTTAATATCTCCCCCCTCTTTTCATCATTAATTTCATATTTACTCAAATATGCATTAAAATCATTGTACATCATGCATACAAATGTTGTAATTTGAAATTAATGATGAAACGAGGGGGAGATATGAAATTAATCCATATATCTTTATACTAATATATTTTGAACGATCTAACGAAGTTTAGTAAAGTCGAAAGACTACTACAAGAAGGTTGGTAAGTCGTGGAAGCGATCGTATCTTCTTTATGGCCCACCAGGAACCGAAAAGTCTAGGATGATTGATGCCATGGCTAACTTTCTCGAATATTACATCTACGATCTTGAGCTGACCTCTGTGAATGATAACACGGATTCGAGAAAGCTACTTATTGATACATCGAGTAAGTCAATAATTGTTCACTTGATCTTACTAAACAAAAACTTAGGCGTGTTTCTTTTCTATGTGGACCCAAAGCCTTAATTCCTCTTATTGGGAGTGGCATTAAAACTACCCTCCCCTATAAGAGGCTAAATAAGAGCTTTGGTAAACCCCCCCTTAATCTTACTAAACAAAGAACGGAGAAAAAAGTAAAACAAAGAGGAAGATCATAAAAATGGAATGAAATCCTCTCAAGTTAAGTGGTACAACTTGTTCGCAAAGGTAAAAATAAGAAGAAAAGGAAAGCGAGGCAACTTTATCCGGGCTATTGAACTTCGTTGGCGGTCTTTGGTCGGCTTGTGGTAGCGAAAGAATAATCGTGTTCACAACGAACCATTTGGAGAAACTTTGATCCTGCTCTCATTAGGCAAGGAAGGATGGATAAACATATCGAGTTGGCTCATTGTTGTTTTGAAGCGTTTAAGGTTCACACAAGCTGTTTGAAACCATTAGTCGGATGTTGACAGTGCTGAAACGCAAAAGTGAGCTGAACAGTGAGGACACTGACATAGGATCAAGTGATGAAGAGAGTCGGGTGGAGGATCAAGCGACGAAGATTCAAGTGATGAAGGATCGGGGCAAATCAAGATACTAAAGTTACTTTGCGTGAACTTGTCCAATTGATTGGAAAGGTTGTTTTCAATGCGTGAACTTGTAAAACAATACTAAAGTTACTTTGCGTCAATGGACAAAAGTACCTTCAGTAATATATATTCACAAGCCTAAAAAGAGCGAAAGACCTTTATAAAAAAAAACACATTTACAAATTACAAGTAGGCCAACTTGGTTCTTTAGTAATGCAAACAGGTTTCATAACATTGAAAAAACAACGTACTGGGATAGAGATAATACCTGCTGGTGGTAGTGGTTCTAAACTTCTAAAAATATATTACTAATCATACAATCAGCACGTAACGGTGCATAAAACAACCATTCATAGTCGCGCAGAAATTTAGGGAACATACTAGGAGACCATCTACTGGTAGATAGCAAAAATAGATATATTTCCAACAGAACTTTAAGAAACATACCAAAACAGAGTGTATTTCCAACAGAACTTTAAGAAACATACCAAAACAAGAGTCATAAGATACTAAAATCATTAATAAAGGTGGTCAGAAGAGGATCATCTTTTGAAAGTTAGAACTTAGTCGACTTCCTCCATCTTGCTGCCCTCGGCATCAATGTCAGCTTCCTCAAGAGCAGGAATGTCAGCATCACCTTCACCTGCATCATCATCAATGCTCAGCCCAAGCTTCAACATCCTATGAATCCTGTTGCCAAAAGTGTTAGGCTCATCAAGACTAAAACCAGAAGTCAACAAAGCAGTCTCAAACAACAACAGCACCAAATCCTTGACGGATTTGTCATTCTTGTCTGCATCAGCCCTCTTCCTCAACTCCTCCATAATGGAATTCTCGGGGTTGATCTCCATGGTTTTCTTGCTGGACATGTAGCCTGCCATGCTGGCATCTCTCAAAGCCTGTGCCTTCATGATTCTTTCCATGTTGGCAGTCCACCCATACTCACCAGTCACCAAACAGCAAGGTGAATCGACCACACGGTCAGATACAATAACCTTCTCAACTTTGTCACCCAATACATCCTTGATCACCTTACACAAACCCTCGAACTTTTCCTTCAAAGATTCTTGTTTTAGCTTCTCATCTTCGGTTTCCTCAAGCTTCAAACCTTCCTTGGTAGCGGAAACAAGCTTCTTACCTTCAAACTCCTTCAACTGACCCACAGCATACTCATCAATAGCATCAACCATGTAAAGAACCTCGTATCCCTTCTTCTTCAACTTTTCAAGGAACGGGGAATTCTCAACAGATTTCTTGCTCTCACCAGTAATGTAAAAGATTTCGTTTTGACCATCTTTCATCCTTGTGACATAGTCCTTCAAACTAGTCATCTCATCGCCACTTTTGGTGGAGTGGTATCGAAGTAAATCAGCAAGTTTGGTTCTGTTTGTGGAATCCTCGTTGATACCAAGCTTGAGGTTCTTTGAAAAAGCTTCATAAAACTTGGTGTAATCTTCCTTGTTTTCAGCAATTTCTTGGAAAAGTTCAATGCACTTCTTCACCAAATTCTTGCGGATAACTTTGAGGATCTTGTTCTGCTGCAACATTTCTCTTGAGATGTTAAGTGGAAGATCTTCTGAATCCACAATACCTTTGACAAAACTTAGATATTCAGGGATGATGTCCTCACAGTTGTCCATGATAAAGACACGACGAACATAAAGTTTGATGTTGTTTTGCTTCTTCTTTGAGTCGAACAAGTCAAAGGGGGCTCTTTTGGGGACAAAGAGAACAGCTTTGAATTCCAACTGTCCTTCAACCGAGAAGTGCTTCACGTTCAAATGTTCCTCCCAATCATTAGTGAGACTCTTGTAAAAAGCCGCATACTCTTCCTTACTGATCTCTTCTGGTTTCCTCATCCAGATGGGTTTTTGCTTGTTCATTAATGACCACTCGTTTGACACTTCCTTGATTGTTTTCTTTTTCTTCTCTTCCTTTTCCTTCTCTTCATCAACCTCTTCAACCTTTCCTTCCTCGTCTTTCTTCTCTTCCTCATCCTCGTCATCAGAAATTTCCTTCTCAATTGTCTTCTCAACCCAAAGAGAGATTGGGTAACTGATGAACTCAGAATGCTTCTTGATCAAATCCTTAAGTCTGCGCTCCTCTAGGTACTCGAGTTGGTCTTCCTTGAGGTATAGAGTGATTTTTGTACCTCTGCCAAGTGGCTCACCTTGATCATGGGTAACTGTGAACGAACCACCAGCTTGCGACTCCCAGATATACTGCTCATCGTCATTGTGCTTTGTGGTGACAACAACCTTATCAGCAACCAAGTAAGCTGAGTAGAACCCAACACCAAATTGTCCAATCATACTGACATCAGCACCAGCAGCAATCGCTTCCATGAATTCTTTGGTACCAGATCGAGCAATGGTTCCCAAATTATTCACCAAATCTACAAACATAAATGTTTTAAACTAGTTAGAACATGTATACTATTAACAGAGATTGTTGTTTTGTCCTGTGTGCAACATAAATATAAGAAGGTTTCTTACCAGCTTTTGTCATCCCAACTCCACTGTCGATGATGGTCAATGTGTTGTTGGTCTTATCAGGAATAATATGGATGAACAGCTCTGGTTGACCATCAAGCTTGCTCTTATCAGTCAAGCTCTCAAAACGAATCTTATCAAGAGCCTGCGCAATTTCAAGTAAATTTTATAAAAATTAGACCCAACAATTGCAGAATACAAGTAAATCATCTTAAAAAAGGTGTTTCTTTAGGCAGAACAGCAGAAACAGAACATATTATTACAAGCACAATTGTAAGGTATTCTTGATTTTTTAATTACAAACAGGTGCCTCTGGGCTCAAATTGCACACATATTAAAACTTGGGTTTTTGGATTAGGCATGAGTAAGTCGCTCACTCATAAATGAACGCTCACTCATAAATGAACAGAAAGCTAAAAGAACACAGTTAATTAATATAAGCAATAACAATGGTCCTCAATATTTACTAATATCCTTTTTTACAGCAACAGCAAAATTTACCAACCAGTGTTTGACATCTCTTTTTTTGTTGAAAATCTATTAATCTATGAATTTAAACCTAGAGTGTTCCAAGAATGCTATAGAACATGAAGCACGACCGCTTTTTAAACATTCTGCAATGCTATCGAACAATGCTAAAAGTGTTTCAGCATTCTGCATAACAGAAATCTTTTTAAACTTGACAGTAACAATAACATGACCGCTTGGACACGACACCTAACTTGCAGGCCTAAAAAACCACTACCATAATGTTAGGGGCCGGCATTTGAGATGCCGCGTTTAATCAGACATGTCACCAAGACTCTCAAAATTAGAAGCCAGTTTCTCAAAGAGCATACAAATTTTCAATGCACAAAGTTCTTTAGCATTCTTGACAAAGATAAACAAACTTTAAGAATAAAGACCAAAAAAACTTTTACTTTTACCCAAACAGGATGTAAAACAGACTTTCTACTAGGATGTCTACATGTTGATTTATTGGTTCTCGAAAACAAAATGAATCCGGAAACACTAACCTCGGTTTGTCAATGTCGCGGTATCTTTTTATGTTGTCAAAATAATACAATCTTATGATTGGCAATTTTAACGTAAATTATACTAAAGAGGTTAACCACTAAGTATTTCAATATTATACTTATCAAAGAAGCATTTAGACTTATCATACGAACTTCCCGCTTTGACAATGCATCTAATTTGCAAACAATGGATAAAAAATATCAGGTTTGCAAATGGGATGCCTTGTTTCATCGAGGAAGTCAACATCTTGCGCATAAAACTAAAAGTGAGTTTCCGTAAAAATATTCCAATACTTATTGCTCAAAGTTCCTTAGCATTCTTGACAAAAATTTCCTAAAAATGTTTGAGATATGTCAAACATCTCTGTTGTCAAATCCTCAACTTTAAGCTTTAATTATTCAACAATGCTTAACAAGCTTCATTCTAATGCTTAATATGAACCTGACCGCTTTGACACAACACCTAACTTGCAAACATAACAAACCCGCTGAACAGATTTTTTAAATTTGCAAATGGGATGCGTGTTTCATCGGTCAAGTACATATTCCACAGAAGACTCTACATATCCAGACACTTATTGATCAATATTCTATAAGTCAAACAAGCTTTTAGACTTATATGCTTCATATGAACAACCCACTTTAACATAACATATATTTTTTACTAAACCAAACACTCTCTTAGTAAGCTACACAGCATATAAACATTCAATATACCCAAAAAATAAACACATAAATATATAACAAACAGATCTAACAGCTAGTGAACAATAATTTAACCTAAAAATACACAAGACACACAAATCTAAGACATAATACTAAATAAAAAAAAATATATATATAAACTAATGATAATAAAAATAAATATATAAATAAAAGGAATGAAGACTTACATCGGAAGCATTGCTAACAAGTTCACGAAGGAAGATCTCCTTGTTACTGTAGAAGGTGTTGATAATCAAACTCAAAAGCTGATTGATCTCAGCTTGGAAAGCAAACGTTTCTGTATCCGCCATTCTTTCAGATTTTATTTTACGGATTTTTTTTTTTTTTTTAGGATCGATCAAAAAGAAGAGTTATTGTGAGGGGCTGTTGAGAGCGTATGTGAAGGTTTGTTGTTTATATAGGGGGAGTGTGAAGTTTAGGGTTTCTAGATCCTTCTATTTGAATTCATGAATTTGTCAAGTTTACTTATTTGCCCTCTTCCTTAGTTGTTGTGTAATTTGGATGTCACTTTCTACTTTGACCGATTACTTTGTTAGTTTGTTTGACAAAATTTTATCACAATTCGTAACGGTACTTTTTTTTAATTAAAACAAAATAAACCTATTACTATTACTATGTATACTAAAAGGCGGGGAAGAAAACAGTAACAAGCCAACACATTAAATGCTATCTTTAGCATCTTGGCAAAAATAGCCCTTGAGGTTTAAGTGTCGTTGCAAAGTAAGTCCTTTAGCATTAATTACTATCTATAGCAATTTGGCAAAAATAGTCCCTAAGGTTTAAGTGTCGTTGCAAAGTAAGTCCTGTAGAATTAATAACTATCTATAGCAATTTGGCAAAAATAGTCCCTAAAGTTTAAGTGTCGTTACAAAGTAAGTCCTTTGTAGCCACGAAAATAGTCCCTAAGGTTTTAATTGTATTTGCAAAGTCGGTCCTTCAAGGACTAACCAAATAAATATCCAAACAAATTTTCCGGTCATTCATCAGTTCCAAATTCACGTCTACAAAAGCAATCCCGCTGCATCGCGCGGGTTTCCACACTCGTTAAAAATATTAGAAAAACTAACATCTTTTATATATTTATATAATAAAACAAAACCTCTAGTGGGAATTTTTCATTTCAAAAAAATCAAACCATTCCTTATTTGGTAATAATAATTATAATTATTTTCTTAAATATGTTTAACAAATAAAAAATCCACCTACATATTTCTTGATTTGGCTAATTTTTTTGTTTTGTTTCGTTTTTTAAGAAACACAAGTAAAAACATACATGTGTCAAAAACATAAAAAAACAAAACTTTGAAAAGATGGGGTTAATTTATAAAACTTCAAGGGTCAAAACTGAAATTAACAAACACAAATACCGCTTGTAACCCAATTTTTGTTTGTTCTTCCAGTTGGAACCATAAACACAAACTACGACTATTTGAAGATAAATTGAAGAAACCATGCTTTAATTTGATGGTTTTTTCAGTGATTCCGAATTTAGTTTTGATAATATATCTTTGGGAACAAAATCTCTTTCAATGAACTAAAGGTACGATTTTTAATGTTTAGTTTCTTGAATTTTATTTAAATTTGATATAGGGCTTTTAATGATTTTTCAAAAGGGTTTTTTATTTTGCTATTAATTTAGTTAATTTTTTAGCTTTCAATATGAAATTATTGTCATATTTATGTACGAATTTGATATAGATCAAGGTTTAGTTATATGATTGAGTTGTCGAAGGTTATAAATATAAAATTCAATCATGTGGCTTATTTAGGGAGACTAAAAAAAAATTATGTCTTAAATACCTTCTCTAAAGTTTTATTTGTTCGTTATTCTTCCATCTTGATTCAGTTTATCGTTTTTTAATTTGTTATCGCTATATAATTTGTGTTTTGTATTAGTCACTATTGTTAAATCAATCTTGGCTGTTGTGAATTTGTATGAGAATAAATAAATTATACTTACATGTCATGTGTTTGATGAAAATTTTAAATGAGTTTTTGTTTGAATAGAATGTCGCTCAAGTAGAAAATGTACATTACAAAGTGGGTCATTCTCATGGTGTTAGTTGTGATGATAAATGATAAGGCAAATGTACCCTAAAACTATGTTTTTACAACTTTAGTGTGTAGTCGATGTGGAAGGGATGGTTTCCAAGAATGTTGGGTTGGTGTTCATGGTGAACCGCATGTTCGATTAGTATGCATGTTGGTTTTACTCTACAATTCTCGAAGCTTAACATAGTATGTGTTTATCTTGTCAGTTTTTCGCAAAATACAACTCAAAGCTTCTCGAGTCACCCAATTACATAACCAGATGACAAGCTATCAAAGTAAGGTTTCCAACTTCTTCGTTTAGAGATAGGTATTTTGGACATTTTACTAATAATCATATGCAAAACTCACTTAGGGAGGAGGAATTACAGTTGCTTTTTGTACATCAATTGTAAAGGAGAGACGAAAAGTTTCATTTAAAGGTCATGATTACACTTTTGTAAGTTTTTTTGTAACATGTTCGTTTGAATGTTGGATATTCAGGTGATTCAGATGAATGTAGAAGAGTCAGCTCACAAGCAAATGGCACAAGAACTTAAAATCAACTAATCGTCACAGTCTACAAATGTTGTCATGCGTTACCACTCTTTTTATGATAACGATGTTATTTCTATAATCTTGGAGTATATGGATGGAGGATCTTTAGCTAATTTTCTCAAAACTGTTTGTTCCATCCTTATCTTGCAGCCGTCTATAATAGTTGAAATTTGCAAACTTTATTTCAGTAATGAGCTCTTTATCAACTATCAAGACACATAATAATACTCTCTCGATCTCTGAAAATTCCTTGAAAAACAGGTGTAGAAAGGTTTGTGGTATCTTCATCACGTAAAACATTTCATTCACAGGGACTTGAAACCGTCAAAACTGCTGATAAACCACCGATGTGAAGTCAAGATTACTGATTTTGATGTTAGTGCAATCCTCACAAGCACTTCTGGATTGGCTAATACATTAGTTGGCACGTTTAATTATATGTTTGTAAGTAATCCTTTAACCACATGATATATGTTTTGTAGCATAGCTGTTAAGGTTTTTCTTAGAGATGGCAAAATCGTCAAAACAGGTTCGGGCCATACTGTGTAGTTTATATACTGGTTGGGGTAAATTGGAACACTTTTAAACAAAATGTAGTATATTATATAATGAATTAAAAAGTCTCTTTAGCACAAATTTATGTTGATATAATTTGGTTTTTGTTCATATGCTTTCAGCCATAAAGAATTATTGGAGGCAGCTACGGTTATGAAAGTGATAAATGGAGCTTAGGTTTAGTTTTAGTGGAATGTGCAACTGGTCATTTTCCGTTCTCCACCACAACTAGGTGAAGGATGGTTCAATGTTTACGAGCTTATGGAAACCAACGTTGCTCAAAGGCTTCTACAATGAAACTCAAATACAATCATGGGTATGCAATGTCATTAGTACCTAATCTCATTAGTACCAAAAAAATTAAGGTCCAATGTCATTAGTACCTAAATTGTAAATTCTCACTTTGTTGATGTACAGGAAATCATCTGAAAAGAGTAGTAGTGGCTACTTTAAGGTTTAAATGTCAATGAGAGAAACAATATCCCATAACTTTTTTCATAACATTGTTATGAAGATATGTTGAAAAAAAATGCATATGGAACTTTACGTAACAGGGACCTGACCTTATGAATAATTATTTGCATAGGGCTAAACATTCTTTAAAGTTTGTTAACTTCTCATACATGGTCAAGTAGGCTTTGTATAACTGGAGTAATATTCACTCTCTCAACAATGCATATGGTTTTTCTGTTATACCAAGGTACTTTTCTTACATGATCACTCCTTACTTATTGCTTATGTAAGGCTCTTTCTATATATATGGAACCTAGCATTATATTGTCCTGCAAGTTGACTACATCGTTGTAGCCTTTAGCTGGCTCTCTTTGTCAGTGCATGGATAACACAACACAAATAACATTTTTTTCCTCTTTGCAGAAGTCTGTATACCCTCGTTGTTTACTTTTGGCTTGAAAGTGTAAAATTTCAAATTTGATAAAAAAAAAGGTTGATTTGGCTATGGAGGAAAAGTTTGATTAGTATGTTAAGCTGTAAGAATTTATAACGATCACAATACTTTTTTTGGTTGGCAGGATTCATATATTCACGCAAAGAAAAAATTTATTTGTCACACACCTGTATCCTTACGATCATATTAAACACATCATTTTTATCATTTGAACTAAGATAAAGGTAGCAGTGTATGCGCATCAGTTTCTTTTAGCTTAGCATACATCGTCTGAGTTGAAATGTGAATATGATTATACCTTCTGACAACTTCGTTTCAGTTTGTTTGTTTGTAACGATAAAATGAGTTTAATACGCAAAAAGGATTAGTCGGTAGTTTAATAATTCTTATTTTGTAAATACAAAGACCCCTTACTTTTCTTCTTATTTGCATATTCGCCCTTTATATCAAGCTAATTTAATGTCATTGTTACTTGATGTACTATGGCCACACACTGTTAAGTTTCTGCTATCACTTTTGAGTAGTAAGACTAATAGAAAAACTGATTGTGGATTATTGTTGCAGATTCTGAGAGCAACATCTACGACTACCCAAACAAGGACAGCCGCCAAATGACGATGTTACTTCACCTGGTGGGACTACCGTAGCCGATATTAATGAGTGCAGCTGTTGCTGCAGCAAAGCGTAGCCAAGCGCTTGATGCCATAAACGTTTATACTTTATTGTTTAAGAAGTTAGACTACCCAGTGTCCTGAATTATAAAGATCGTGTAGCTGGTTTAAGAGTAAAAAAGAGTATGTATTTATGCTACAACAACCTAAGAAAGAAATAGACAATTTATTCCAAAGTTTGATTGTGGCCAATATGCTTAACGATGTGATCCTGGCAGCCAATAAGCTTTTAAATATGACTACAGAAACTTCGTGTGAGAAGTTTAAGTACATTTATGCTTTCATACAAAAATTTATCTTGCTACATTGTATATTCTTTTTGAATTCTAATCCTAGATAAAAGGACAAAATAAAAACTGATATGGGAATGGATAGGTGTATATTCTTTGAATTCCATATGACATATTTTTATTATTACCCAGTATCTACAAACAAGCGGATTTAGATCAACTATAGTTTGGATGATAGGCGTCTGACCTAGCTAGCAGTATCAATGTGTGTAAGGTGCTACTCCACGAGAGTGGCCGAAGGTTTAAGGCTTATATATTAGACAAGTGTTTTTCTATATGTTACTGTCTTATGATGGGTAAGCATATGGCAGTGTTATTCCGAGCATTCTTCATATCATCATTGTCAAACGCGGTGATGATAATTATTAAGTATCTTCCTATTATAGATCTATGCTTCTACACACTATATCTACCAGAAAGTGACAAACTTTAGTGATAAAAGAGCAAAAAACAAAGAAAAAGAATCAAAAATTCGAAGAACTTCGAAGTATCTAGTTTTATACAAGGTATTAAAATGTGGCATTCATATCCCAATGTTCAAATTATATTTGGGAACCTATTAAAAAAAATTGAGTCCAATATGATAGAAAGAGAAGCTATGAACTTACGTGTAAGAATGAGTAAAATGGGTCAAAGTGGCACTTTTGAGAATAACGTAATAAGTTTGATACACACTCATTAACTTTGAGTTAATCCCATGTTTATTTTTGTAACATGATTTACAATTAAAGGGTGTTACCGTGTTTGGCTAAACTTATTAGTTTTGTTTAATACTTTAAGGGGGTGTTTGGGTCTCATTGGTTTTATTAGCCTTATCAGCTTAGTTGTGAGATTTAGAGTTTTTATAAGAATACACAATTACATTTTGTGATCAATAACTTTACAACCTCCGTTTACTAGGATTAAAAAACAATAAAATATAATACGAGTAAAATTATTGTCATGTACTTACTAGATTTGATTTAAATCAAAACAAGATTCAATCCGACTAGATAAACCCGACAACTCGACCCGATAACACCCTTACGTACATCAAATATAATTATAAACCAAAACTAAGAACAATAATTAAAACAAAAAAAAATTAAGCTATTTGTTTTTTAATAAATAAAAATACATTATTGAAAGCTTTAGAAAAAAAACCCGTGCGTGCACGGGTATTATAACTAGTTTATAAAAATATATCAAAATCGATATTGATTTAACAAACGCAAAATTTTAAAAAATATGCTGAAATTAGATCATAAAAATAAATGGGTAATCACCCTAGAACTCACAATTTCACATTGTCAAATCCACATTCAAGTAAAATGTCATACTTGGAAGAACAGCACTTCAGAAGCTTATCATGAAAGTTTCAACCATCAGGTCCTTAGTAGAATTTCCAACAAGGGTAGGGGTCACTACAATCAGAAGTGACTAACCTGGAAAGGACGCATCCTACTTGCCGCGGTAGAGGAAAGCAACATCAGGGAGATCGCGTGGGAGTCTATTCCGGGAGACTATCTCAAACAGGTGAAAGTCATCATATACCTCAAACCCATATCAACCCATCATAATCGGATCCAACCTCTCATCTCAGGTCTAGAACCAACTTATACAGCTGTTAGCAAACAACCTGGACGTATTCGCTTGCAAACCATCATACATGACCGGCTTTCCCAGGGAATTAGTCGAGCATAGCTTAGTCTTAAACCAATACGCACCAGCTATCAGACAGGATAGACACAATCTTTCTTTAGAGCAGTCTTAGGCTATGGATTCGCAGGTCACGGATATAATCCAGGCAGGCATTATACGACTGGTCAAATATCAAACCTCGGTCTAAAACCCAGTTATGGTCAATAAAGTCAATGGTATGTGGCGTATATGTGTTGACTTCACCAGCCTAAACAAGGCATGCCCAAAACACAACTACCCTTTGTCTCCCATCGACTAGAAAGTGGAATCATTGGTTGATTTCAAATACAAATGCTTTCTTGACGTATACAATGGATATCTCCATATTCTAGTGAAAAAGTATAACGAAGACAAAACCACATTCTATTCCAATCAGGGTCTCCTTTGCTACACTAAAATTCCCTTTTGTCTAAAAAATGCAGGCGCTACCTACCACGCATTGGTAGATAGAAAATTTAAATCACAAATAGGCATTAACCTTGAGGCATATGTCGACAACATGGTTATCTAAAGAAAAACAGGGGCATATATCGACGACATGGTTATTAAAAGCAAAACAGAGGATGTCTTGTTGTGCGACATCATCGAAACATTCCAAAATATCAGACGCATCAACATGAAGCTAAAGTCCAGCCAAGTGTACGTTTAGGTTGGAAGAAGGTGTTGGGTCAATTCAATACCCAAAGATCTTAATATAGGATTTGAATAGAAAATACCCTAAGTGTATTATAACCGTAAACAACATTCAAGTCACTGAGTAAACAGTCACTCAGTGAGTTACCTTCAGTATGCTCAGGACGAGTCGAAGAAAAAAGAGTCACCATTTAGTGAGGCGACACTCAGTGAATGATACATGAGCCAAAGAAGAAGGTGATGGGTTCAGTGAGTGATAACAATAGCTCACTGAACCCACAAGTCTCCTCAACAATAAAAAGAACCGAAGACTTAGATGACTATCTAAGTGCCTGAAGAAAAAGCGGGACAAGGGGGATAAGTTTGAAATGTATAACATATTATCCCTATCATAGAAAGGTCAAACTTACCATGAATGGTTAAGGATCATAACAATGTTATCACTGTTTCTCAGAAAGCATTGTTTTCCTTTACTTAGAATAGACATTTGTAACAGAGACAAAATACTGGTGTATTTTGTTCACTTAGCTTAGGTTAGCATTGTTGTTACTTAACGGTTATCAACCATTCTCATGTATATATAAAGAGTTTTAGCGAGTATTAAAGTGAAATGTTTGTGCACTTAATGCTGATACATTCACAAACATTGTTACTCCTCCAAATAACTAAGTCCCTGGCGCCTGACTCAGTTGGTTTGCATAATTATACTAAAAGTTTAACTTTGATTTTAGAGAGGAGACCACATTATATTTGTCATTCAATCCCAAGTGTTATTCCGCAAACACTTGAGTATAAATTTGATGAGTGTCTAAATACTCATCATTTTTGTACTGTTTAGAATGCCAAAAACATCTGAAAACACTCAGAAACACATCAAAATGATAAAAATATCACAAACAAGTGTTTTATATGTTTTAAATGCAAAAACATCAAAATCTGATGAAAAACGTATCAAGTTGGTCAATTGATGAGAGGACGGTGGTCAATCAGGACCAATGCCTTACAAGCATCATTATATCATGTCTACTAGATGATATAATGGAGTCAGTCATTGACTGTAATACAACTAAACAAATATGGAATGACTTGTTTCACAACTTTGAAGGTCCCTCAGATACCAAGAAAAACATGATCATGGATCTGAAACTTGAGTATAATACTTTCAGAGCCAAAGATATCGAAAGTGTCTCTCAGACCTATACCAACTACAAAACCTTGATCGATGAGCTTACCAATGATGGTGTTAAACTATGTAAGCATGAGATAAATGTAGTTTTAGTCAACAGTCTTCCTGAGAAGTAGCTAAGTTTCTCTCAGGGACTTAGAAATTCCAATAACATTCAGACCCTTGAGCTCTCTAAAATCTATGGGAGATTTGTCTATGAAGACAATCTATTATCTAGGAGATACCCTGATGTCAAAAGGACTCAAGAGACCAAAAAGTCCTTGATAATTTGTAACATATTGGTTTTCATAAACACACAATCACAATAATAAGTTTCGAATGAGGTTTGAGTTTAGAGAGAGAAAGTGGAGAGAAATGTGAACTCCTAGTGAGATAAAGAAAAATGCATTATGAAGCTCCAACCCTTTGCCTTGCTAGGCAAATGATATTTACAGTGTCTTACAATAAACGCCACCTACGGGATGTGGATCAGGCATACAGTGGGTAAAGACCCGTCCGTCCTCCACGGTGTTACTTAACTAACTACTAACTATATTTAAACGACTACGACTACTAGCTTTATAACGAATACATATACTTGAGGTGACCGAGTCTTTAACTACCGGATTTTCTAAATCCCAACATAATTGCACCCATATCTATTGCTTTATTTTCTAACAGTATTGTTCAGGGCTTCCATAAAAATTATGATGATGAAGCTGATGAAAGAACTAGTGAAGAGTACTTAAATGATTTAAATATTGAATTTCAAGAAAGGGCACTTCTTGCTAACTCTAAGAGTCTTATCAAAAGAAACAAATCAAATTTTTTAGGAACTAAAGCAAATGAGAGCATTGAATGCTTTAAATGTGGTAAAAATGGTCATTTTGCTAAAGATTGTTTTTTTAAAACCACTTCAGAGTCCTCATACAAATTTTCAGGTGTAAAATTTTCTTCAGGAACTAGCAAGTTTCAACTTAAACTTCTTCAGTCTGCTCAAAACTTTCAAAATAATAAAACTGAACAAAAGAGCCAAAAAGATTTTGAAGCCAAATACAGAAAGGCAAAATCAAAACTTGCACTTCTTGAGGCAGCTCCCTCAACCTCTCAAAAAATACAAACAACTAAACCTTTCAGCTAAAAAACAAAGGTCTAGTTGTTGTTAACTTTCGAACACTTTGGAAAGGAAGTCTTGGTATAAGTCACCAACGAGAAATCCATCCTCCAACCTGCGAAAGTCTCCCAGGTCGAGATAGAAGACACTTGGATGACTCCCATATTCAACTGGCTATCTCAAGGTATTCTACTACATGTCAAACTAGAGGAACTGAGAATCAGGAGCAAGGCCATCATGTACTCTATCAGGGATGACATCTTATACCGCAAAACATTCAGAGGCCCAACGGCGAGATCCGCTAGACCAACAGAGGATCAAACAATCATTCAAGACATTCACAACAGAATAGAAGGCAAGGAACTCAGACCATTTTCCTCCTTATCTGCTCTCTAGATGATCAAAACTTGGCTTCCTCACATCCATTGATCATCTCTCAAGGGTTTATCTCTAAACCCTACTCGCCTCTCTATAAATAAAAGGCAACACATATATCACAAGTCTCACACACTTGGGCAAATACTGCCTCACAACAGTAAAGTGTAGTCTTTGTTTAAATGGATAATGACAAAGTTGCCACTTTTTACTAAGTTGTGTATCATTCTTTCTTTTTTCCTAACAAATGTGCTAAACTTACTAATCCCACCTATCTTAACACCTGACGACGATTTGATTAGATTTAATTATATAAATCGTCCTTGTGGTTAGGACCAAGTTGCATCCTAATGGTCGTTTAGTCGACGATTGTTTGCAGCGTTAGTCCTTTATACTAACGGCAGTTTCTAATTAACTCGAAATGCCGTTTTTATACACGTTTTTATACGCGATTTTAAACACATTTATAAACACGTTTTTATATACGTTATGCATGTCTTTATACACGTTATTATACGCGGTTTTACACACGTTCTTATACACATTTTAATACACGTTTTTATGCATGTCTTTATACACGTTTTGAGACACATTTAATACACGTTTTTATTCACGTGTTTATACATGACTTTATGCGCAGTTTTACACACGTTTTTATACACGTTCTTATGCATGTTTTTATATACGTTTTTATATACGTTTTTATACACGTTTTTATACACGGTTTTATACATGATTTTATACGTGGTTTTACACACGTTTATATACGCGGTGGTTACACACATTTTTATACATGTATTTATACACGTGTATACCAACGTTTTCATACATGGTTTTATACGTGATTTTATACAAGTTTTTTACACGTTTTTATACATGTCTTTATACACGTTTTAATACACACCTTTATACATGGTTTATACGTGGTTTTATACATAGTTTTATTCGCGGTTTTACACACATTTTTATACATGTTTTTATACACGTCTTTATACACGTTATTATACATGTGTAAAACCGCTTATAAAAACGTGTATAAAGACATGCATAAAAACGCATATAAAAACGTTTATTAAAATGTGTATAAAAACATGTGCAAAAATGTGTATAAAAATCATGTATAAAATGTGTATAAAAATGTGTATAAAGACGTGTATAAAATGTATATAAAAGCGTGTATAGGAACGTGTGTAAAACCGCGTATAAAACTATGTATAAAAACGTGTATAAATTGTATCTAAAACGTGTATAATAATGTGAATAAAAACGTGTTTAAAAACGTTTTTATACACGTGTATAAAAACCAAGGTTGTAAAAATCGCCACGCGGTAGTTGGGCGGCTGAGTACCGCCTAGCGATTAATCGGTTAGCTGGGATTAATCGGATTCGATTTTTTATATATAAAATTATAAAATTTGAATCTAAATGCCTGATTTGGCCGATCTAGCCGAATTTTTTCTGATTTGGCTGATTTATGCCTGATTTGGCCAAGTTCTATCTGTAACTGAGTTAGCTGATTTATCCGATTTTTGTTCGATTTGGCCGATTTATGCCCGATTCGGCCGATTTTTATCCGATTAATTGGTATGTTGACCCATTTTTTACCAAACCGATTAACAAGTCCGATTTGTGAAAATCGGGGCGGTTAATCCCCGTCTAGCGATTAATCGGCCGCCTAGGCCGATTTTTGCAACACTAATAAAAACGTGTGTACAACCGTGTATAAGATTTTGTATAAAACGGCCTATAAAACTGCGTAGAAAAGAATTATTTTTAAGAAAACCAAATTTTAAGTTAGTTAGAAACGGCGTTAGTATAAAGGACTAACGTTGCAAACAATCGTTGCCTAAACGGCCGTCAGGACGCAACTTCCAGTTTGGGCCTAACCACAAGGACGGTTTATGTAATTAAATCTAACCAAAATCCTCGTCAGGTGATAAGATAGGTGGGATTAGTAAGTTTAGCACATTTGTTAGGAAAAAAAATGATACACAATTCAGTAAAAAGTGTCAACTTGAATACATTTAAAAGTCATTATCCCTTGTTTACGTGTCACACGAGCTTCTTAATCCTTATTAATCTCATCGGGTCCTTATCGAGTCACCGTTCTACACGGGAAACCAAACAGCAAAACCATTCTCATCCAATCTTTAAACCGATATATCCCATCTATGAATATATCATTGTGATTCCATATTTTTATTCCATACTTTTCTACCAAACATTTTTCACTAATTTTCTATACACATCAAAGCATTCTTTCATTCCCATTACCATATACCAAACGCACCTAAAAAGTTTTTTATTTTTTTATTTTATTAGTTTTTTTCAAAAAATGAATAACCAGAATTTGCTCATCTAATTTTAAAAAATTTATGTTCTTTAAAGAGTTTGTGATCTATAGTATGTTTATTGTTCTTTTTATTTTATTTTTCCGATCAAACAAACCAACCATAATTTTCTTAATTAATATTTCACAATGGAAGTTTATAATAAAATACGTGATTATTCTAGACGTGGTAAATAAACCTACACGCAATTGATTGAAAAAATATCACTGATAGTCTGATACTACTTAGCTATGTCTTATTTGATCAAAATCTTGTTTTTCATATTATGGACCGAAAAGCATGCATAACAAGTATACTCTAGGATTGATTTTAAGGTTTAACATTAATGTTAGTTTTGTACACCTACACCTTTATTCTCATTAGTGAATTTTTTAGGAGAATATTCAAAATAAGGTGCAATTGAGAGAGTTAAATGATAAAATCACATTTATACATGTTTTATTGTGACAAATATTTCCATTTTAGCTATATAAATAACAATATTATAATTTTTATTGCAATTATTACGTTTATTTGTTATTTTATTTTTAAAAACATGTTAGAGAATTTTGGAGCAAAAGAGATAATTATAAAGAAGATTAAAACTCTTAAAACTTAAAGGGTTTTGCTATACACATGTTTAAGAATCATTTATTAATTTTTTATTTTCATATTTAAGTTGAATTTAGAGTAAACTCCAAAATACATCCCTGTGGTTTACCCCGTTTCGCACCATACATCCTTCTCGCAAAAGTTTCAACAGATACATCACTCCGTTAGTAAAAGTTAACCTATATACATCACTCAGTTAAAATAAGGACTAACGGTGCAAATTATTTCTCCGTTATCTCCTAACGAGATAGATAATGTTTACACCGTTAGTCCTCTGGGTTAACGGTACTTGCACCGTTAGTCTTTTTACGTTTTCTTACATTTTTCGTTTTTCGTTTTTTACGTTTTGCCCCTTTTTTCGTTTTCGCCCCTTTTTTTTTACGTTTTCGTCCGTTTTTTCGTTTTCCTCTTTTTATGTTTTCGTCCGTTTTTTTACGTTTTCGTATGTTTTTTTTCGTTTTCGTCATTTTACGTCTTCGACTATTTTTTTAACGTTTTTGTCCGTTTTTTAAAATTTTCAGGTTAAAATCTCGCGATTCTCAATGTAAAACATCATTCCGGACAACTTTCGTGTTTTACACTTTTGATGATTCGGACCAGAAATGGGTGAAAATCGTTATTTAAAATCAATCCAGAAACATTTTTATCCATTTTCATACGTTTTTATCCATTTCATACATTTTTATCCGTTTTCATACATATTATATGTATAAAAATGAATGAAAACAGAATAAAGCATAAGAAAAAAGCGGACGAAGCGATAGAATAATAGGCGAAAACCAATAAAAGTGTATGAAAATGGATAAAACTTATGAAGCGTGAAAAGGGCAGCGTAAAAATCTGACGAAAACATAAAAAAGTCGCGTAAAAAAGCGGTAAAGCGTAAAAAGCAGGGCGAAAGCGGAGGCAGTAAAAAAGCGGTAGCGTTTAAAAGCGATAAAGACTTAAAAGCGGACGAAAGCGTAAAAGCGGCGTAAAAAAAAAAAGGGTGGCATTATAAAGCGGACGAAAACGTAAAAAATGGCAAAACATAAAAAGCGGACGGCGTAAAAAATGGAAAGAACATAAAAGCGAAAGTAAGCGTAAAAGGACTAGCGGTGCAAATACGTTAACCCGGAGGATTAACGGTGTAAGCATTATCTATCTCGTTAGGAGATAACGGAGAAATAATTTGCACCGTTAGTCCTTATTTTAACTGAGGGATGTATATATGTTAACTTTTACTAACGAAGTGATGTATCTGTTGAAACTTTTACGAGAGGGATGTATGGTGCGAAACGAGGTAAACCACATGAATGTATTATGGAGTTTACTCTTAAATTTATAAATAAAATTTATACTTATATTCATGATTCATGATGAATGTTTTGTGTATAAAGTAAATTGAATCAATTAAAAAAAAAGATAAGTAACTACTCCGTATATCTTAAGTATGAAAATAATAAGTTAATGCGTTTAACAGTTATCGATTATTTGGAAGCACGGTGTTTATCGTTTTAAGCAATTTGGACTTAAGAAATATTCAAGAAAGTGAAGTCCATTAACCATCAAACCGGTTCAAGAGAAAAAACAAAACCCCCGACTCTTGCATCAAACCGTATCCTAGGCGCCAACACATTTTACTGTCGAGATAACATAACACATTATGTTAAGTAGCAAATGAGAGAGTGCCACTTGGATATTTGCCAACGGTCACAAAATGTAACGTTAGTAAGCCCTTGCTATTTTAAATATGGAGGACTGCAATGAGAAAGGGGATCTATCGGTTTTTCTATTTCTCATTTTTTTGCAATTTATATGTTTCTATAATCTTTTTCCATGTGTACTTCAAATGATTAGTTAATGAATTTTTTTAACTTGTTCTTGTTCTTATCATTCGTAACTTTTATTGTTGCTTAGTATAGAGTTTTTAATTTATTCAAAAGGGTTACTTAAAATTCTTTTCAATAGCTTATTAGAGTTTTTAAAGAGATTGTTTACATTCAAATTTACTTTTGATCAAGTTTTAGTTTTATAAAATGGTTACTTAAATATTTTTGTAGTTTTTATAAAAGTTTTTCGACTAGCTTATCAATAGCTTTTTAGAGATCTTATTTTTAGATAATGTTGCATCATTCATTCCATACCTCACCTCAAATTCACATAAACTTTCAATCTTGTGAAGATTAGTCGAAGATTAAGGGTTATTAACGATATTTTATGGTTAATTAAGATCTTTGGATGGGGATTAATTTAGAGGAGATTATTGACATCATTTTTAATCCAAACCTAATGCTTTCTAATCCTTGTTCAATATATTCGTTTTATTATTCCAGTGGTACCTCTAGTTGTATGAGAAGCTCCCCAACCAAAATGGTTGTTTGTTCAAGTCCTGCTTAGGACATGTGAGATAGTTTATATTCTTGAGATTGTTAGTTGCCGTTAAAAAGAAAATGTTAAATGCCATGTTTAACTTAGTTAGTTTGTCATGTTTGGTCTTATTATTATGTCATTTTGCGTTATTAAGAAGTTTAGTTTTATTAATTGCCATGTTCCTTGTCTCTATCATTTTAGAGTATTCATTGATTATTACCTAGCTCGTTTTAGTTTTGTTTTGCCGTAGATCTTTTTAGCTTTGCCTTTTAGTCTAAAAATAACAAAACAAAAAATAGGAATATTTGAGCATCAAACAACAAACAAAAACATAATTTTCAGGGGGTATTTGCTATGCGGATTTAGCTAGTGAGAAATGGTTTGATTTCCAAACGTAAATGTTTGGTATGAGATGATTGGACTGACAAAAAAAAAAAAATAAAAAAAAAAAAATACTTCATCCGTTCTAAAATTTAAGTCCATTTTGACCATAAATATTTTTGTTTGTATTATATAATATTTGATAAAACTTATACCGATGAAAAATACGTTTAAAACACAATCCATTCATATATTTTACATCAAATATTACATAATACAAATAAAACTATTTAAGGTCAAAGTTGTATTCAAAAAGTCTAAATGGACTTAAATTTTGGAACGGAAGTAGTATGATTTTAAAAATCTCAAACCAGATGGATCTGGTGGGTTTTAAATGTGAATCCCTCTGGTCCCACATTCTAATGTCTTTTAGTTAATTTATATTTTTTATCAGTCTGCGAGCCATTTTTCATTATATTTTTAAAAATTCCATAATTTTTTTTTTAATTTTTATTATATTATTTTAACAAATAACTATATTAAATTATGATACATATCTCTCTCCTCATTTTCTTTCATATCTCCAAATCTTAAACCCGTTTTATATACCAAACGGCACCTCAAATTCTTCTTCTCGTGGGAATGATTAGGGTACTTAGATACTTGCCGAAGTACTTCCTATGTTAGGTGTTTATCCAATTATTTTAGGTATTATAATTGATGTGTTACGACGCACCAATTTTTAGCCAATGCACATGCTAAGTATTTGCAAATGTCAAATTAAATCAATTAGGCTGGAGGGCAAGGTAAGGGTGCACTCACCTTATACATCAGCGCCACATCAGCTTTCTCTCATCTCTCACTTCCACTCACCTTTCTGTGGACAAGGCACTCACTTTCACTCACCTTATTTTTTTTTCTTTTTTTACTTTACAAAATATATAAACGTAACTAATGAAAATAAAAACCGAGCGTAGGAAATTAAAACATTACATAATCTTCGAAATTAAAAAGTACATAAACTACAATTATTAAAAACACAAACATACGAAAGTTAAACATTACATAAACTTTGAAATGAAAACTAAAACTCGAAACCCCACTTCGCTTTGATCCCCGCTCTAGCCTCTTCCATGGCTCTGCGTGCTTCCCCGGTTAAGTGGTCATATGGTTGCAAATAGAACATCATGTCTTTTTGTCTCGCTTTATACTCCTGCAGTTCCACCTTTTTTTTTTTTTTTTATTGCCATAAATTCATCCGTTCTTTCATCTTCAATTGTATGACACGTTCATTACTTTATGCCAACTCCGATATCATCATCTTTGACAACGTCTCGTCATTCATAGTTCCCGACGATGCCGTTGGCCACCTTTCTTCTTCGTAGCTTTTGCTTTGTCCTCCCGGGTGGTGCGTCGAACTTCACGCACATCATCCTTCTCGTTTTCTTGAGCTTCAACATTCAAATTATCTTGGCATCCCGGCCGGTGTTGAATGAACTAGACCCAGATGACTTGTATCTCTTGGACCTTTAAGCTGATTCCTTTGCTAAAAATTTGGAACTTCAACTTCATTCCATTTGTCCGACTTCTTAACACCTCCCAACAATGTTTGAGTGTGAACGTGTGACCGTATTCAACTTCAAAGTTTAGCTGTGCCGTATTGTAGTAATCATCGTCTCCTGCTTCACTTATCGGATTCATAAACGCGTTATTGAACACTCCACAAGAACCCGCGTTCGGGCGCCGTCTTCCATTTCCCACAAACCATATAAATGCGTTGGCGATCCATCTTTGTTTTGCTCTCTATGCGCCTTTCGCGTCGGTCAAAATCCATCGGCTTTCCTCGCGTTACCTCTGGCGGTATCTTGAAACATGAATCCAACCTTTGCACAACCTTTGCACAACGCAATTTCTTCATCTTGGGTCCATGGAATCATTCGGGATGGCTCCTCGGTTTGAGAAGTCCTAGCCTTGCGTCTTCCGACACCTTTTTGGCGGTGCGGTTCGGGGCCAATTCTTCGAGCGAAGTGTCACCCATGGGAGGCGAAACACGAGGTGTAACGGAAGGGAACATAAGCACAAGATAATAGAACATACCAACATTAAGATTTAAAAGAAAGAGTACACTATTACAATACCAGTTTAGCCGTCATCGGCAAATATATTACAAAGTTTAGATTCCAAATATTGCGTTTTATTACGTAACAACTTGTAGTGACAAGTGAAAACTTCTTTATGCAAGACGATATAGAAAAGCTTACTAACGTCACAAATGTATGCATGAGAGAAAAAAAAAACGGGTCAACTATGAAAATAGTTGGTGAGTAAACACGTTTTAGCAAAATAAGAAACTTCGTAGAAATAATCAAGCTTTGGTCCAACGAAAATAGTTCCCAAAGCAAAGGCATTGTGTATCCACTCGGTTCCAAATTCGCCCATACAAAACTTGCAACCTTATTGTACACAACCCATTGCATAAAAATATAGTGCGTCAAGTAGTCAAGTGTAAGTGGTCATAATAGTTCCCAAAGCAAAGGCATTGTATATCCACTCGGTTCAAGTTCCCATACAAAACTTGCAGTAACTCACAGTGTACACAACCCATTGCACAAAAGATAGCGTATCAAGTGGTCAAGTATAAGTGATCATAAAGGTTCATAATATAGTACCAAGTATATAATAATTTAAGTTGATGCTCCGAACATGGGAGACTTTGCCTTTGCTCGAAGCGGGGGAGACTCCTTTGTCACTTTCGGCCACCTAGCGAGATTTATTGAGACCGCTCCACCATAAGCGAGACTTTATAGTGATGCTCAGAACATGGGAGACTTTGCCTTTGCTCCAACAAGGGAGTCTCCTTTGTCACTCGACCACCTAGGCGAGATTTATTGAGACCGCTCCACCAATAAAGCGAGACTTTATAGTGATGCTCCGAACATGGGAGACTTTGCCCTGCTCCAACAAGGGAGACTCCTTTGTCACTCGACCACCTAGGCGAGATTTATGGAGACCGCTCCACCAATAAGGCGAGACTTTATAGTGATGCTCCGAACATGGGAGACTTTGCCTTTGCTCCAACAAGGGAGACTTTAGGTCAAGATCATAACACGTACGGTTCAATAAGTTTAAACAAGTCATAAGTTAAGTAATTAAGTTCAAGGATCGATTCGAGTTCACAAGTTCTAGTCTAGAGAGTTCATAGGAGTAATAATCAATTTAGTTCAAATATGGTTCATGCATTTCGCCCCAAAAGTATAGTAAAAGCGGTAAAAGGGGATGTGATTACTCACTAGCATAAAATGTTCAATAAGTTCATAAAACATAATTAGTTTAGTTCAAGAATAAATCATGCATTCCACCCCAAAACAATTTAAAGCATTTAAATAGGGAATCGTGAATACTCACTTGATGAATAGATGCGAAGACAAAAGTGGGTTTTAGAAATATAAGCGTGAATCTAAACCCACCTATTATGAATGATATGATATGCAATAAGTCACGATGTAATGTAATGCACGCATAATTAGGATGATATTTATACCATTTGTGAGTTTTGAAAATAATACTTATCGTCGAAAAATACTCTTTTGGCGTCTTGACCACTCAAAAATCACTTTACAAGTATTTACATCAAAATGTCATCCTACAATGGTTTTATAATGATTTATAGTGAAATTATCACTTTTAGGTAAGTAAAACAATGTAAAATCGGAAATTTCATGAAAGTAACAAAAATAGCTTTGAAAAACTAGTTGTAAAATGGTGTACGTCGATCGTTAGAGAACGAACTCGGCGGTTTTGGAAAGTTTGTATCGAAATCTAGAAGTTTCAGTTCGGGAGTTTTACGCCATAAAGGTCTCGAACATAAAGATAATAGAGGTTAAATATGGTGATTTTAGTTACCGTAACACTTATCTCGTAAAAATAATATAGTTTTCAAAAATAATAGTTCTGCAAGTTTATGAAAAAGTGCATATCTTTGTCGCTTTCAAATCCGTTTTCTTATTATCGTCCTTAGCCGTATCGAAGTAAACTGATATATTTTTGATAAGTCGAAATAATTTGTGAAGCTTAAGGCTCGTTTTTGACTCGGACAAAGTAAAACGACAAGCTGAAATTTCTGAAAAGTATATTTTTAAATCGTCAAACTTGTAAAATCCATAACTTCTTCGTTATAACTCCCGTTTTATTCGTTGGCCGGCCACGGATTAGATTTTAAAGTATATTTTCTAAATATCAAGGCCAAAAGGTCGTGCCTACTGTCGGATTTTCCAGAAAATCAAAACAATGACAGAACACAATATATACTTATCGAAAATAGTTTTTCTCGGACAAAACCTATTCTAATCCCTTCAAATCAACTCCAAAGCTAATCTAATCCTACCATACACCTTCTTAGGGTGTCATGGGTTCCTAGACATCATCAAGACCAATATATAACAAGGGGATAATTATAGGATGACCTTTATATATATATAACTCTAAAAATCATGGAAAAATGGTATAAACAACAATATGTCTTGCATGTTTTTGCTCAAAATGATGAGATGAGTATGAAATGAATATGTAAGATGAAAAATAACATGAGATGCTTACTAGTGATATGATGAGGTGATTAGAACAAGGATTAACCTAAACACCCTAGGTTTTATTTAAACCCAATAAAAGAGTGATAACTAGATTGTAAAACACTTGAGAAAATTTTTTTGATGATGATCCCTTGTGCAACCTATGGCGGTCTTGATGGATGAGCAAGAGAAGAAAAATCTTTTTACTTGTCTTGAAAATAAAATGAATGAATGATGGAAGTTGGAGTGTATATGCATACATTCAAGGATAATTATTCAACACACATTAAATAAGTCCTTCCCCTAGGACCCGGTTTAGGGGATATGTTTCCAAATTATTATTTTTTTTTTTCTCTAATAATTGTGTAAATGAATACTTGTATATAAAAGTTGTGTAATTGTTAAGGATGTAAGAAAATGTATAAGTAAAAGTAAATGGTAGATTTTTGGTACAAGTAAGTTTTTAATAGATCAAAATAGAATGTAATGAGATAATAAAAATTATAAAAATACATTCCTTGTGAAATTTGAGTGATAAAATAATTATCGTATAATTTTTAAGAAACATTAAATAATAATATAAATTCAACGATTTATATACGAAATAAATTCAAAACACTAGTTAAACTCAAAATATAGTTTTACAACTAAATGTAAGTATAAAAAAATATATAGGGATCATTTTTGAAAGTAACGGTTAAATATTTTAAAAAACTCTGCGATAACGTTTATTAAATATAAAAATTACGCGTTAAGCGTGAAATGAAATGCCATGAATGAATTAATATGATGCATATTTAATTTAAGAAATGACCGAATTTGAGAATTGTGACATTCTTCCCATGTCGTGAATCCGTCCGTGATTCGATTAACGATACTATGGTCGAACCTCGACAAGAGTTCTAAAGTTCATGATCGCTTACGAACAGCGATCTAAATGATCATATCAATGCCCATGCGTGCGAGGTTCCCCATTCAACTAAGTACGTGCGTGATTAGATTTGATAGGGTAAACTTACGAATATCGAGCGTAGCTCTCAAAAGACCTTTAGGTTGTCGATTATAATCTAATCTCACAACTCATCAAACAAGAACTGTCATGAGATTAAACTAAACCGACTTGAGTAAACTTGTCTCTTAGCTTGATTTTAGCAACTCATCAAACAAGAACTGTCACTAGATCAAGCTAGGAAACAAGTTGTTAGAAAGGTAGGATGCCACATCCTTGAATGAAGTCTTTTGAAAGATTAAATTTCGATATTCGATTTGCTTACACAATCAAATCCAATCAACAAAATATATAACAAATAAGGTCGATATCAATAGGTCTCAAATTAATCGATGTGATGAGCGTGGTAAAGATTGGAAGGAAGTTATGCACTTCGAAATTTATGTCGCATGCGAAATAAGGTAGTTGTTCAAAGGAATGTACGTTAAGCGTTGCGGGCTTCCTCGGTACCGGATAGAATGCTCGACCCGCGTGCGGGAGGAATTTCAATGTTAGGATCTTGTGGGCCTTCTATTGCCAACGCGAGGTTTGGGCGATTACCTCTGGCGTCGCGTTTCTTGCGGTACCATGATCTTCTGATGAACCAAAACATCGGGTTGAGTAAGCGACATTGAGCGAAGTCGGATGAGGTGTAGAACGGTGGTAATGTGTTATAGTGATCGAAACATGACGAGGAGCATCAGCACAGTCTAACAAGTCGAAAGATGGAAAAGAAGATATGAACAAGGTACGGTAATGTAGACGCGTGAACGTAAAACATCTTTGTGCATACCCACCGACCAATGCAACTCAGGTGACCGGACTCAAAAGACTTCGACTAAACATGATTTTAAAATTACCCTTCTTATCATTGCATGGTTCTTCATAAATTAGACATAGTTGATCAGGCTATGTATAATTTATGAGTAACGATACTAACGATAGGAACTAGTTGACTCGAATGATGTTCAATGTTTAATAAAATAATATAAAAAAATTTATTCCGGTTATAGCTGTGATTTTTATTTTTGAAAAATCGGCATTCTCTATAACCTTTGGCTCTAGTACCAATCACACACCTTCACGTGGAGGGGTAAACACGAGGTGTAACGAAAGGGAACATAAGCACAAGATAATAGAACATACCAACATTAAGATTTAAAAGAAAGAGTACACTATTACAATACCAGTTTAGCCGTCATCGGCAAATATATTACAAAGTTTAGATTCCAAATATTGCGTTTTATTACGTAACAACTTGTAGTGACAAGTGAAAACTTCTTTATGCAAGACCTGATAGAAAAGCTTACTAACGATCACACAGAAATGCATGAGAAAAAGCGGTCAACTATGAAAATAGTTGGTGAGTAAACACGTTTTAGCAAAATAAGAAAACTTCGTAGAAATAATCAAGCTTTGGTCAACGAAAATAGTTCCCAAAGCAAAGGCATTGTGTATCCACTCGGTTCAAATTCGCCCATACAAAACTTGCAACACAGTGTACACAACCCATTGCACAAAATATACTGCCAGCGTCAAGTAGTCAAGTGTAAGTGGTCATAATAGTTCCCAAAGCAAAGGCATTGTATATCCACTCAGTTCCAAGTTCAGCCCATACAAAACTTGCAACACAGTATTACACAACCCATTGCACAAAAGATAGCGTATCAAGTGGTCAAGTATAAGTGATCATAAAGGTTCATAATATAGTACCAAGTATATAATAATTTAAGTTGATGCTCCGAACATGGGAGACTTTGCCTTCTCGAGCAGGGGAGACTCCTTTGTCTTTCTACCCCTACGAGATTTATTGAGACGCTCCACCAATAAGGCGAGACTTTATAGTGATCTCAGAACATGGGAGACTTTTACCTGCTCAACAAGGGAGACTCTTTGTCACTTTCGACCACCTAGGCGAGATTTATGAGACAGCTCCACCAATAAGGCGAGACTTTATAGTGATGCTCAGAACATGGGAGACTTTACCTTTGCCCTCCACAAGGGAGACTCCTTTGTCACTCGGCCACCTAGGCGAGATTTATTGAGACAGCTCCACCAATAAGGCGAGACTTTATAGTGATGCTCCGAACATGGGAGACTTTGCCTTTGCTCCAACAAGGGAGACTTTAGGTCAAGATCATAACACGTACGGTTCAATAAGTTTAAACAAGTCATAAGTTAAGTAATTAAGTTCAAGGATTTGATTCGAGTTCACAAGTTCTAGTCTAGAGAGTTCATAGAAGTAATAATCAATTTAGTTCAAATATGGTTCATGCATTTCGCCCCAAAAGTATAGTAAAACGGTAAAAAGGGGATGTGATTACTCACTAGCATAAAATGTTCAATAAGTTCATAAAACATAATTAGTTTAGTTCAAGAATAAATCATGCATTCCACCCCAAAACAATTTAAAGCATTTAAATAGGGGAGTCTGTGAATACTCACTTGATGAATAGATGCTGAAGACAAAGTGGGTACACAAATATAGCGTGAATCTCGGCCCGACCTATTATGAATGATATGATATGCAATAAGTCACGATGTAATGTTATGCACGCAATTGGGATGATATTTATACCATTTGTGAGTTTTGAAAATAATACTTATCGTCGAAAAATACTCTTTTGGCGTCTTGACCACTCAAAAATCACTTTACAAGTATTTACATCAAAATGTCATCCTACAATGGTTTTATAATGATTTATAGTGAAATTATCACTTTTAAATCAGTAAAACAATGTAAATTGGAAATTTCATGAAATTGACAAAAATAGCTTTGAAAAACTAGTTGTAAAATGGTTATGCGTCGATCGTTAGAGACCGAACTCGACGGTTTTGGAAAGTTTGTATCGAAATCTAGAAGTTTCAGTTCAGGAGTTTTAAGCCATAAAGGTCTCGAACATAAAGATAATAGAGGTTAAATATGGTGATTTTAGTTAACACTTTATCTCGTAAAATATATAGTTTTAAAAATAATAGTTACGTTTGAAAAAGTGCATATCTTTTGTCGTTTCAAATCCGTTTTCTCACGTATTATAAATCGTCACTTAACCATTAATAGAAGTAAACTAATATATTTTTGACAAGTCGAAATAATTTGTGAAGCTTAAGGCTCGTTTTGACTCGGACAAAGTAAAAAGCGAAGCTGAAATTTCTGAAAATAATATTTTTCGTCGTCAAACTTGTAAAATCCATAACTTCTTCGTTATAACTCCGTTTTATTCCGTTCAAGCGACCACGGATTCGTTTTAAAGTATATTTTCTAAATATCAAGGCCAAAAGGTCGTGCCTACTGTCGGATTTTCCAGAAAATCAAAACAATGACAGAACACAATATATACTTATCGAAAATAGTTTTTCTCGGACAAAACCTATTCTAATCCCTTCAAATCAACTCCAAAGCTAATCTAATCCTACCATACACCTTCTTAGGGTGTCATGGGTTCCTAGACATCATCAAGACCAATATATAACAAGGGGATAATTATAGGATGACCTTTATATATATATAACTCTAAAAATCATGGAAAAATGGTATAAACAACAATATGTCTTGCATGTTTTTGCTCAAAAATGATGAGATGAGTATGAAATGAATATGTAAGATGAAAAATAACATGAGATGCTTACTAGTGATATGATGAGGTGATTAGAACAAAGGTTTAACCTAAACACCCTAGGTTTTTATTTCAAAACCTAATAAAGAGTGATAACTAGATTGTAAAACACTTGAGAAAATTTTTTGATGATGATCCCTTGTGCAACCCCTATGTGGCCGGTCTTGATGGATGAGCAAGAGAGAAGAAAAAATCTTTTTACTTGTCTTGAAAATAAAATGAATGAATGATGGAAGTTGGAGTGTATATAATATACATTCAGGATAATTATTAACACACATTAAATGAAGTCCTTCCCTAGGACCAGGTTTAGGGGGATATGTTCAAATTTTTTTTTTTTTTTCTTCTCTAATAATTGTGTAAATGAATACTTGTATATAAAAGTTGTGTAATTGTTAAGGATGTAAGAAAATGTATAAAGTAAAGTAAATGGTAGATTTTTGGTACAAGTAAGTTTTTAATAGATCAAAATAGAATGTAATGAGATAATAAAAATTATAAAAATACATTCCTTGTGAAATTTGAGTGATAAAATAATTATCATATAATTTTTAAGAAACATTAGTAATAATATAAATTTAACGAATTATATACCAAATAAATTCAAAACACTAGTTAAACTCAAAATATAGTTTTTACAACTAAATGTAAGTATAAAAATATATCGGGATCATTTTTGAAAGTAACGGATTAAATATTTTAAAAAAAAAACTCTCGCGATAACGTTTATTAAATATAAAAATTACGCGTTAACTGTGAAATGAAATGCCATGAATGCATTAATATGATGCATATTTAATTTAAGAAATGACCGGAATTTGAGAATTGTGACAGGGCGATTCTTCACGAGGCCGGTTTTGATAAAATTCATCTCCAAAAAAAGGGGAGTACATTTCTTCATTTGCAAATCACGAGAAATAGGAGACATGTTTTGTTGTGTATGAGATTGTGATGACGAACCACCCCTTTGTGTTTGTGACAAGTAGTTTGGGTTATCAAATGGGAAAGCGTTTTGTTGTGAAAATTGACTAAAGCGTCCTTGTTGTTGTTGTCTTGAATTGGCTAAAAGCTTATTGTTGTTGATGTTGTTGTGGATATGGGTTACGGTATGGTTCGTTTTGGTATGCTTGGTTATAGAATGATTGTCCTCGGAAGTTGATTTGTTGGTTTGGCGAAGGAGTATTTCCTAAATTGAAGGTTCCTTGGGTGTTGGTGGATTGCTTCGGGATTTCTTCCTGAAAGCATTGACCGTGTTTGGTGGTGTTTTTTCTTGAGACATGGTTTTTTTTAAAGAAATATGTAGTTATAAAATATAGTGTGTGTTTTAGAAAATATATTTGATGGGTATTTATAAGGAGAAAATGGGGTAGTGGAATTTTTTTTTTAATTTTTTTTACTAATGCATCAAACGGTTGGCGTGAAAAACAATGAGGTGAGTAACTCACTTTAAGCTCTATTGAATTATGAGCCTCACCCGTAAATATATACCCAGTGCACAAGACTCACTCGTGACATGACCATTCACCTTGCACTCACCTTAGCCTTGCCGCCTAGTCTTATAATATGTAATTATAAGTATATATTAAAACACAATCAAAGCACCTTGGTAGTTTTCTTTTCACAGTGATCTGATCTGATTACAGATCTTTGAGGCTGCTTCTGATCTTAAAATTCTAAGATGCGTAATGGTAGGGGTCTGGCTACGATGCAGGCGGGAAAAAAAAAAAAGAGGAGCGATGCAGAAAAAAAAAGGATTATATTATTACTACATTATTTCGGCTAAAAAATTAGAAAAAAAAATGATTGTATTACTATTTATTGGCGGCACATAATTCAGTATACAATGCATTATATTTTGGGTAGGTACGCTTCTGATGCTTAAAGAAAATAAAAAATTTATATTACCATTTACTAATGTACAATCCCTCGGCTAAAAATAAAGATCAACAAAGCGCATTAAATAGTAAAAACTGCATATAACATAAACGCGCCTCATAAAACTATCAAATTTTGTAGGTTACCTTATAAGAATGTTGAAGCGATTATATTACTATTTATTAATGCACAATCACCTTAAATTTAAAAATTGGCCCATTACCTTGTGACAAGAACGCAGTCTTGATATATCCTAATCCTAATCATTATATAATTTTTAAATGTGAGATAAATATACAAAATTCAAATTTAATCAATGACCATGAAAAAGTATTTTAAATATACGTAAGTCAAATTATCCACAATTATAACCCCAAAATATCTAATGGCAAAAGATTTAAAATATTAAACTCCGCTGCTACGCGTAAGTTTAGAAACGTCGTTTATAACGAAAGCTTAAAACAACGTAGAAATGTTAAAAAAACTAAAATATTATAATTTCAGATTTTAGTGGGTCAATCAAGACGTGTTATGAATCATTGGATCATGTTTTTATAAATAAGGCGGGCTGGATTAGACCAGGTCCAGTTCAACATTCACCAAGTCACCCACTGCTAACCCAATAAAGCAAAACTAGTCTTCACATAGGATAACGAAACCTGAACCCTATGACCAAAACAAAATCTGAACCGGTCACTCTCAATCCAATTTAAAGGGATCGTAAACCCTCCTGTATTCAGTAATTAATTAATTTTGACGCTAAAGAGCCACTCAACCCTCTACCAACGAACCATCTCACCATTTTCATGGACTCAGTTCGGTGCTCGATAATCAAAGGGTCAGTATTACTTAACTATTTAAATCTATGATGAATTTAGTGTCTGTATTTTTTTTGTGGTTTGAGACTTTTAACATGAATTTAGTTTTCGACTTATAAAATCTTTAAAGATTTATAAATAAGTTGAAAATAAATCTGAGATCCCTTTTTATTTTCATTTTCGAGGCCGAAACTTTGAGAGGAAGGAAAAGTTTTCTCACATTTATGTTTTGGGCTGCTACGTGCTGTGGAAGCAAAAGTATTAATTGTATTTGTACATTATGCTTAGGTAGCGGTATATTTTGTTGAAGGGGTAAATTAAATTGTGTATTAATTGTATGTGTTGAATAGTGTTTTTTAGTTTTAGTTGTGCTTTAAATACTTGTAAATGATGTTTCTTTACTTGTATTTGTTTAAAAATCTAGTTTAGGAAGTCTTAAAAAATTAATAGGAATGAAGTGTCTTACTCTATTATAAATAGTAGTATAGATGTAGGATAGTCGAAATATGAATTTTTGTTTTTGAATTATTCAACTACATTTTCAGTAGACTGTTAGGATTACGTTTCTACAAGGTTCTATAGGATTCCTAGAGTCCTTTCTTATATGAACTTGGTGTGATCAAGTTGAATGGAAATGGGGAACAAGTGGAAATTTGAACCTTTTACTTATAAATGGGTCAAATTTGGCTGTTTTCCATCTCTAATGGGTTGAAAAAAAAAGAAAAGAAAAAGTCGACTTTGGCACCTCTGCCTCACGGGTTTGTTCTTGGTACACGCCCGAACATTGTACCAAAACGTGTCTCATGAGTTCACGGCTAGGTTCATACTGTGAAGTTTCATACTTTGAATACCCAGGTTCTCTTCTGTTCATGAGCACGTATCACCACCGTCTATTTCTGATGGGTACAATATGAAAATGGACAAGTGGTTGTTGTTGATTGAACCTGGTTCGACCCGTTGTAAAATACTAATAATGATCCATTTCAACGTGAACTTGTTTTGGCTCGTTACCTGACTTACGCATCATGACACCTAAGGAAATGATGAAACACCATAGGTGATATGTGTAGCTACTTACAAACATTTATGCCACAAGGAACTAAGTTTAAAAAAATAAAGCCTTTTTAAATAAAAACCGATATGTTTTTATGTTCCTTCTCGTAGTCCTTCGTAAGTAAACACTTTGATGATTGTTTACCTCTAATTTCTAGTGCTCACACACTTGAAAAACTATAGCATCTACCTCTAGTAACTTGTGGGCAATCAAAACTAGTTGAATAAATAGTTTTTGTTGAACATCAAAATTAGTTTAGTAAATTCTCTGATGTTTTGCAGCAACTATTATGGAAACTGGGCGTAACTAATTTGACCATTAGAAGTCAAAGCATGGACTTTTTCAGGATGGAGTATTACTATGTTAAAACACACTGTTTATGTTGTATTTGATTAAGCTTCAAGGATTGTAAATAATAAACTTGGTGATAAAATTTTAACTTTTGATTGTTATAACTTCGTGATATTGTTAGCCTGAAATTTCTTTTATTAATGTTTCTGTATCTTTGTATATTCACTTATTGCAACCTTTTGGTGTGACTATCTTTGGATGGATATCATGGTTCTTCAGTTCTGGATCATAAGTCTGATATACATAAATTTAAATCATTCGGTAAATGTCAGGTAACATTTTCAAGTGAAAGATTCAGTCGATCTTTGTTACACCCCCAAATTACCAGTTTTACAGCGGAATGGAATACCTTGGGGAGGACTGTCATAGCATCAAAGTTACAGTTATATCGAACGACCTAAAGTGTCATTTTGAAAATATCGTTTGATTCAGTAAAAATAATCAGAGTTTACAAAACATAGGTCCTAATAGATTTCCAAGGTACCAAAATAAGTTTGTTACAATCAAACGATAGTTAAGTGCATAAAATATAGGTGAGACGCGTCGACACCACGACTCTATGATAAGTCCACATGCATGCCATGAAGTGAATGCCTTAGATACCTGAGATAAAACATGCTAAAAGTGTCAACACAATGGTTGAGTGAGTTCATAGAGTTTGGTTAACAAGTAAAGCTTTTAAAGAACGTTCATGCAACAAAGGCAAAGTTTTTAGTCATTTAGAATAGTCCACAAAGCAAAGGCATTGAAAATCCACTCAGTTCCAAGTTCCGCCCATACAAAACTTGCAACCTGTGTGTTCACAACCCACTGCCAAAATATGTCTAGTTTATGTTCAAGCACACGTGGTCAAATGGGTTCACAAAGCAAAGGCATTGTAAATCCACTCAGTTCCAAGTTCCGCCCATACAAAACTTGCAACCTGTGTGTTCACAACCCACTGCCAAAAATAGTATGTCTAATAGTCAAGTATAGGTTGTCATAATAGTTCATAGTATAGCACCAATGTATATAATAATTAGGGGATGCTCAGAACATGGGAGTCTTTGCACCTGCTCAACAAGGGAGACTCCTTTGTCATTCGACCACCTAGGCGAGAATTATTGAGAACACTCCACCATTAAGGCGAGAATGATTGAGAACACTCCACCATTAAAGCGAGAATTATGAGAACACTCCACCATTAAAAGCGAGAATTATTGTGAACACTCCACAGACAAAGGCGAGAATTATAGAGATGCTCCGAACAAGGGAGACTTTATAGTGATGCTCCGAACAAGGGAGACTTTATAGTGATGTTCCGAACATGGGAGACTTTAGGTCAAGGTCATAGTACGTACGGTTCAATAAGTTCAAACAAGTCATAAGTTCATATTTAAGTTCAAGGGTTCCATTCAAAAGTTCGTAATTAAGTTCAAGCGTTTAAGTCGAGTTCAAAAGTTCAAAACAGTCAAAGAGCTCAAAATATATCAAAAGGTTCAAAATAGTTAAAGGGTTCAATATTATGTCAAACAAGTTCAAAATAGTCAAAGGGTTCATTATAAAGTCAAACAAGTTTAAAATGGTCAAAGGGTTCAATATTACGTCAAACATGTTCAAAATAGTCAAAGGTTCAATATTAAGTTAAAAGAGATTACTTATATGTCAAAATGTTTTAAATCAAGTTAAAGTGTTCAAATCTATGCCAATATGTTCCTATGAAGTTAAAAGAGTTCAAATATAGATGTCGAAGGGCTCAAAATCACGGAAAGTGGTTCAAATAATAGTGTTCATAACTTAGTGATCAATTTAGTTCGGGCACAATCTACATACTAGCATAAGTAGTGAAACAAAAGGGTATCAAGTTCATGATAGTTCAAACAATATAGTTTAAGTTCATATAAGTTTAAAGTAAAATCATGAAGTTGAGCATGTATCTCCCAGAAGAGTTTATAAAACAATTAAGACGTAAAAGTGGGGCACGAACTCACCTTGCAATAGTTATGACGACAAAGTGGATGCACAGAAATGAGACGCAACTCTCTAACCGCGACCTATTATGAATGATATGATCTAATATAAGTCATGAAACAATGTCGTGCATGCAAACTAATATGATATCCATACCACTTGTGCATTTTTGAAAATAAAGTTTATCGTCGAAATATATGTTTTGGAAAATAGGCTAGACAAACTTACTTTTACTAGAAGACATCATTTTATAAAAAGTATTCCATCAATGTCAAAAGCGACCTCAACATGGTCATTCATGGCCGATATCTTTAGCTATTAGAAAATATATTAATTATGCTTATATGAAATAGTTACGACAACCTTGTTTAAACGCGTGTAATTTAATCGTTACAAGTCCGTTTTCTCCGTTTTATATGTCCTTAGCTTCGTATTAAAGTATACTAATATATTTTTGATAAATCGACTTATTTAATAATGCTTAAGACTCATTTTTGACTCGTAAAAGTTTGGGACAACATGCTGAATTTTCTGAAAATATAGTTTTGATGTTAAACTTGAAAATAGCATAACTTCTTCGTTATAACTCCATTTTAACCCGTTCAAGCGGCCACGTTTTAGTTTTAAAGTATATTTTCTGAATATCTAGCCCAAAATATTTTACAAACTGTCGAAATTTCCAGATTTCACAAATAAGATCAGACCACTATTTATTGTTGTCGAAAATGATTTTTCTCGCGTAATACTTATTCTAACCACTTCAAACTGTCACACCCCCAAATTACTGTTTTCTGACGGAATGGAATACCTTGGGGAGGGCTGTCATAGCATCAAAGTTACAGTTATATCGAACGACCTAAAATGTCGTTTTGAAAATATCGTTTGATTAAGTAAATAATCAAAGTTTACAAAACATAGGTCCCAAAAGATTTCCAATGTACCAAAATAAGTTTGTTACAATCAAACGATAGTTAAGTGCATAAAATATAGGTGACGCGTCGACACCGCGACTCTATGATAAGTCCACATGCATGCCATGAAGTGAATGCCTAGATACACTGAGATAAAACATGCTAAAAGTGTCAACATAATGGTTGAGTGAGTTCATAGAGTTTGGTTAACAAGTAAAGCTTTTAAAGAGCGTGTCACAATTCTCATTTTCCGGTCATTTCTCATACTCCATATTCATCATTTCATATTAGTTCATGCATGATTTTTCATTTCACATTAAGCAGCGTAAATTTTATATTTAATAAACGTTATCGCGTGAGTTATTATTTTGAACATTTAATCCATTACTTCTAAAATGATCCTGATATATTTTTATACTTACATTTAGTTTATAAAAACTATAATTTGAGTTACCTAGTGTTTTAAATTTATTTTGTACATAAATCGTTAAATTTATATTATTACGACGTTTTTCTTAAAAAACTACACGATAATTATTATATCACTCAAATTTTACAAGGAATGTATTTTTACAATTTTTATAATATCATTATACTCTAAATTGATCTATTAAAAATTTACTTGTACCTAAAAGCTACCAAAACCTTACAAGTTATTATTATTTACACATTTACTTACACTTTTCTTACAAGTATACAAGTATATACATAATGTATAAAAAAAAAAAAAAAAAGGAGATATTTTGTTGACAAGGTTCTACAAGGTTCTATAGGATTCCTAGAGTCCTTTCTTATATGAACTTGGTGTGATCAAGTTGAATGGAAATGGGGAACAAGTGGAAATTTGAACCTTTTACTTATAAATGGGTCAAATTTGGCTGTTTTCCATCTCTAATGGGTTGAAAAAAAAAGAAAAGAAAAAGTCGACTTTGGCACCTCTGCCTCACGGGTTTGTTCTTGGTACACGCCCGAACATTGTACCAAAACGTGTCTCATGAGTTCACGGCTAGGTTCATACTGTGAAGTTTCATACTTTGAATACCCAGGTTCTCTTCTGTTCATGAGCACGTATCACCACCGTCTATTTCTGATGGGTACAATATGAAAATGGACAAGTGGTTGTTGTTGATTGAACCTGGTTCGACCCGTTGTAAAATACTAATAATGATCCATTTCAACGTGAACTTGTTTTGGCTCGTTACCTGACTTACGCATCATGACACCTAAGGAAATGATGAAACACCATAGGTGATATGTGTAGCTACTTACAAACATTTATGCCACAAGGAACTAAGTTTAAAAAAATAAAGCCTTTTTAAATAAAAACCGATATGTTTTTATGTTCCTTCTCGTAGTCCTTCGTAAGTAAACACTTTGATGATTGTTTACCTCTAATTTCTAGTGCTCACACACTTGAAAAACTATAGCATCTACCTCTAGTAACTTGTGGGCAATCAAAACTAGTTGAATAAATAGTTTTTGTTGAACATCAAAATTAGTTTAGTAAATTCGTGTTTTGCAAGGCAACTATTATGGAAACTGGCGGTAACTAATTTGACCATTAGAAGTCAAAGCATGGACTTTTTAGGGATGGAGTATTACTATGTTAAAACACTGCTTTGTTTATGTTGTATTTGATTAAGCTTCAAGGATTGTAAATAATAAACTTGGTGATAAAATTTTAACTTTTGATTGTTATAACTTCGTGATATTGTTAGCCTGAAATTTCTTTTATTAATGTTTTACGTATCTTTGTATATTCACTTATTGCAACCTTTTGGTGTGACTATGCTGGATGGATATCATGGTTCTTCAGTTCTGGATCATAAGTCTGATATACATAAATTTAAATCATTCGGTAAATGTCAGGTAACATTTTCAAGTGAAAGATTCAGTCGATACTGTTACACCCCCAAATTACCTGTTTTACAGCGGAATGGAATACCTTGGGGAGGACTGTCATAGCATCAAAGTTACTGATTATATCGAAGCGACCTAAAGTGTCATTTTGAAAATATCGTTTGATTCATAAAATAATCGAGTTTACAAAACATAAGTCCTAATAGATTTCCAAGGTACCAAAATAAGTTTGTTACAATCAAACGATAGTTAAGTGCATAAAATATAGGTGAGGCAGCGTCGACACCACGACTCTATGATAAGTCCACATGCATGCCATGAAGTGAATGCCTTAGATACCGAGATAAAACATGCTAAAAGTGTCAACACAATGGTTGAGTGAGTTCATAGAGTTTGGTTAACAAGTAAAGCTTTTTAAAGAACGTTCATGCAACAAAGGCAAAGTTTTTAGTCATTTAGAATAGTCCACAAAGCAAAGGCATTGAAAATCCACTCAGTTCCAAGTTCCGCCCATACAAAACTTGCAACTTTGTGTTCACAACTACTTGCCAAAATATGTCTAGTTTATGTTCAAGCACACGTGGTCAAATGGGTTCACAAAGCAAAGGCATTGTAAATCCACTCAGTTCCAAGTTCCGCCCATACAAAACTTGCAACCTGTGTGTTCACAACCCACTGCCAAAAATAGTATGTCTAATAGTCAAGTATAGGTTGTCATAATAGTTCATAGTATAGCACCACGTATATAATAATTCAGGGATGCTCCGAACATGGGAGTCTTTTGCTTTGCTTCCAACAAGGGAGACTCCTTTGTCACTCGACCACCTAGGAGAATTATTGAGAACACTCCACCATTAAGGCGAGAATTATTGAGAACACTCCACCATTAAGGCGAGAATTATTGAGAACACTCCACCATTAAGGCGAGATTATTGAACACTCCCGACAAGCGAGAATTATAGTGATGCTCAACAAGGGGAGACTTTATAGTGATGCTCAGAACAAGGGAGACTTTATAGTGATGTTCGAACATGGGAGACTTTAGGTCAAGGTCATAGTAATGCACGGTTCAATAAGTTCAAACAAGTCATAAGTTAGGTATTTAAGTTCAAGAGTTCCATTCAAAAGTTCGTAATTAAGTTCAAGCGTTTAAGTCGAGTTCAAAAGTTCAAAACAGTCAAAGAGCTCAAAATATATCAAAAGGTTCAAAATAGTTAAAGGGTTCAATATTATGTCAAACAAGTTCAAAATAGTCAAAGGGTTCATTATAAAGTCAAACAAGTTTAAAATGGTCAAAGGGTTCAATATTACGTCAAACATGTTCAAAATAGTCAAAGGTTCAATATTAAGTTAAAAGAGATTACTTATATGTCAAAATGTTTTAAATCAAGTTAAAGTGTTCAAATCTATGCCAATATGTTCCTATGAAGTTAAAAGAGTTCAAATATAGATGTCGAAGGGCTCAAAATCACGGAAAGTGGTTCAAATAATAGTGTTCATAACTTAGTGATCAATTTAGTTCGGGCACAATCTACATACTAGCATAAGTAGTGAAACAAAAGGGTATAAAGTTCATGATAGTTCAAACAATATAGTTTAAGTTCATATAAGTTTAAAGTAAAATCATGAAGTTGAGCATGTATCTCCCCCGAAGAGTTTATAAAACAATTAAACGAGTAAAAGTGGGGCTACGAACTCACCTGTTGCAATAGTTATGATGACAAAGTGGATGCACAGAAATGAGACGCAACTCTCTAACCGCGACCTATTATGAATGATATGATCTAATATAAGTCATGAAACAATGTCGTGCATGCAAACTAATATGATATCCATACCACTTGTGCATTTTTGAAAATAAAGTTTATCGTCGAAATATATGTTTTGGAAAATAGGCTAGACAAACTTACTTTTACTAGAAGACATCATTTTATAAAAAGTATTCCATCAATGTCAAAAACGACCCTCAACATGGTCATTCGCGGCCGATATCTTTAGCTATTAGAAAATATATTAATTATGCTTATATGAAATAGTTACGACAACCTTGTTTAAACGCGTGTAATTTAATCGTTACAAGTCCGTTTTCTACGTTTTATATGTCCTTAGCTTCGTATTAAAGTATACTAATATATTTTTGATAAATCGACTTATTTAATAATGCTTAAGACTCATTTTTGACTCGTAAAAGTTTGGGACAACATGCTGAATTTTCTGAAAATATAGTTTTCGTCGTTAAACTTGAAAATAGCATAACTTCTTCGTTATAACTCCATTTTATCCGGTTCAAGCGGCCACGTTTTCGTTTTAAAGTATATTTTCTGAATATCTAGCCCAAAATATTTTACAAACTGTCGAAATTTCCAGATTTCACAAATAAGATCAGACCACTATTTATTGTTGTCGAAAATGATTTTTCTCGCGTAATACTTATTCTAACCACTTCAAACTGTCACACCCCCAAATTACATGTTTTACAGCGGAATGGAATACCTTGGGGAGGACTGTCATAGCATCAAAGTTACAATTATATCGAACGACCTAAAATGTCGTTTTGAAAATATCGTTTGATTAAGTAAATAATCAAAGTTTACAAAACATAGGTCCCAAAAGATTTCCAATGTACCAAAATAAGTTTGTTACAATCAAACGATAGTTAAGTGCATAAAATATAGGTGACGCGTCGACACCGCGACTCTATGATAAGTCCACATGCATGCCATGAAGTGAATGCCTTAGATACCTGAGATAAAACATGCTAAAAGTGTCAACATAATGGTTGAGTGAGTTCATAGAGTTTGGTTAACAAGTAAAGCTTTTAAAGAGCGTGTCACAATTCTCATTTTCCGGTCATTTCTCATACTCCATATTCATCATTTCATATTAGTTCATGCATGATTTTTCATTTCACATTAAACGCGTAAATTTTATATTAAATAAACGTTATCGCGTGAGTTATTATTTTGAACATTTAATCCATTACTTCTAAAATGATCCCGATATATTTTTATACTTACATTTAGTTTATAAAAACTATAATTTGAGTTACCTAGTGTTTTAAATTTATTTTGTACATAAATCGTTAAATTTATATTATTACGACGTTTTCTTAAAAACTACACGATAATTATTATATCACTCAAATTTTACAAGGAATGTATTTTTACAATTTTTATAATATCATTATACTCTAAATTGATCTATTAAAAATTTACTTGTACCTAAAAGCTACCAAAACCTTACAAGTTATTATTATTTACACATTTACTTACACTTTTCTTACAAGTATACAAGTATATACATAATGTATAAAAAAAAGGAGATATTTTGTTGACAAAATCCTCCAAAACCGTTCTAGGGGAGGATTGCATTTAATGTTTGTTGAATTATTTTCCTTGAATGTATACATCTACACTCCAAGATTATTTACTTCTCATTTTCACTCATTCCATCTTATTTTTCAAGTCAAGTAGAAAAGTTCTTCTCTCTTTGTTTTCTCTCCATAGAACCGGCCTTCATTGGTGTTAGCAAGGGATCATCACAAAATTTTTCTCAAGTTCAAGATAAACAATCTAGATTACACTCTTGTTAAGGTTTTGAAATAAAAACCTAGGGTGTTTAGGTTAATCCTTGGTTCTAATCACCTCATCATATCACTTGTAAGCATCTCATATTTATTTTTCATCTTACATATTCATTTCATACTCATCTCATCATTTTTGAGCAAAACATGCAAGACTTGTGTTGTTTATACCATTTTACATGATTTTTAGAGTTATTTATATATATGGTCATCCTATAATTATCCCCTGGGTATACTTTGGTCTTGATGATGTCTAGGAACCCATGACACCCTAAGAAGGTGTATGGTAGGATTAGATTAGCTTTGGAGTTGAATTGAAGGGATTGGAATAGGTTTAGTACGAGAAAAACTATTTTCGACAAGTATTAATAAGGGTCTGTCCTTAAAATCATTTTCTGGAAAATCCGACTGTAGGCACAAATTTTTGGCCTTGATATTTAGAAAATATACTTTAAAACGAATCCGTGGCCGCTTGAACGGAGTAAAACGGAGTTATAACGAAGAAGTTATGGATTTTACAAGTTTGACGACGAAATATATATTTTCTGAAATTTCAGCAACCTATTTTATTTTGTATGCGGGTCAAAACGAGTCCTAAGCTTTACAAATTATGTTGACTTATCAAAAATCTATTAGTATACTTTGATACGAAGCTAAGGACGTATAATACGTAAAAAACGGATTTGAAACGACTAAGATATACACGTTTTCATAAACTTGCCGTAACTATTATTTTTAGAAAAACTATATTATTTTTACGAGATAAGTGTTACGGTAACTAAAATCACCATCTTTAACCCTTATTATCTTTATGTTCGAGACCTTTATGACGAAAACTCCTGAACTGAAACTTTTAGATTTTGATACAAACTTTCCAAAACCGTCGAGTTCGTTTTCTAACGATCGACGTACACCGTTTTACGACTAGTTTTTCGGAGCCATTTTTGTCACTTTTATGAAATTTCCAACGACATTGTTTTACTACGAAAGTGATAATTTCACCATAAATCATTATGAAACCATTGTAGGATGACATTTTGACGTAAATACTTGTAAAGTAGTTTAAGAATGGTCAAGACGTCAAACGAGTATTTTTCGACGATAAGTATTATTTTCAAAACTCACAAATGGTATAAATATCATCAGAATTGCGTGCATAACATTACATCATGACTTATTTCATATCATATCATTCATAATAGGTCAGGTTCGAGACTCACGCTACATTTCGGTATAACCACTTTTGTCGTCACATCTGTTCATCAAGTGAGTATTCCGACTCCCCTTTTAAATGCTTTAAATTGTTTTGGGGTGGAATGCATGATTTATACTTGAACTAAACTATCTATGTTTATTGAACTTATTGAACATTTTATGCTAGTGAGTAATCACATCCCCTTTTTTTTACCGTTTTACTATATTTTGGGGCTGAGTGCATGAACCATACTTGAATTAAATTGATCCTTACAATTGTGAACTCTTTTGACTAGAACTTGTGAACTCGAATCAAATCCTTGAACTTAATTACGAAATTATGACTTATTTGAACTTATTGAATCGTACGTGTTATGACCTTGTCCTAAAGTCTCCTATGTTGAGACATCACTATAAAGTCTCCCTTGTTGAGACATCACTATAATTCTCGCCTAGTCGGTGGAGTGTTCACAATAATTCTCGCCTTGTCGGTGGAGTGTTCACAATAATTCTCGCCTTGTCGGTGGAGTGTTCTCAATAATTCTCGCCTAAATGGTGGAGTGTTCTCAATAATTCTCGCCTAGGTGGTCGGTGACAAAGAGTCTCCCTTGTTGGAGCAGTGCAAAGTCTCCCATGTTGGGCATCCACTGAATTATTATATGCGTGGTACTATATTATGAACCATTATGATCACTTATACTTGACTACTTAATACGCTTTATTTTGTGCAATGGGTTGTGTACACACAGGTTGCAAGTTTTGTATGGGCGGAACTTGGGCCGGTGGATATACAATGCCTTTGCTTTAGGAACTATTTCCGATGACCGAACCATTGAATATTTCTTACGAGCTTTCTTATTTTGCTAAACGTGTTTACTCACCAACTATTTTCATAGTTGACCCGTTTTTCCCTCATGCATTTCAGGTGATCGTTAGTAAGCTTTTTCTACCAAGTCTTGCATAATGAAGTTTTCAATTGCCACTACAAATCATTATGTAATAAAACTCAATATTTTGGAATCTAAACTTTGTAAGATATTTGCCGATGACGGCTAATCTAGTATTGTAATGGAGTATTATTTCTTTTTAATCTTAACACTGGTATGTTCTATTATCTTGTGCTTTTGTTCCCTTCCATTACACCTCGTGTTTTTTAAAAGCCTCGTGCTGTATGATTGGTACCAGAGCCAAAGGTTATAGAGAATGCCGATTTTTCAAAAAAAAAAAAAAAAAATCACAGCTATAACCGGAATAATTTTTTTTGTATATTATTTTATTAAACATTGAACACCATTCGAGTCAACTAGTCCTATCGTTGCATTGTTACTCATAAATTATACATAGCCTGATCAACTATGTCTAATTTATGAAGAACCATGCAATGATAAGAGTGGTAGTTTTAAATCATGTTTAGTCGAGTCTTTTGAGTCTGGTCACCTGAAGTTGCATTGGTCGGGTGGGTATGCATAGCATGTTTTTACGTTCACGTCTACATTACCGTACCTCGTTCATATCTTCTCTTTTCCATCTTTCGACTTGTTAGACATAGCATGTCTCTGTTCCTGTCATGTTTTGATCACTATAACACATTACCACCGTTCTGCACCTCATAAAGCCGTTAGAATGTCGTTTACTCAACCCGATGTTTTGGTCCCTTTGTAGGATCATGGTACGCAAGAAACACACGCTCAGGAGGTAACAACAACGGCAACCCAAACAACAATGACAATCCAGAAAACAACGCTGCTGGAATAGCGGATCTACTCACCCAAATTATAACACATCTCGATGCTAGACGAACCAACAACGGAGAAGGTACTTCAAACGGCGGTGGGGATGCATTTCTACAAAACTTTCATGACATGCAAGCCAATGGAATTTCATGGTACTGAGGGTGCCATTGAATTTGACTCGCTAACATTTGGTTCGAGAATGTTGAGTCGAAACTTAGTATCACGAAATGTCTTTGAAGGAAACAAGGTTGAGTTCTCTGGCGGTCTACTACAGAGGTCGAGCCTTGACACGGTGGAACAATCAACCGCATGATTAGAGGAAGAGGCGGCAAAGAATGCGTTATCTTGGGAAGCATTTAAGAAACTACTAACTGATGAGTACTGAGAAAAGATGAAGTGCTTGAAACTGGAAGAAGAAGTTTGGAACCACTTGATGGTAGGAGTAGAGATCGACAAGTACACGATCCGTTTCCACGAGTTAACTAGGATGGTTCCTCACATGGTTTCCAACTGTGGAGAAGTTGATTGACCGATATATATGGGGATTGATACACGAAATTAGGAGGACGTCACCTCATCAAACCAACCACTCTGCAGCCGCCGTGTAGTATGGCGTGTCGCTTAACAAATGATGTGATCAGTCGGAGAACTAACAAAGCAAACGACAATGGAAAAGCGCAGCGGGAGGATCACCAGGGAAACCGAGACCAGAATCACAAAACAAGAAAGAGCTGCGAATAACCCGAGAACTATGGGGCGACCACCGGAGCGCAAAAGGATATACAGTCCACATCCTTTGTGCACTCGATGTAATTATCATCACTTAGGAGACTGCCGAAGGTGCAACAAATGTGGACAGACGGGCCACTTCACGCGAAATTGCTCAAACAGACTGGAATCAGGAGAGAAAAGCATGTTACGAGTGTGGAAGTTTAGATCACCTTCGCAATACCGTCCCAAAGGGAAAAGAACTCCCAATCAAGGAGGTAATCGTCCAAACTTGGCATTGGCAATAGAAGGTCCACCAGAACCGAACATTGAAATTCCTCCATGCGTGGTCGAGCATTCGATCTGGGTACCGAGGAAGCCCGCAACGCTTAACGGGTACATTCTTTCGAACAACTACCTTATTTCACGACATGATTTTGAGTGCATGACTTCCTTCCAATCTTTACCACGTTCACGACCTTGATTAATTTGAGACCTATTGATATCGACCTTAGTTGTTATATATTTTGTTGATTGGATTTGATTGTGTAAGCAAATCGAATATCGAGCGAATCTTTCAAAAGACTTCATTCAAGGATGTTGATTCCTACCTTTCTAACAACTTGTTTCCTAGCTTGATCTAGTGACAGTTCTTGTTTGATGAGTTGCGAAAATCAAGCTAAGAGACAAGTTTACTCAAGTCGGTTTAGTTTAATCTCATGACAGTTCTTGTTTGATGAGTTGTGAGATTAGATTAGAATCGACCACCTAAAGGTCTTTTGAGAGCTACGTTCGATATTGGGTAAGGTTACACTATCAAATCTAATCACGGGCACGTACTTAGTTGAATGGGGAACCTGTACGCATGGACATCGATATGATCATTTATACTATTCGCACGAGCATGAACTTTTAGAACTCTTGTCGAGGTTCGGACCATAGTATCATTAATCGAATCATGAGGACATGATTCCGCTGACATGGGAAGAATGTCACAATTCTCATTTTCCGGTCATTTCTCATACTCCATATTCATCATTTCATATTAGTTCATGCATGATTTTTCATTTCACATTAAACGCGTAAATTTTATATTAAATAAACGTTATCGCGTGAGTTATTATTTTGAACATTTAATCCATTACTTCTAAAATGATCCCGATATATTTTTATACTTACATTTAGTTTATAAAAACTATAATTTGAGTTACCTAGTGTTTTAAATTTATTTTGTACATAAATCGTTAAATTTATATTATTACGACGTTTTTCTTAAAAACTACACGATTATTATTATAGCACTCAAATTTTACAAGGAATGTATTTTTACAATTTTTATAATATCATTATACTCTAAATTGATCTATTAAAAATTTACTTGTACCTAAAAGCTACCAAAACCTTACAAGTTATTATTATTTACACATTTACTTACACTTTTCTTACAAGTATACAAGTATATACATAATGTATAAAAAAAAAAAAAAAAAAAAAGGAGATATTTTGTTGACAAAAATCCTCCAAAACCGGTTCTAGGGGGGAGGGATTGCATTTAATGTTTGTTGAATTATTTTCCTTGAATGTATACATCTACACTCCAAGATTATTTACTTCTCATTTTCACTCATTCCATCTTATTTTTCAAGTCAAGTAGAAAAGTTCTTCTCTCTTTGTTTTCTCTCCATAGAACCGGCCTTCATTGGTGTTAGCAAGGGATCATCACAAAATTTTTCTCAAGTTCAAGATAAACAATCTAGATTACACTCTTGTTAAGGTTTTGAAATAAAAACCTAGGGTGTTTAGGTTAATCCTTGGTTCTAATCACCTCATCATATCACTTGTAAGCATCTCATATTTATTTTTCATCTTACATATTCATTTCATACTCATCTCATCATTTTTGAGCAAAAACATGCAAGACTTGTGTTGTTTATACCATTTTACATGATTTTTAGAGTTATTTATATATATGGTCATCCTATAATTATCCCCTTGGTATACTTTGGTCTTGATGATGTCTAGGAACCCATGACACCCTAAGAAGGTGTATGGTAGGATTAGATTAGCTTTGGAGTTGAATTGAAGGGATTGGAATAGGTTTAGTACGAGAAAAACTATTTTCGACAAGTATTAATAAGGGTCTGTCCTTAAAATCATTTTCTGGAAAATCCGACTGTAGGCACAAATTTTTGGCCTTGATATTTAGAAAATATACTTTAAAAGCGAATCCGTGGCGCTTGAACGGAGTAAAACGGAGTTATAACGAAAAAGTTATGGATTTTACAAGTTTGACGACGAAATATATATTTTCTGAAATTTCAGCAACCTATTTTATTTTATGCGGGTCAAAAGCGAGTCCTAAGCTTTACAAATTATGTTGACTTATCAAAAATCTATTAGTATACTTTGATACGAAGCTAAGGACGTATAATACGTAGAAAACGGATTTGAAGCGACTAAGATATACACGTTTTCATAAACTTGCCGTAACTATTATTTTTAGAAAAACTATATTATTTTTCCGAGATAAGTGTTACGGTAACTAAAATCACCATATTTAACCCCTATTATCTTTATGTTCAGACCTTTATGACGAGAACTCCTGAACTGAAACTTTTAGATTTTGATACAAACTTTCCAAAACCGTCGAGTTAGTTTTCTAACGATCGGCGATACACCGGATTTACGACTAGTTTTTGAGACCATTTTGTCACTTTTATGAAATTTCCAACGACATTGTTTTACGACGAAAAGTGATAATTTCACTATAAATCATTATAAAACCATTGTAGGATGACATTTTGACGTAAATACTTGTAAAGTAGTTTAAGAATGGTCAAGACGTCAAACGAGTATTTTTCGACGATAAGTATTATTTTCAAAACTCACAAATGGTATAAATATCATCCGAATTGCGTGCATAACATTACATCATGACTTATTTCATATCATATCATTCATAATAGGTCAGTTTTGAGACTCACGCTACATTTCGGTGTAACCACTTTTGTCGTCACATCTGTTCATCAAGTGAGTATTCACAGACTCCCCTTTTTAAATGCTTTAAATTGTTTTGGGGTGGAATGCATGATTTATACTTGAACTAAACTATCTATGTTTATTGAACTTATTGAACATTTTATGCTAGTGAGTAATCACATCCCCTTTTTACCGTTTTACTATATTTTGGGGCTGAGTGCATGAACCATACTTGAATTAAATTGATCCTTACAATTGTGAACTCTTTTGACTAGAACTTGTGAACTCGAATCAAATCCTTGAACTTAATTACGAAATTATGACTTATTTGAACTTATTGAATCGTACGTGTTATGACCTTGTCCTAAAGTCTCCTATGTTCGGAGCATCACTATAAAGTCTCCCTTGTTCGGAGCATCACTATAATTCTCTCCTTGTCGGTGGAGTGTTCACAATAATTCTCGCCTTACCGATCTGGAGTGTTCACAATACTTCTCGCCTTGTCGGTGGAGTGTTCTCAATAATTCTCGCCTAAATGGTGGAGTGTTCTCAATAATTCGCTAGGTGGTCGGTGACAAAGGAGTCTCCCTTGTTGGGCGATTACAAAGTCTCCCATGTTCGAGCATCCACGAATTATTATATGCGTGGTACTATATTATGAACCATTATGATCACTTATACTTGACTACTTATCACGCTTTATTTTGTGCAATGGGTTGTGTACACACAGAGTTGCAAGTTTTGTATGGGCGAACTTGGGCCTGAGTGGATATACAATGCCTTTGCTTTAGGAACTATTTCCGATGACCGAACCATTGAATATTTCTTACGAGCTTTCTTATTTTGCTAAACGTGTTTACTCACCAACTATTTTCATAGTTGACCCGTTTTCCTCTCATGCATTTCAGGTGATCGTTAGTAAGCTTTTTCTACCAAGTCTTGCATAATGAAGTTTTCAATTGCCACTACAAATCATTATGTAATAAAACTCAATATTTTGGAATCTAAACTTTGTAAGATATTTGCCGATGACGGCTAATCTAGTATTGTAATGGAGTATTATTTCTTTTTAATCTTAACACTGGTATGTTCTATTATCTTGTGCTTTTGTTCCCTTCCATTACACCTCGTGTTTCCGCCTCCGGCGAGGGTGTGACAGAGCGTTCATGCAACAAAGGCAAAGTTTTTGGTCATTTAGAATAGTCCACAAAGCAAAGGCATTGTAAATCCACTCAGTTCCAAGTTCCGCCCATACAAAACTTGCAACATGTGTGTTCACAACCCACTGCCAAAAGTAGTATGTCTAGCAGTCAAGTGCACATTATCATAAGAGTCACAAAGCAAAGGCATTGTAAATCCACTCAGTTCCAAGTTCCGCCCATACAAAACTTGCAACATGTGTGTTCACAACCCATTGCCAAAATATGTATAGTTTAATAGTCAAGTGTACGATGTCATAATAGTTCACAATATAACACCACGTATATAATAATTCAGGATGCTCGAACATGGGAGACTTTGCCTTTGCTCAACAAGGGAGACTCATTTGTCACTCGACCACCTAGGCGAGAATTATTGAGAACACTCCACCATTAAGGCGAGAATTATTGAGAACACTCCACCATTAAAGCGAGAATTATTGAGAACACTCCACCGACAAGGCGAGAATTATTATAAACACTCCACCGACAAGGCGGGAATTATAGTGATGCTCCGAACAAGGGAGACTTTATAGTGATGCTCCGAACAAGGGAGACTTTAGGTCAAGGTCATAGCATGTACGGGTCAATAAGTTCAAACAAGTCATAAGTTCGTAATTAAGTTCAAGTGTTTAAGTCGAGTTCAAAAGTTCAAAATAGTCAAAGAGCTCAAAATATATCAAAAGATTCAAAATAGTTAAAGGGTTCAATATTATGTCAAATAACTTCAAAATAGTCAAAGGGTTCATTATAAATTCAAACCAGTTCAAAATGGTCAAAGGGTTCAATGTTACGTCAAACATGTTCAAAATAATAAAAGGTTTAATATTAAGTAAAAGAGATTACTTATATGTCAAAATGTTTTAAATAGAGTTAAAGTGTTCAAATCTATGCCAATATGTTCCTATCAAGTTAAAAGAGTTCAAATATATATGTCGAAGGGCTCAATATCACGGAAAGTGGTTCAAATAATAGTGTTCATAACATAGTGATCGATTTAGTTCGGGCACAATCTACTTACTAGCATAAGTAGTGAAACAAAAGGGTACAAGTCATGATAGTTCAAACAATATAGTTTAAGTTCATATAAGTGTAAAGTAAAAGCATGAAGTTGAGCATGTATCTCCCCCGAAGAGTTTATAAAACAATTAAACGAGTAAAAGTGGGGCTACGAACTCACCTGTTGCAATAGTTATGATGACAAAGTGGATGCACAGAAATGAGACGCAACTCTCTAACCGCGACCTATCATGAATGATAAGTTCTATAATAAGTCATGATGTAATGTCATGCATGCAATTCGTACGATATCTATACCACTTGTGAATTTTTGAAAATAACGCTTATCGCTTATCGTCGAAAAATAATCTTTTAACGTCTTGACAATTTATAAATTACTTTACAAGTATATACGTTGAAATGACATCCTACGATAGTCATTTAATGATTTATTATGAAATTATAACTTTTCGTCGTAAAATAATGTCATTGAAAATTTCATGAAAGTGAATAAACGGCCTTGAAAAGCTAGTCATAAAATGGTGCACATCGAGTGTTAGGAAACAAACTCAACGGTTTTGGGAAGCTTGTATCATTATCTCAAAGTTTTAGCATTTAAGTTTTCATCCTAGAGGTCTCGATCATGGAGAAAATATAGGTAAAGTATGGTACTTGTGTCCAAAATATTGTTTAAGGGTGGTTTTCGGCAAAGTTTAAGTGACCGTATTTTATTCGTTACAACTCCGCTTGATGAACGGTTGGACATTTTGGAAAATATGCTTGGCGAACTTACTTTTACTAGAAGACATCACGTTATAAAAAGTACTACATCAATGTTGAAAACGATCCTCAACATGGTCATTTGTGGCCGTAATGTTTGTCTAATAGAAATATATTAGTTTTGCTTATTTAATATAGTTACGGCAACTTTATTTAAACGCGTGTAATTTAATCGTTACAAGTCCGTTTTCTACGTTTTATATGTCCTTAGCTTCGTATTAAAGTATACTAGTATATTTTCGATAAGTCGACACAATTTATAACGCTTAAGACCCATTTTTAACTCGTAAAAAGGTAAAACAACATGCTGAATTTTCTGAAATTTATAGTTTTCGTCGTCAAACTTGAAAATAGCATATCTTTTTTGTTATAACTCCGTTTTAACCCATTCAAGCGGCCACGTTTTCGTTTTGAAGTGTATCTTCCAAATATCTAGCCCAATAATTTTTACTCACTGTCGAAATTTCCAGAATTAACAAATATGATCAGACCCTTAAATATAGTTGTCGAAATGAGTTTTTCTCGCGTAAAACCTATTCTAACCACTTCAAACCAATGCCGAAGCTATTCTAAACCTACCATACACCTTCTTAGGGTGTCATGGGTTCCTAGACATCACCAAAAGTGATATGTTTCAAGGAGTAATTATAGGATAACATATATAAATTTATAGTACTTAAAAACAATTAATGTGGTATAGACGTCCATATAACTTGCATGTTTTTCTCAAGCATGATGAAATGAACATAATATGAATATGAACATGAAATGCTTACTAGTTACTTGATGAGGTTAAATGAACAAGGGTTAGTCCTAAACACCATAGGTTTTTATTTCAAAACCTTACTTAAGAGTATGCCTAGATTGTGAAATGAACTTGACTTGAAAAATTTTATGATTTTCTTGTGCTTCACCCTTATGGCCGGTTATGGAGTGAAAGAAATGAGAGAGCTTTTTGTTTCACACTTTAATATCTTATGTTGTATGTGTAGGTTTGTTAATATAAAATAACGTAAGTATAAGTTAAGTAAACAAGATATTTGTTCACAAATAGTTGAGTCATCCTTGTGGTGGTCGACATATGAAAGAAGAGTAGATGCATTTTAAGTAGCTTAATACATATAGGTAGAAGTAAAGTGTTGTCATTTAAGAATAATTATTAACTTGTATATATATTTAAGCATTTAGGGTAGCGTTAACTAATAATAAATTTTAACGGGTCAAAATAAAATATATTGAAGTCATAAAATTATAAAAATACATTTCTTACAAAAATTGAGTGAAATAATAATTATCGTATAGTATTTACGAAAACCGTCGTAATTATATAAATATAACAATTTATTTACGAAATAAATTTAAAACACCGGGTAAACTCATAATATATATTTTTTTTATAATCTTAATATGAGTATAAAATATATCGGAATAATTTTTGGAAGTATCGGATCAAATGTTCAAAATAATTAATTACGCGATAGCGTTTATTTAATAAGAAATTATGCGTTTAACGTGAAATGCAAAACCATGCATGAACTAATATGATGATAATGATGCTAATGATATGTAGACTAAACCTAGTCTATATGGAATGTCCTCGATGATTGTTCATGAATTCGCAGCTAAACCACTAAGGTTACGCGAATTTGATACTCGTAAACCTAGTTTACGATAAATGATGAATAGTAAATTTGAGAAATGACCGGAAATTGAGAATTGTGACATTCTTCCCATGTCAGAGGAATCACGTCCTCGTGATTCAATTATTGATACTATAGTCCGAACCGCGACAAAGGTTCTAAAAGTTCATGCTCGTGTATGGTCTAAATGATCATGTCAATGCTCATGCATATGAGTTCCTCAACCAACTAGGTACGTTCTCGTGTTATCGTGACCATTTCCCATCCTAAAGACATGCTCTCTTATGATTGGGTTTGATGAGGCAAGCTTTCCCATTCTCGAGCAAAACCCTCAAAAGATTTTTAGGTAACCGATTTTTACTTAATCTCACAACTCATCAAACAAGAACTGTCATACGATTAGGCTAAATCGGTTTAGGTAACAACTTGTTTCTTGATTGATCTTTGCAACTCATCAAACAAAGAGCGCCATTTCGGATCAAACTGGAAACAAGTGGTTTGAAGAAAATCGTTTGAAAGTTTGGCTTGATTACGGAATTGCTTACACATATGAGACTACTACTCCCTTCATTGCATGATTCTTCCAGATTAGACATAGGTGATAAGTCTATGTATAATTTAGGAGTAACTATGCAATGCTTGGACTAATCGACTCATATGATGTTGGGTGTTGAGTCATAAGTCCGCATGTATAATGAGTATGCACTTATAATGATATGATGAGATGCTATGATGATGTGGTTATAGTCTAGGGTCAATGATGCAACCTAGTTCTCTATAACCGATGCTTTGATACCAATCTTTCACACCCCCAAATTACATGTTTTACAGCGGAATGGAATACCTTGGGGAGGACTGTCATAGCATCAAAGTTACAGTTATATCGAACGACCTAAAATGTCGTTTTGAAAATATCGTTTGATTAAGTAAAAAATCAAAGTTTACAAAACATAGGTCCCAAAAGATTTCCAAGGTACCAAAATAAGTTTGTTACAATCAAACGATAGTTAAGTGCATAAAATATAGGTGGCCACGTCGACACATGACTCTATGATATGTCAACATGCATGCCATGAAGTGAATGCCTTAGATACCTGAGATAAAACATGCTAAAAGTGTCAACATAATGGTTGAGTGAGTTCATAGAGTTTGGTTAACAAGTAAAGCTTTTAAAGAGCGTTCATGCAACAAAGGCAAAGTATTTGGTCATTTAGAATAGTCCACAAAGCAAAGGCATTGTAAATCCACTCAGTTCCAAGTTCCGCTCATACAAAACTTGCAACTTGTGTGTTCACAACCCACTGCCAAAAGTAGTATGTCTAGCAGTCAAGTGCACATTATCATAAGAGTCACAAAGCAAAGGCATTGTAAATCCACTCAGTTCCAAGTTCCGCCCATACAAAACTTGCAACCTGCGTGTTCACAACCCATTGCCAAAATATGTATAGTTTAATAGTCAAGTGTACGATGTCATAATAGTTCACAATATAACACCACGTATATAATAATTGAGGGGATGCTCAGAACATGGGAGACTTTGCTGCTTTGCTCCAACAGGGAGACTCCTTTGTCACTCGACCACCTAGGCGAGAATTATTGAGAACACTCCACCATTAAAGTGAGAATTATTGAGAACACTCCACCATTAAGGCGAGAATTATTGAGAACACTCCACCGACAAAGTGAGGAGAATTATTATAAACACTCCACCCGACAAAGGCGGGAATTATAATGATGCTCCGAACAAGGGAGACTTTATAGTGATGCTCCGAACAAGGGAGACTTTAGGTCAAGGTCATAGCATGTACGGGTCAATAAGTTCAAACAAGTCATAAGTTCGTAATTAAGTTCAAGTGTTTAAGTCGAGTTCAAAAGTTCAAAATAGTCAAAGAGCTCAAAATATATCAAAAGATTCAAAATAGTTAAAGGGTTCAATATTATGTCAAATAACTTCAAAATAGTCAAAGGGTTCATTATAAATTCAAACCAGTTCAAAATGGTCAAAGGGTTCAATGTTACGTCAAACATGTTCAAAATAATCAAAGGTTCAATATTAAGTAAAAGAGATTACTTATATGTCAAAATGTTTTAAATCAAGTTAAAGTGTTCAAATCTATGCCAATATGTTCCTATCAAGTTAAAAGAGTTCAAATATATATGTCGAAGGGCTCAATATCAGGGAAAGTGGTTCAAATAATAGTGTTCATAACATAGTGATCAATTTAGTTCGGGCACAATCTACTTACTAGCATAAGTAGTGAAACAAAAGGGTACAAGTCATGATAGTTCAAACAATATAGTTTAAGTTCATATAAGTGTAAAGTAAAAGCATGAAGTTGAGCATGTATCTCCCCAGAAGAGTTTATAAAACAATTAAACAAGTAAAAGTGGGGCTACGAACTCACCTGTTGCAATAGTTATGATGACAAAGTGGATGCACAGAAATGAGACGCAACTCTCTAACCGCGACCTATCATGAATGATATGTTCTATAATAAGTCATGATGTAATGTCATGCATGCAATTCGTACGATATCTATACCACTTGTGAATTTTTGAAAATAACGCTTATCGCTTATCATCGAAAAATAATCTTTTAACGTCTTGACAATTTATAAATTACTTTACAAGTATATACGTTGAAATGACATCCTACGATAGTCATTTAATGATTTATTATGAAACTATAACTTTTCGTCGTAAAATAATGTCATTGAAAATTTCATGAAAATGAATAAACGGCCTTGAAAAGCTAGTCATAAAATGGTGCACATCGAGTGTTAGGAAACAAACTCAACGGTTTTGGGAAACTTGTATCATTATCTCAAAGTTTTAGCATTTAAGTTTTCATCCTAGAGGTCTCGATCATGGAGAAAAATATAGGTAAAGTATGGTACTTGTGTCCAAAATATTGTTTAAGGGTGGTTTTCTGAAAAGTTTAAGTGACCGTATTTTATTATTCGTTACAACTCCAAATTGCTGACGGTTGGACATTTTGGAAAATATGCTTGGAGAACTTACTTTTACTAGAAGACATCACGTTATAAAAAGTACTACATCAATGTTGAAAACGATCCTCAACATGGTCATTTGTGGCCGTAATGTTTGTCTAATAGAAATATATTAGTTTTGCTTATTTAATATAGTTACGGCAACTTTATTTAAACGCGTGTAATTTAATCGTTACAAGTCCGTTTTCTACGTTTTATATGTCCTTAGCTTCGTATTAAAGTATACTAATATATTTTCGATAAGTCGACACAATTTATAACGCTTAAGACCCATTTTTAACTCGTAAAAAGGTAAAACAACATGCTGAATTTTCTGAAATTTATAGTTTTCGTCGTCAAACTTGAAAATAGGATATCTTCTTCGTTATAACTCCGTTTTAACCCATTCAAGCGGCCACGTTTTCGTTTTGAAGTGTATTTTCCAAATATATAGCCCAATAATTTTTACTCACTGTCGAAGTTTCCAGAATTAACAAATATGATCAGACCCTTAAATATAGTTGTCGAAATGAGTTTTTCTCGCGTAAAACCTATTCTAACCACTTCAAACCAACGCCGAAGCTATTCTAAACCTACCATACACCTTCTTAGGGTGTCATGGGTTCCTAGACATCACCAAAAGTGATATGTTTCAAGGAGTAATTATAGGATAACATATATAAATTTATAGTACTTTAAAACAATTAATGTGGTATAGACATCCATATAACTTGCATGTTTTTCTCAAGCATGATGAAATGAACATAATATGAATATGAAAGATGAATATGAACATGAAATGCTTACTAGTTACTTGATGAGGTTAAATGAACAAGGGTTAGTCCTAAACACCCTAGGTTTTTATTTCAAAACCTTACTTAAGAGTATGCCTAGATTGTGAAATGAACTTGACTTGAAAAATTTTATGATTTTCTTGTGCTTCACCCTTATGGCCGGTTATGGAGTGAAAGAAATGAGAGAGCTTTTTGTTTCACACTTTAATATCTTATGTTGTATGTGTAGGTTTGTTAATATAAAATAAGGTAAGTATAAGTTAAGTAAACAAGATATTTGTTCACAAATAGTTGAGTCATCCTTGTGGTGGTCGACATACATAAAGAAAAAGAAGAGTAGATGCATTTTAAGTAGCTTAATACATATAGGTAGAAGTAAAGTGTTGTCATTTAAGAATAATTAGTAACTTGTATATATATTTAAGCATTTAGGGTAGCGTTAACTAATAATAAATTTTAACGGGTCAAAATAAAATATATTGAAGTCATAAAAATTATAAAAATACATTTCTTACAAAAATTGAGTGAAATAATAATTATCGTATAGTATTTACGAAAACCGTCGTAATTATATAAATATAACAATTTATTTACGAAATAAATTTAAAACACCGGGTAAACTCATAATATATATATTTTTTTATAATCTTAATATGAGTATAAAAATATATCGGGATAATTTTTGGAAGTATCGGATCAAATGTTCAAAATAATTAATTATGCGATAGCGTTTATTTAATAAGAAATTATGCGTTTAACGTGAAATGCAAAACCATGCATGAACTAATATGATGATAATGATGCTAATGATATGTAGACTAAACCTAGTCTATATGGAATGTCCTCGATGATTATTCATAAATTCGCAGCTAAACCATTAAGGTTACGCGAATTTGATACTCGTAAACCTAGTTTACGATAAACAATGAATAGTAAATTTGAGAAATGACCGGAAATTGAGAATTGTGACACAAACCAACGCCAAAGCTATTCTAAACCTACTATACATCTTCTTAGGGTGTCATGGGTTCCTAGACATCATCAAAAATGATATGTTTCAAGGGATAATTATAGGATGATATATATGCATTTATAGTACTTAAAAACAATAAATACTCATATAACTTGCATGTTTTCTTTCAAGCACAATAATATGACCAAAGTATGAATATGAAAGATTGAAAATGATTATAAAATGCTTACTTGAATGATTATGTGAAAAAAAAGATGATGAAAACCTTATTAATCTATAGGTTTTTATTTCAAAACCTTAACATAGATCACTAATAATACTTGATAATCACTTGTAGCTTGAAAATTTATGATTTCTTCATGTTTCTTGAGCATGACTGGTTCATGGAGGAGAAAATGGAGAAGAGTTCTATTTTTTCACCTTTAGATTATATATGTGTATGTGCTAAAATTAGAATATAATTAAAACATGTAAGTGTTAGTGTAGCTAGATATTTTTGTACTCAAATGTTGTGTCATCTATATGTGTCGACACCCATATAAAATAAAAGGGTAATGTATTTTTTTATTTGAGCAAGTGTTATATGTATAAGTATAATTTGTAATTGGTTGGTTAAAATAATATTCAGGGTAGCGTTAACTAGAAATAAATTTTAACGGAACATAATAAAATATATCGATGTCATAAAAAAATTATAAAAATACATTTCTTACAAGAATTTAGTGAAATAATAATTATCGAGTTGTATTTACGAAAACCGTCGTAATTATATAAATATAACAATTTATATACAAAATAAATTTGAAACACCGGGTAAACTAATATTATAATTTTTATAATATTAAAATGACTATAAAAATATATCAGGATAATTTTTGGAAGTTTCGGATCAAATGTTCAAAATAAATGATTACGCGATAGCGTTTATTTAATAGGAAATATACGTTTTATGAAAAATGCAAAACCATGCATGAATTAATATGATAATGATATTGCTAATGATATGTAGACTAAACCTAGTCTACATGAAATGTCCTCGATGATATGTCCATGAATTCGCAGCTAAACCATTAAGGTTACGCGAATTTGATACTCGTAAACCTAGTTTACGATAAATGATGAATAGTGAATCATGAATAGTGATTTTCTCCGGGAATGAATAGTGTTTCGTGAATAGTAAAATTTTGAAATACGTTCTCTGAATATCAAATCGACTTCAAAAACGATGAATAGTAACCGATGAATAGTAAATTCCCGAGATGAATAGTAAATTTGAAAAATGACCGGAAATTGAGAATTGTGACATTTACCACACGATGCCTGCTGATGTTTTGCAACAAAGAAGCCCATTTAGTTTAGTTTTCCCAAAAAGCACAAATTTAAGATCTAAAGCTTGTTACAGTAAATCAGCTGAGTTGGATAACGATTCTGAAACTTCTAAGCAAAGACTACAATCTGGAATGGTTCTCTTAAAAATTACATCAGCATCAGTGACCAGGTATGTGTTCTCCAGCTCGGTTTTTTCTTGTTCTTAGTAGCATTAGTTGAAATTGAGAGGTGGCAAAACGGGCGGGCACGGGCACGGGCTAAACGGGCATATGTTATACAAATCGCTTAATAAAAGACCTAAAACGACGAAATATATTCCTTAAACGTAATATCTTATTTATATTAAAAAACTTAAATATATTATACAATTGAGAAAAACAAATGTGCCCGTTAGTGCCCATTTAGGTTTTCAATAGGCTATATGTGCCCATTTCAAAAAAAGGAGGGGGCTAAATATGCCCAAATCTTTTAAAAATTTGCCCATTTAGCCCATCTTTTTGCTTTTGGTCACATTTTGCCACCTCTGTAGTGACGTGACACACATCTGAAATTTGGTATTTAATCAAGCTGATTATGTTTTGTATCTTTTGTGTAAATATAAAGAAATTGAAGTTTGCATTTTCTTGCATTTCCACCATGAAGTTAACAAGGGTCAGGTTTTAACTACAGTAGTCTGCTTTCATTTGTTGAAACATTATCTTTGGATGTCAAATTCAAAAGAAATGTAATGATTTCGTATACTGAAAGGTCCCCCTTTCAAAGTTTAATTATCTCTCTGTTAACAATCATTGCAATATTTTCGTTAAATTGATTTCTACTCGCATAGTTTTCTCCGTTATGTCTTTTAAGAACGTATTGTAGGTATTGTGTTTTTGATAAATATAGGACTTTTTTAGAGTTGCAGGAACAACCGTACAACACACCGTAAATTTTTTACCAACACATACATTTGAATGTTCGACAGTTATTTACAAATTTAATTAGTTATAACTTGCTAACCTTTAGTTTAATCTTTTAGGTTAAAATAGTGAAGATATGTCAAGAACTAGGCGTAGCCGCGTAGGTCCCCGGGGATTTATCAGCTTGGTTTCCCAAATGAAGCAAAACTTCGATTCTGAGATGATGTGTTTTGGTCGAAATTGGGATCCGCGTACAAAGTTTAATGAACATTGCAGAAGTGATGGTTCTGAAGCACCACCAGTTCCTGGAACATTCTTTATTTCGTTTCATTGGTTGAATCTGCAATTTAAGATTCTCAAGCCTATGCAAGCTCGGCTGCATGGGCGGAGGCACTTGTAGTTCAGGGGTAGCGGTCGCTACCCCTGAACTTTTATCCGGTAGTGGATTTTTTTTTTTTTTCGTTTTTGTACTATATTTCGTGTTTAGCTACCCACGAAACAAATTTTCGCTACCCCTAAATAAATTTGACAAGACCCATATCATTCTTTAAAAAACTCCAAAAAACTCTAAGGCCCAATCCACTAAATGTTTAAAAATAACTCCAAGGCCCATTTTTAAACACACTTTAAAAAGTTATAAGTGATATGTTGATGAGAGCTTGTTCTCCACCATAAAAAACATACAAAACCTATCAATTTAATAAAATAAAAGTCTACACAACTACACAAGTTCTTGAGTTAGAGACCAAGAAGAAAAAAACCTTAAAAGCTTATGCTTCCGCCTTTCGGAGTTCGCCCCTTCACACTGCCTTACACGCACGCTTACTGACCTTACCCCTTAGGTAATTTCAAACTTTCAAGTCTATTTAATAATTTATTAATTTTTATTCTTAGTATTAGGGACTTAGGGTTAATTTTGGTTGTGATTTCAGATTAGTGATTAGATTAGGAATTAAGGGTTGATTTTTCTTCTGCCCTTCCCCCTTCGCCCCTTCCTGCCTTATGTAATTTTATTATATGTAATTGATTTTTGAAAGTCTAGACAAGTTAGTAAGTTACTGAATTGTGGTTCAATTTTATACAGGGACTTGATTTTTGAAAGTTAAAACATGAAAAAACAAGTGCATATTGGCAATTTCTTTAAAAGAAAATTTCAAGAGGATGATGTTGGTTCTAATAATGTTGATGATATTGGTTCAATTCCTTCGGGTTCAATTCCTTCGGGTTCAATTCCTTCGGGTTCGATTCCAAATGGATTTGATTTGAATGATCTACCTTCGGACCCTTTTGATAGACCACCGATTGCTAGTTATCATCCTAATCAAGTGGATGATATAAGAAGACACTATCTTGTTAAAAAAGCTTTTCAACCACGAAATCATAAATTTCCAACCAAAATGTATGGTAAAGATAAGAGACGTTTTGTTGTACAATGGTTTGATACATACCTGTGGTTAGAGTATAGTGTTAAATCAGACAAAGCCTATTGCTTATATTGTTATTTATTTAAAGAAAAAGTTGGCAATCAAGGTGGAAGAGATGTTTTTTCAAGTGAAGGCTTTTGTCGTTGGAGTAAATCAAATGCCTTAAAAGATCATGTTGGGTGAGTTAATAGTCATCATAATAAGGCGCTGAAAAAATGTGAGGATCTCTTGAAACAAAAGCAAGCCATTGATGTGAAGCTAAAATTTATAAGTGAACAAGAAAAGGTTGCAAATCGGTACAGATTATTAGCATCTGTTATTAGTGCTAGACACTGCCTAGAGAATAGATTACCATTTAGAGGTCATGATGAATCGGAGAGTTCTCGTTCTAAGGGATGTTTTCTTTCAAATTTAAAGTTGGTTAGTGAGATGAACTCGGAGATTGGTAAGTATACATTGGGGAATGCAAAGAAGAATAATAAGTTGACGTCTCCACCAATACAAAAGGACATTTTTAAATGCTTTGCGAAAGAGGTAAGTAAAAGGATTTGTGATGAACTTAAAGATAATGTGTTTGGTTTGTTAGTGGATGAGTCTAGTGACGTATCTTTAAAGGAACAAATGTCTGTTGTTTTGAGATATGTTGACAAACTCGGAGTTCTTAAAGAGAGTTTTATTGGAATTGCTCATGTGACAAATACATCTTCTTCTACTCTAAAACAAGCCATTGTTTCTATGTTAGCAAATAACCAAATGAACATATCACAAGTAAGTATTAAGTTTGTATCTTAAATCTTTCAACTATGTTAAAGTCTATTGCTTATGTTGTTAATTGTTTATTATTATTTTAAACAGGTTAGGGGTCAGGGTTATGACGGTGCAAGCAATATGCGAGGAGAGTTTAATGGCTTAAAAGCTATGATTTTGAGAGATAATCCATCGGCCCATTATGTACATTGCTTTGCTCATCAACTACAGTTAGTGATTGTGGCGGTTGCAAAAAAGCATGAGGGTGTTAAAGATTTTTATGAATACCTCAGCATGGTTGTTAATACAGTTTCCGCTTCTTGCAAACGAAAAGATATGATACGTGAGGCAAAAAGAAAGAGAGTGGAAGAAGGAATTATTTCAGGTGAAATTAAGACCGGAAAAGGATTAAACCAAGAGAGTTCCATAAGGCGAGCCGGTGATACAAGATGGGGATCTCATCATGCAACAATCATAAGTGTGCTTAAATTATATCCGGAAGTTGTCGACGTCCTTTGTTATGTTAAAGAGGAAGGAGATAGCATTCAACAACGAACTAGTGCAAAAGGTATTCTATCCTATTTTCAAAAATTTGAGTTCATTTTTTATGCACACTTGATGGAAGAAATTTTAGGCCACACAAATGGTCTCTCAAAACATCTTCAAAAAAAGAGACAAGACTTGTTGGAATCGAGTAGGTTGATTCAAGGAACAAAACTAGCATTGAATGATTTAAGACAAAATGGGTTTGATGACATGTTGAAAAAAGTGACTTCTTTTTGTGAAAAAAAATGGTATTACGGTGTTGGATATGATGGGAAGTTATGGTAACCCAAGGAGCCAGAAGAATGTCATTACTAATCGACATCATTTTGAGGTTGAGGTTTTTAATACGGTTTTGGATATGCAAATTCAAGAATTTGGGAACCGGTTCAATGAGGTACCAACTACATTGATAGAAAATATGTCGGGTTTAAATCCTTGTAATGGGTTTTCTAAGTTTGATATATCTAAGATAGTAGCCTTTTGTGAGATGTATCCGGTTGATTTTAAAGGAAGATGATAGATTTTTGAATTTGGATGGGATTTGTCACCTAGCTCGGGTAATGGTGGATACGGGAAAAAATCTCTCATTTCCTTTATTTTATCGGATTTTGAAGCTTGCATTGGTTTTATCAGTTTCAACCGCAACTGTTGAAAGATGCTTTTCTAAAATGAAGCTTATTAAAACGGATTTGCGGAATCGAATGGGGGATGAATATTTGAACAATGCTATGGTATGTGCTGTTGAAGGAGAGACATTTGACGAAGTAACGAATGAGGATGTAATGGTTCGTTTTCAAGCTATGAAAGACCGAAAAGGAGATTTTTGAGATGTATTAGGTATTTGTTTAACTTATTTTATTATTGTGTTTTTTTAATTATTTAAAGGTACGGTTAAAAAAAATTATGGTTAACTTTTTTTTTCCGCTACCCCTGAAGTTTACTCCTGGCTCCGCCACTGCTCGGCTGAATTTCCTTCAACGTACCCGGATATTTGTATAGTCAATCTTTATACAACCAATGGTCTACTTGGTCTACATCAAGTTAGTTTTTTACTTGCGTATACATATACACATTTAAAGTCAAGATAAGGCACAATTTGACTTTATATGGTCAAATTAGAGGTTAGCTATGTATTATTGCTGGTGTGAATCTAGCATATATGACTTATATTTTTTCCACATAAGGGTAGTTTAGGCGTTTTACTGATAGTCCATTAACTCTATCTGTTTAATCAGAATTTGACATTGTGTGATCTTATAACTAAACATTGTGTTTAGAAAATATGCGATTTTGCTTTTTGAACCTTCTAGGTTATAAATAAGCCATGTCTTTTTGTGCAAAATGCAGAAAAGCATAACTACAAGTTATGACAGTGAGTAGTTTGAGTTAAAAAGGAAAGTATATGGGATATGTATTTTCACAGTTTGTCTTAAGTTGCATTTTATATCGTTTATATTGTTTCATTTGACATTTTTGCAGGAATGGCCCATTTTTGAAACATAAAATTACTTAGATAGTCAAGTGTCGGATGCATTAGTTCCTTAGTGAGGGATCGGGTTGAAGGACCAAAAGTTGAAGTGTATTTCTTCTATGTGTGTTGTGCACAAAGATTTGGGTATAGCATTGGTAGATAACTGTACTTGAAAGAATAAAATGTCATGAATACTAACAAGGACATCGTTAATAATCGTTTGGCTTATAACTGAAAGTCAGAGGTAGCAAAACGAACACGTTGTAAGATGTTTAAACAAACTCAATTGTATGTCTGTTTTGGTTTAAATGCAGGATTGCGATGAGAGCCCGAATAGTGTCAAAAGAGGACTGCCAGTTGTTTCCATCTCTGTTGGTGACTCTGCAGAATTCTTGTACAAGGACACGTATACAAAAGATCTCGATAAGGCAAACTAAGTTTTGTTAGAATCAGGAGACATATTGATATTTAGTGGCAAGTCTAGGCATGTTTATCATGGGGTGAAGACAATCATCCCAAATTCTGCACCTCTGCAATTTTCAAATGAGTCGGGGCTTAGACCGGGCCGTCTTAACCTTACTTTTAGACAGTATTGATAGAGGGCATTCTGTATAGAAAGATAGCATACTTTGATTCTAATTATCGTTCAGGTAATTGCTTACTTATCCATAGAAAACCACAAACTTCTAAAAATTATGACATGAAGTAACAACATTGGTTTACCTTATCTGACAGGGTCGTTGTTGGTCCTTTTTTGCACTAAAAATATGTACAAAATTTACGGAACATATTAGATCAAAGATGTTTTTTTTGTTGTATAATTTTTGTTTGCATAGAGTTTCTCAAATCTGTCTTCCATTCCAATAATTGATTGTATTTTATTTTTAGATTTCTATCCGCTTTCAGAACGTTTGTTTGGGATTGATGACGATTGTTATATGGTCTTTATGCTCGTAATTCTGTGGTTATGTGATACGTGACACCCGTAGTAATGCTCAACCAGTTGCAAGTTATTGTAGTCTACATTCAGTTAGTTATTTCACGAATAGACTTGGTCATCTCCACCGCATTCATACACACATGAAGACCAAGTAATATTTAATTGTTTGAGTATGCTTCAATGTTTCTAAGACTAGTTAGCAGTTAAAGAGTCTAGTATACATGTTCCCATGATTTCCATGTTTTTAGTCATGTTCTCCTAGCGTCTTGCAAGTATTTGCAATTATTTCCCTTATAAGTATTGTTACTGCATCATTGAGAAATCAGGTAATGAATGAAAAGAAAGTTGGTTTGAAGTATTGTCTCTCTTTATTGCTTCGAGTCTTGCCGCTCAAAAGGCCTTGTCATCTTGTTTCGTATCTACTTTTTGGGAGATTGACGATCTCAAATCGGTCTCTTAACATTGTGATGATCGATTTTCTTTAAGCGTATGCATATAGGATCAAGTAACTTTGAATGTATGTTATAAATATGGAATCAATGTATAAGGAACCATGATGACAATAACTGTTATACTATGATACTCTGATCGAGCCTATTAGTGCCGACAGTAATCTTATAATTGAGTAATACTGTTATACATATCATAGCATTTTGTCACATTCCTTCTAATCAATTCTATTAAGTAGATACTTTTAGTATGTGACGACAGTTATGTCTGTTTGTTAAAACTTAAAAGTAGCACTGTGCAGTAGCTGTGAACACTAACTGTTTTTTTTTTAATACAAACATTTGGTAACATATGAAACTGTAATTATATATGAGTAAAATGACGTAAAATAATATATTCATATTTAATAGAACATGTTTATATGTGTAAAATGGTCGGGTGTTACTTACATACAAGACAATAACATGGTTATATTCGACCTTCATTTGTCGCTAAATAACCACGATATATGCATCCATAGCAAGACAGAAACACAAACTGTCACGGCTCGCCGCTCTTTTGCCACAGCTTCTTAAACAAGCATCGGAGAATTAGCTTTCCTAAAAAATAGCCACAACTCACCACTCATTTGCCAAACGACCATAAAAAATCAAATTCCTCGCCGAATCTTTGCCAAACGACCACTAAAAATCAAAATGCTCATTGCTCACCGTTCACCGACTCAAAAAGCTCCGCACCGCTCTGCGCTATTCACATACCATTTGATCCAAATCGAACTTATTGTAGCTTGAGGTCAGTAGCTTCATAAGGGTCCGGTGAGGAATGAATTTGAATGGCTAGGATCAAACATAGCTTTTGGTGCTAAGGGTCCGTAATGGGTGATTGTGGACCTAACCAGAGGGCCATATAAAATAGCACTTAGCCGTATCGAGCCAATTCATGTTCCCTGAGATTGATAGTGATAGGAGATTAGGAAAGTTTGCTTACGTCTCATCATCAAACATGAGACCAAACAGACCATATTTTTTCAACATTTTTCGTTTGTTATTGTAAAATCATATCAATGAATAGCAAAACTTATCAAATGACTTTGCCCAGCGGTATGTGAGTTGCCTAAAGTTATGAGTTCAAGTCTCGCTAAAGACATATGCGAGATAAAATTTGTGAAGTTTATAAAAATTTACAGTTAAAAAAATGAATAGCAAAACTTCACAGGCTTAATTTCGTGAATGACACCTTTTGTTTACACTATAGTAACCTAGTAAGGGCTTGTTTGTTAATTTTTTTTATTAAGTCATTTCTAATTAAGAGATGATTTAATACGACACCTTCAGTTTTATTGCTTAATATTTTCAGTCATCTTTCTCTATTAAGTAACAAACAAACAATTTTAATATGATTTAGTGATTTCAGTTTTTTTCATATTAAGTCAATTAAGTTACAAACAAACACCACCTTAAAGTTTCTTTTGTATGAATCACACAAAGTTTCCTTGTCAAATGACGAACGAGTTCATTCACAACTCGTGACTTGGTGAGACTCGTTGATCTAACTATTATAGGGCCGAATTTCTTTCGCTATATCGTTGTTATTAAATTCTATAGCTTCGTCGATGGCATGAACTAAAATTATAATTAAGCACATGATCATAACATGAATTTTTGAGTAAATACCTCCGAAATAAATAGATTTGTCTATAGCATTGAGATACCAGTTTTTTCACCATCAAAGATTCAAATCGTTCTTGAACTTGTTTTCTTGTCTCGAGCCGATCATTATTTTGATAGTTACGGAGTAATTGTCTAGCTAAAATTGTACAAAAATGATGTTGATATAACTTCAAAGTAAATTAAACGACTGAAATATTTTGCATTCGAACATGCAATTAAAGACATACAATAAGTTTATATCTATATGCCCCAAGTTATATCTAGTATATGAAGCCAGGACCAAATATGATTGAGTACACAAAATCTTTTAAATCATGAAACAGGAAATACATTTCGAAAGACCGGGTGCATTTAAGATGTATTTAAGAAAAATCGGTATTTTTTTCAAAAATTAACACCACATCGAAAAAATCCATGGGGTTTCCGGGCACCCGCGGTAACCTCCCTAGCTCCGTCCCTGTCTAGTAGCGACTTATCTTTTATTTATATAATAAAACAAAACCCTTGATTGGAATTTTCATTTCAAAAAATCAATTCATACCTTATTTAGTAATATTTTATTTATTTATTATTATTTTTATTTTAAAATATTTACTAAAAAAACCCAAATATTCTGGATTTGACAATAGTTAAAAAAACGTTCTTATATTATAGTAAAAAAAATAAATAAATAAACATAAAAGTTTAAGTGTCAAAAATATAAAGAAAAAAAACTTAGAAAAAAGGGGGAGTGATTTTAAAAATATTTGTGTCAATGTAAAAAAATAATATAAAAAAATCATCCGCACATACATTCACCTTCCAATCTATGTGTAAGTTTAAGATTAAAAGGCTGCTCCCACCTATTGCCTTACATCGACATACGGGAAAAAAATCTTTACCCCTAATTAATATAATTAAATTAATTATAAAGTTTCTACATCAACAATTTACAAATCAATATAAAATAAATAAATTACTAATTGATTCTTAGAAAAACATAATATATAAAAATTCGCGTGTACACAAATATTATAACTAGTTTTATAGATAAAACAGCTAACAACTTGACCATATGATAACAACAACATGAGCAGTTTGAGCATAGTTTAACAGTCTATGATTAATAAGATAAAAATTAAAGAGTATTTAAAAATTTGCATATCCTTGTCATGTGCGACCACACTAGAGAAACAAGATTAGATCTCGCAACATTCAACAAACAATAACATATGAGTTGATTTCAAATTAATTACTTTTTAGGTAAACTATGGGTATGCAATTACAAAACATAATTTACTAAATAATATCCATTAAGATTTATCGCAATTGACTGCAATAGTTTAAAACGTAATTCTAAGCAAAAACAATAGAATACAAAGTCTAGTTCTTCGAAAAATATAATATACCTAATGATAATTTTGAAACTAATTACAACTTGTTTGACATCTAATTATTAACCATATGGCTTCTAATAACCACATATCTAGTTTCACTATAAATATTATGAATATTACTTCGAGAAAATAGAATAGAACATAACTCAATATTTAAAATTGAGTAAAAAAAAAAATAGGTAGAGTGTTTGAAGAGCAAGCATGTATGTTTGGTGAGAATTACTTCAAATGTAAAAAAACAATCCTACAGTTAAAAAATAGGTAGTGTGATTGAAGAGCATATATGTATGTTTGGTGACAATCACTTGAATTGTGAATAAACAACCAAAACCATGCAAAACGTTGTACCAAACCCCATAAAAGCCAACACCCAATCAAATAAAAACACACCAATAAAAATTACTCGTAATATTTTTCTTTTCAAGAGTCAATCATATGCTATGAAATCTTTTTTGGTAATTACAGATGCAAAAAGTAAGAAAGATATGAAGTAAGCAACTAGAAAACAATAGTGTAGAATGAAAAATATCATATGCATCATGCATGCAAACAAAATACAAAAATTGACGTGAGTAATGGAAATCATTGCTCGTATAATGTGTTGTCAACATCTTTGCACTTGTGTGATCATATTTATTTCATTGTTAACAACAAGATGTGATAGTATTTGTACTGATTAAAAATTAATTATTTGAACTACTCTAAAACTTGTTAGTATATTTTAATCTGACAATCACCCACACACTTAAATGCTTATCTATTTTAAAAAGCCAATAACCATATAACCCTTTACAACAAACCTAATCCCAAACACCCCCTTAAACAAGTTAATTACTAATAAAAAAAGTGAAACTAAAAGTGGACTTGATCTAGATCTCTTGTACTACAATTTTTGTATAAACAAAACATGGGGTTTCCCCCCATTCAACAATCCCCATAACACATCTCATTGTTTTGATACTCTCAATAACAATGCTTTTTCATACCTTCTTCTTCACCCTTCTTCTATTCATATTTTTTCCTCATATTTGTTACTCCATTGATTCACAAGGCCAAGCTTTACTAACATGGAAGAACACTTTCAACACTTCAACTTCCATAAATTTTCTAAATTCATGGAACCCATTAGACCAAAATCCTTGCAAATGGTATGGGATTCATTGCAACTCACAAATGCAAGTGATCACCATTAACCTAAAGTCGATAAATTTGCAAGCAAATTTGCCTTCAAATTTACAACCACTTAAGTCCTTAACCTCACTAATCCTTTCTTCCACTAATATCACTGGAACCATTCCACCTGAATTTGGAGACTATGTACAGCTTACTATTATTGACATATCGAATAATTTGATCACGGGTTCGATTCCAATAGAAATATGCAAGCTGACTAAGCTGCAAAGTTTGTCACTGAATACTAACTTCATTGTAGGTGAGATTCCTTTGGATATTGGAATGCTTTCGAGTTTACGCAACTTACTGATTTATGATAATCAGTTAAGTGGAGTGATCCCGAAAAGTATAGGTGAATTGCAGAATCTTGAAGTGATTAGAGCTGGTGGGAACAAGAATCTTTCTGGAGAGTTGCCAGGTGAGATTGGGAACTGTGGTAATCTTGTGATGTTGGGACTAGCGGAAACTAGTATCTCGGGTAGTATTCCGAAATCTATAGGGAACTTGAAAAGAATACAGACGATAGCGATTTACACGTCGAGTTTGACGGGTGTAATCCCTGATGAAATAGGAAACTGTAGTGAACTAAAAGGTCTGTATTTGCACCAGAATAATATTACTGGTTCGATCCCGAGAAGTATCGGGAAGCTTAGAAAGCTCGAGGAAATGCTGCTTTGGGAGAACAGTTTGGTTGGGACGATACCAGAGGAACTTGGAAGCTGCACTGAGCTAAAGACGATTGATTTATCGGAAAACTCGTTAACGGGGACTATTCCGGTGAGTTTTGGAGGGTTGTCAAAGCTTCAAGAGCTGCAATTATCTGTCAACCAGTTGTCAGGTAACATACCGAATGAACTCACAAACTGTACTGCTTTAACTCATTTAGAAGTCGATAACAATCGACTTAGTGGCGAAATCCCGACTCTAATGGGAAAACTGGAGAGTATGACTCTGTTTTTCGCGTGGCGGAATAATCTAACCGGTAACATTCCCGAGTCTTTATCCCAATGCCAACATCTTCAAGCTCTTGATCTTTCAAATAACCATCTTTCCGGTACAATACCAAAAGAAATCTTTTCATTAAAAAATCTCGAAAAACTGTTGTTACTTTCAAATGAACTTTCCGGTTCTATCCCACCCGATATCGGAAACTGCACAAATCTGTCTAGATTTAGAGTCAATGGTAATAAACTAACTGGAAACATTCCATCAGAGATTGGAAATCTCAAGAGTTTGACTTTTCTAGACCTGAGTAGTAACCGATTTGATGGCGTGATTCCTAGATCGATCTCGGGTTGTGGCAATCTACAGTTTCTTGATCTCCATTCTAATGGGCTCACTGGTGTTATCCCGGATACACTTCCTATAAGTTTACAGTTTGTAGACATGTCCAGCAACCGGCTCACGGGTTCGTTGACCGCAAGTGTTGGTTTGTTGATCGAGTTGACCAAACTTAATTTAGGGAATAACCAGCTTTCTGGGGAGATGCCAGTGGAGATTAGTAGTTTAATTAAGTTGCAGCTGTTAGATATTGGAAACAATGGTTTTTCCGGTGTGTTGCCAAAACAAATTGGACAGATTCCTTCACTTGGGATCGCTCTAAATCTTAGTTGCAACCAGTTTACGGGTCAAATCCCACCCGAGTTTGTTGGCTTGACCAAATTAACAAGCCTTGACCTTTCTCATAATAAGCTCAACGGTCAACTAAACATCCTCACAAACCTCCAGAATCTAGTTTCACTCAATGTGTCATTCAATGACTTCACCGGACAAATTCCCGACACTTCGTTTTTCCATAACCTACCTACGCAAAATACTGCTGGAAATCCAGCTCTTTACGTTTCCAGTGAAGTCAATGCTAAAAAGGGTTCTGTAAGACGTGCCAGGTCAGTGGCAAAACTAACCATGTCGATCCTAGTCAGCATTGGTGCGGTGTTAGTCCTACTAGGAACTTACGTTTTGGTACGGACCCATTTGACTAACATAAAACGTGACCATGAAACATGGGAAATGACATTTTACCAAAAGATGGATGTTTATGTTGACGATATAGTTCGAAGCTTGACAAGTTCGAACATTATCGGGACCGGAAGTTCGGGGGTTGTGTATCGGGTGATGACTGCAAACGGGGAAACACTCGCAGTTAAAAAGATGTGGTCAACCGAACAATCTGAGGGAGCTTTTAGGTCTGAAATTGAAACATTAAGTTCAATCAGACATAAAAATATCGTTCGTTTATTAGGATGGGGTTCAAATCAGACAATCAAGATTTTGTTTTATGATTATTATCCTAACGGAAGCTTGAGTTCGCTTCTTCATGGTGCTGGGAAAGGAGCTGAGTGGGAGGTTAAGTTCAACGTTCTATTGGGAGTGGCTCATGCACTTGCGTATCTACACCATGATTGCACGCCTGCAATCATGCATGGAGACGTTAAAGCGATGAATGTGCTATTGGGTTCTAGCTTACAGCCATATCTTGCTGATTTCGGCCTGGCTAGACTTATAACAGATAACCAAAACGGTCTTTCAAAGAAGATCCAAAGACCTCAGCTAGCTGGTTCATACGGATATATGGCTCCTGGTAAATTAATATATTTCTGTAGTATTGGATTTTGATTGTTATTCTTAATTATCCTAAAATTATTATAATTTATGCAGAACATGCATCAGCACAACAGATTACTGAAAAGAGCGACATTTACAGCTTTGGAGTGTTACTTTTGGAGGTTTTAACTGGAAGGCATCCACTAGACCCAACTTTACCAGGAGGTTCACACTTGGTCCAATGGGTTCGAGACCACTTGCATAACAAGAGGGACCCAGTGGATATTCTTGACCCTAAACTAAGAGGAAGAGCTGACCCTCAGATGCATGAAATGCTACAAACACTAGCCGTGTCGTTTCTTTGTGTCAGCCCACATCCTGGTGACCGCCCAATCATGAAGGATGTGGTTGCAATGCTAAAAGAAATCCACCAAGAGGACTCAACAAGGTCGGACCCAGAGCTCAAAAGGGGTTCATTGGCTCATCATTCATCACCGGGTCCAGCTAGAACCATGGCCTTACAAGGTTCATCTAACTGCCCGTATGCATTTTCAGATGACTCAGTTTGACCCGTATGTCTTTATCTAGAAGTTAGGGGTACTGATATGTAAAATTTGGATCTTAATGATTAGAAATTAATGCAAAGAATTTAGTTTCATTCTCCCTATAGTCTCTATCTCTCTGAGTCTGCTTCAGTACTAGTTCACATGGGCCCAAGCTCTAAACTGTGCATGCATGTGATTCCCAAGCTTACAGCAGAGCAATAAAACCTTGGTACTAACTTAATATATGTGTCCTCTAAGGCAGGTTATGTCTGCTACAAGAACCAGGTGGGTAGTGTATTCGACTGCTCTAAGCAAAAGAGAACATGCAGTTAAATGAAACTAAGCAAGAATAATTTGTGATTGCTTAATATCATAGATAATCTAACTTAGCTTGACAGCGACTACCACATGATAATTTAAGTCTAAAGCATCCACACCCTTCCTTTGTAGTCAACCACATGATAAAAGGGATGAAATGGACGGCCTGGGTGAGTTGGGTAACTAGTCAAAACAGGTTTTTATTGGTAGGCCGGTTAACGGAAACACTTTTTATTCATTTTATTTTTTTTCTAAAAAAATAATGCGTGTCAGATATATTACCAAAAACTTATTACTACGTATTATGGTAAGGGTGAAAGCTGAGAATTGACAGCTTACTTTTTCAAATATACAAAAATGAATATCATACATTTATATATACCAATGTCGGTAACCTACTTTATTTACTGTACGTATATGAATAACTTTGATGACATGGCAAGGGTATTTTTGTAATTCTTTTGGTGTTTTGTTATAAATTTTTGTGGTTGTCAGGTTAACAATGTTATTCATATCGGTACACTAAATAAAAGTATGTTATTCATATTGATTAATATGAAAGTACGCTATTCACTCTATATCTTTGAAATCGAGTTGCAAGGTTTATACACTCTTTGAATGACTTTTGACTTGTTTTCTTTTGAGATACTGTTCTGTTTATCCTTGTTGACCGGTTTAGAGATACAAAATATCCTGAAATGGCCCATTTGTAAGTACATGGGTCGAAAATGCCATTGCAATGACAAACGTTTCAGGGAGGCAGGTACTTTTTTAGGTACACATTAAATGAAATGCAAGCCACAGACCAGGGAAATAAATAGTAACTTTTGCTAAACAGACATGGGTCAACAAGAAAATTTCTGGAATTATTAGTTAACATTTCAATTCCCAATATATAACAGAAATTCAGGTTTATAAATTTAGTGAAAGAGATTGGGTCCCTCTAAAACTAGTGCTGTGGTCAATACAGGAGGACCCACCACTAAATTAACTTTTACAATATCCATAAAGTTACATATCACATATTTAGCACAGATGAATGTGAGTAGAATCCAAAACACTAACCGTTATCTAAGGAGGATGTTCTGATTGCAACTTTTTCAAGATGAAATTGATAACGCCCCAATTAAAGCCGCGGTACTGAAGCCATGTGATGATTCTTGACTTTCGTTTCTCACTGGGCATATCTTTAGAGCGAAGCCATTGCTTTGAAGCTTGGGTAACTAGATGGTCCATTGAGGCCTTTGACAATCCAAGCCTTGAAATCTGATCATCGCCAGATTCACCATCCTCTAAAACCGATTTTATTGCTTTTTGTGCATCGGAATCATTGACACCCTTTTTGGACAAGGCCTGAAACAGAAATTAATCTCATTAGAGAAAAAATAGTCACTACTAACAGACTAACAGGATTATTAAGAAAAAGTTATTCTTCTTGGCCATTTATACTTATAAGATAAAAGCACCATGTAGTTATATGACTTGATAGAAATTTTTTTGTAGGTTTAGCTAAGGGGCACTAACATGGCATTAGCCTTGATACTCCCCCGATGCAAGGATCTAAAAAGACTTTTCAGCATATCAATCAAAACTGTCTGCTGTTATGTCACTTAACTGATAAAGCATAATAAGACTTTTTTGGAGTGAACAAATTTACTAAACATCTGTAAAGTGACTTAGAGACTCTGCTGCTAAACATTAGCTATTTGTGTGTCTGCATTTATCATATCTCATGACAAGAGTGGGAGAAAGGGGTTCAAACTCGTAACTAGCCACTTACTGACTCAACTTAGCTAATAATTGCTTTTACACAGCTAGTTTACTTTCTTTTTTATGATGCTAACAGTTAGATAACCGGCAAGCTAGGATTCAGAACTCTTAGTACAATAATTGTATGATAGAAGGGAAAGTTATATAGTTAAGGCTCTTACAACTAAGCTAGGATAAATATATGAATATACTACTGCATACTCTAATTATATGAATCAAATGTCGATTAAGTGACAACAAGCCGACTTGTATTATGCTTTTTGCTAAGAAGGAAAAGGTAATCATCGCCAACAGCATTACAATTGTTTACAACATCTTAAAATGCTTTATCAAAAAATTTAGCTGATTATTTAAATCAAAAAAAAAAAAAAAAAAAAAAAGATAAAAAAAACCTTGCAATCATTTTAAAGATATTATTTATTTATAAATAAAGAATAAAAGAGAAGAAAGTAGCTGCGCGTCACACCAAACCGACTTATTTAATCCCAGTCTAAAATTCCCCCGGTTGAAACCAAACCAACCTTCCCATTTTGCCCCCCAAGCATTGAACCAGTATAAAACAGACCAGCTAAGTTTCCATTATAGCTTATCGACAGTAGATAAAATAGCAGAAAGAACAACTTACTTGTTTAATTCTACGTGGACCCCAACTTGATGAAGACCATCTCGATCGAGAAAACGATTCCGCATACAAGTAATCATTAATAAACCCTCTGTAAGTGTAACAAACTTAAAAAGTCGAGAACTTCTCAAAGATAATCCATATAACCAAAAAATTTGCTTGAAGAAAGGCAAAGTGTGGTAACTGAAAAAGTTATATCATGTATTTAACTATTCATCTACGTAACTGTTGTAACTCGATAACTATTATAGGATACAAAGTGAATGGAATAGGGTAGTCATTAATTAAAGGAACAGTAGTGACATATTAACCCATATGCCTAAAATGGGTCTGATTTGAGTTATGTATTGAAACACGAGAGGCTGTTTTTCCAACGATTATAACCTCTTAAATAGCTTTACTTTACAACATTATATTGTTGTATACATTAATCGATTACACATTATATGAAGAATGGACAAAAAAATGGGTTGAGGCTCAACCTAGTCAGAACTATTTTAAAGGCAATTAACATTTAACTTGGTTGACCCAAACCTACCCCCACCCCCACCCAATCAGTTTCCCACCTCTAGATTAATGATAGTGTCAGAATACGGAATCCCAAATGCATTCTAAAAAACAAGATCCATGGACCATGGTATTGATTTTGTACCTGTTCTGGAAGTCTGAAATCACAGCATTGGCAACATCATGGGAGAACTTCTTTACTAGCAGTTTCTTCTTCAGCTCAAGTGCGGTATATGCTCTGCAAACAAAGAGAGCATTCTTAGAACCGGAATATCTGAGTACCACCAGATGGTTTAGCCATAATGTATTCTGCAATATAGCTCACAAGTATAAGCAGTTCAAATTTTTAAAAACTGAAATTAAACAAGAGACCATCCTCGAAGGAGTTAAATCAAAACAAAACCACACAGAATATTAGTTATCTCAGCTACATGTTATTAAGCTGATTCCTACAAGAAACTAATAAAGTGTGTCTCCATACATAGTGCTTCAAAACATAGTCAACGAACAAAGGCAGAACCCACTGGACCTATAAAATATAAATCCAAAACAATCCAATCCAATCAGCAGATTTACTGAATTTGTAAAGTTTTGCAATTCTGGTGAGAGAGGTTGTTTACACTTTACATATTAACATATGATTTTAGAACATCCAATAAACAAACATGAGTTTAAACTTGGTTGGCCTTTATTTCACCTAAATGAGATATGAGTGACCAAATAATTATCATGATCCGACTAATTGTCAGCAAAAAGTTCTATAACCATTAAAGGATTAGAATCATTTAAATGAGAGATATACTGATCCTGCATAAAAGAAATGGAGGCAGATAAAATTACAAAATGTTGGGATCTCCATTACATACGCAAAAACTATTTATAGAAGCATTTTGAGACCAAGTTCGTATCCAAAGATTCTAACCTTGCAGCAAGCAATCCAATCGCTATCTTTTCAGCTTCTTCTCTGGTTTTACCAGGTTCGACCGTGAGATGCTTGATTTCATATTTTCCATTATGAGAGCCAAGTTCATCTAATTCTAAAGCCTCTTCAGGACCTTCTAATTCATCAAACTCATGAACTTCTTCCATAACCTTTGACTCCGCATATCTCCATTCATTATCACGTTCGCCCAACTCCACTGCTCTCACATCTAAATTACGAATATTCTTTTGTTTTGATCTTAAATTATCTGTCAGCAAATACACCAATTCTTCTTCAGTTACCATTATCCTAAGATCATTTTACTCTAAATAAAATTTTACTAAACCACAGAATAGATAATAACAATCAAACAAGAAATAAGATAATCCCAAAAAGATGAAGATCATATAGTTATGTACTAAATTCACCAACATATAACATGGTTTGATTTTTTTGTCATTGTAAAAACATAGATTGTTTTTATTTCGTTTTAACTAACTTACTTACATTTTGATGCAATTATGTAAAATGTATTTCAGGGTGTTATGGGACTGCATTTTGGAGGAGATTATCTGATTAGTCATTAGTGCCTCTGCAAATTGCAGATAATCAGAAAACAGTGTTTGACAAACCATTTGACAAAAATGATTATCTGCGTTTTCTCAGAAAACGTAGTTTCGGACTTTTGCAAACGCAAAATCTGTTATTAAGAAGCAATCAGAAACACCCCCTTTGTATCATTCGGTAAAAAGAAAAAGTATACAATATTTAATCCAATTAATCCTAAATATACCTCTCTTATAAACATCCTCCCGTAACTTTTTGTCCGAAAACAATCCAATTCTAGACTTCTCCCTATCATCTAAAACCTCAACATTCGACAAATCATCATTCGTGAATCGACTCATTTTGTGATTCTCATAATACTTTGGAGCCCCAACAGAATCCTTCGACTCCGCAGATCTCCATTCATAATCACGTCCTCCCATCTCCGCTCTCACATTTTTCTTACGGATATTCTTTTCTTTTGGTCTCGGATTACCTATCAATAAATACACCAAATCTACTTCAGTTAGCATGTACAAGTAATAAATTAACTATCAACAAGAAATAAAACTAATCCAAAAAGATAAAGAGCATAAAGTTAAGTACTAAATTCACCAAAATGTAACCTGCTTTGTCTCTTCTGTCATTGTATACAAAATACATTTTTGTTATTCCATTGCAGGGGTGTTTGGGATCGCGTTTTCAAAAATGTTTATGTGTTTGCAAAACGGTGTCTTGGAAAATCAGATCTCAACCTGGTTTCAGTCTTGTTTCTTAAAAAAACAGATAATCACTTTTACCAAACTTTTTCTGATAATCCGCGTTTTGAATACACAATAATCAAATAATTTCCCCAAAACTCAATCCCAAACACCCCAAAGTCATTACACTATTACTATCGTAGTCTAATAACGCCGCCGCATATAAGTCAAAAACTCGCCCTCCTGCATGGGTAACCTTAAGAAAAAAACTTCATAATAGTCTAATTATTAGATAAATCTGCCTGATTTATAATCGTAATTCACTAACTTACCGTCCGAAAACAATCCAACCCTGTACTTCCCCTCATCATTTAAAATCTCCACTTCAAGCTTCTCTTCCTTTGGAGTCACAACAGGATCATTTTTTAAATTCGAAGCTCGCTTCGGAATATACCTAACAGGAAAATCCTCCGATTTTTCGCGCGAATTTGAACAACATCTAACTATAATCGTCGTTGGCTTACTGTCCACAAATTTAAAAAAATTAACCCAAATTATTCACAATTCTGCACAAATTTTATATAAATTAAATGAATAATGAATAATAGTTTACCAGTGATTTACTAATAGTCGCGACTGAAGTTTGAGTGTGGCGAAATGAACCAATTTTCCCGCGAAAATCGACATTAAAATTAGTTCAATTTGAAGAAATGAAGGTATAAAAACCCTAAAATGGAGGTAATTTATGAAAATGGTCCTTTGACTTTATTATGTTTTATCTTTTTCCATTATGAGTTACATTTTTGGTTAGAATAATCCTTTTAGTTTTAATTATGACCATATATAGCCTTCTTGAAATAAGTTCAACACAGTTTAAGACGTATATTTACTAGTTATAAAGAGTGTATTTTTTTTTGAATCTTGAAATCTTAAAACTTAAATTAATATAATTTGTCTAAAATTATCTCTAAGTAACTTTTAAGTTTGACAACTTTTCAAAAGCTTGATAACTTAAATTATGTTTTTTCTTGATTAAATTCTAAACTTTGTAACTTTTTTAAAACACACTATATTAATTTAAAAAAACACATGTTTTGCATTTTTAAATACACACGTTTTGCATCAAGGGTCGAACCAGAATCACAATTTCATAAGTACATTGTTGATTTGCGCGAATATTTGTCTAGTACTATTAAAATCATTCTTTTATGAGATATTGTTTGCTTTGACACTTTTGTCTAATGGTTTTGCTTTTGTTACATGCTCATATATTATACTCTACTTTTAAATATCTAATATCTCCTCTACTGAACTAGTGGTGATTGTGTCTCTTTTTCTGATCTCGTACAATAGAATGAAGATTCAACACCCTTAGTAAAAAAAAAAGATTCAAGTTTTGGCCTTTCAAACAAAAATGTTGAGATTCCAAACATTTTGTAAATAAACACAAAATGTACAAACTAGTCTGTTGTAGCACACTGAAGATCAAAGTATTCGAGTCTATTTGGTACTAACTTTGACATTAATCTTAAGGTATTATATATGAACTAGTGTTCGTTTTGTAATATACATCTTGTTTCAGGAAATCTTCGAAACATGAAGAAAATGATAAAAGTCTATATGATCATATTTATTTGTTTCTCCATTGCATACATGTAAGGTTGGTCGGCAAGGGAGTGATACCTTCACCTTGCAACCTCAATTCAGCGCGAGCCCCTTGCTTTCTACCTCAATTCACGCGCGACTCACACATAACAATGCAATTTATGGTGATCAGGTCAACTTGCGCTAAAAACAAAAAAAAGGGGCCCCATGTAATCAAAAGTATCCGTTGCATATAAGAAAAGAAAGAAAAATCCCCGCTACCCATTTTTTCTATATAAATCTCATTGTAAAATGGCGACGGCGTTAATTCCCATCGTTGATCGCTCACTAAGCGTCTTGATTAATCATACCTATTTAATCGGTTTGATCAAATATCGCTTAAAAATCGGTCAACAAACCGATTAATCGGACAAAATCGGACAAAAGCGCTTAAAAATTGGTCAACAAAATCGCTTAAAAATCAGAGAAAATCACTTGAAATGGGTCAACAAACCGATTAATCGGAAAAAATCGGTCAAAGGTCGATTAAAAATGGTCAACAAACCGAGTAATATTCTTTGAACTTTAAAGAATTATGTATTATGGCTATATTTGAACACTTGAAATATTTGAACTTTGATGCAATACGCTTATCCGATACATATAAAATAATATAATATCTAAAATTACATTTTTGTGCATAAAAATTCCAATCCGATTAAATCCCCGATTAATCCCCGTCTAACCGATTAATCGCTAGGCCCTACCTAACCCTCTCACTAGCGCCTAGCGATTTTTACAACCTTGCTATATATACATCAAAACTACACCAATTATACATATCTTCTCAATATATCATTCAAACAACACATATCTCATTCCATTTATTTTTCAAATGAATTCCGATACGATTATGTTCACCGACTCAGAAGAAGAACGAGAAGTTACAAGTCGGAGACTGAATTTTATTGCAAGGTCGTTGTCGTTTATTAAAATAGACAAGCGATCGCCCGCGATAAAACGCCTTAATCGAGATCATTATGGTACTCATGAACGCTTAGTCGACCTATTTTCATCGAGAACCCGTTCTACGATGCACGATTCGAAGAGGTTTCAATGAATCGATCTTTTCAACCGATAGTTCGAAAGGTAACTATTCATAATCTATTTTTTAGTATTAATGTTGATTGTATCGAAAAGAAGGCATTACAAATGTTGATGAAGTGCACTGCAATTGGCCAATTGGCATACGCGGCGTGTTCTCGATGCTTTAGACGAATATCTGCAGATGGGTGAGAAAACTTCTCGTCATTGTCTTGATAATTTTTGTAAGTCTGTTATGGAAATTTTTGGTCCAGAGTATTTGAGGAAACCCACTATGACTGATGCCGTAAAGCTTTATCGACATCACGGCGAAACATGCGGTTTCCGTGGATGTTGTGGAGCCTTGACCGCATGATTGAAGTGGTTTGGTTATTCAATACACAAAAGGTCAATATGTTAGACGTGATCATGGTCCTAATCTGCTCATTTTGCCTAAGGCAAGGCCACAAGACTTATGGATATGGCATGCTTCTTTAGTACTCGGATCGAACAACGACATCAACATTTTGGATCAATCCCATTTATTTAACGATCTTAAACAAGGAATCGCACTTTGAGATTCCATTTGTTGCTAAAGGTAACTTACCCATTTGGGTACTATCTTGTTGACGGGATATATCCGAATTGGCAAATATTCGATAAGACGATTCCGCAACCATCAAATGATGACCACAAGAGAATAAGGTATAAGCAAATGCAAAAATCGCAAGGAAAGATATATAGAACGGGCGGTGTTTTGAAGAAGAAATGGGCGACTTGCCACTCCCACAAAAATCCTCGAAAAAGAAAGAATAGTTAATATGATGTATACATGCATCATATTACATAATATGATTCAAAAGACAAAAATGCAATATCTCCTAATGGTACCAGAGGAAGCACATCAACCGGATGACCCCATAACGATCGATGAAGAAATACTAAAAGTTATTAGGTACTTCGTGATCACATCAAATGCATCAAAACCTTCGTGCCGATTTGGTCGAACATTTGTCTCGTAATATTTAATTCCAATTTTTAATGTAGTATTTTTAATTTCTAAGTTTGTATTTATATGTTTATGTTTACGTTTTAAATTTCGTAAGTATTATAAAAAAAGAGAGTTAAGGTGACCAAGGTGACTACCTTGCCCACTAAAAGGTGAGTGGAGGTGAAAGGAAGTGAGAGGAGAAAGAAAGGTGACGTGACGCTGAGGTGTAAGATGAAGAAAGTGTCTCCTTGCCATCTAGCCTAAGGTTAGTGGGGTGGAACCTATCCTTTTTTGCCTGGAAATAAACATGGTTGATCACACATTAGCCTCCATGGACAACTAGTCATGTATGTCCCATAAAACTTGCATGTGCCGGTCAGATACCATCAACTAAAAACTCCTCAGAGCCGCCAAATTATTTCCCACGCAAATTGGTCATTCGGCTTATAGTGATACGACCCGTTAAGGTTGTATCTATAGTATGCACCACTTCAAGCGAGCGCGAGCTCCTTAAGAATATTAGAAAAGAGACGAGAATTAATTGTTTGACAAAACTATGATTTCATTCATTATATTGGCTCGGTATTTATACCGGTTGGGATAACCGTTACAATGATAACATATAACCTAAACAATGACAATGGGCTTAGCCTACAACATATGACAATTCCCAATTAAACTCAAACACGATCTAACAAATAAGATAAATAAAGATAAATATCGCCACGACATAATCCTTATGCCATACAAAAATAGACGTAACCCTCTTGGGTCGTCCCTCCTCATCAACAGTAGGCATATCATTCCCCTCTACTTTGGGAATCACCTTGTCCTCAAGGTGCGGCTGCAAAACATTCTTGATTCCGGGATTCCATATTTTGAGTTGTGATCTGTGCAAAACCGTCAAGTTTTCTCACGCAAGCTGGCCACTTGTGAATGACCAACTGTAAGAAACTTAAACTCGCTAAGCACAAATGCAATTTAAGATCGTGAGAGAATACGCTGGATTCCCGTCTATGTCCCACCTGAGGATGACTGGTGTTTAACACAATCGATTGTCGAATAACCACTAGGATAGTGATCGTAGGTTTTTGAGTTTTTTTATAAACTACAGGAGATTAAAGGAAATTAAAAAGTTAAACTATCTTAAATAAACGCTATCACTAATTTTAAACTGATGTTTTTGTTTTTACTGTTTTTATAAAACTGAATTTAAAATCTACGTGACGTACAAACAAAAACGTGAAACTTACACAATATTAATCCTAAAAATATAAAAATGATATTTTTACAATCCTAATGATATAATAAAATTTTAAGAAAAAGAAAATTATTTTTATAACTATTTAATTAATTATTATTGATTAAAAACTATTTTTAACTAATTAATAATAACCTAAATTACAAGAAAATAGGAAATAAAGCTAGAAAAATAAAATTAAGACTTGGAAAAATCTAAAATAACAAAAAAGAATTTTCAAAACTATTTTTATATTTTTCTGATTATTTTTCTATTTTTATGGATTTTAAACTATTAAAAACTAATTAAATTACTAAAAATTACAAAATAAACTATGAAAAATCTGGAAAATTACTTTTTACTTTTTATATTTATCTAAACTTAATAAAATGAAAATTATTTTTTTTTGGACTTTTTCTGAATTATTTGTATTAAAAGCTATTTAAATAATCCTAAAAACTGTTTTTAATTAAGAAAAATAGCAAACTGTTATGGAAAAATGTGAAAATATCAGGAAAACTCTAAAATTATACTAGGAATCTAGGAAAAATAGAAAAACATGGTGTTGTGTGGAAGATTATGGAACTGCTATAGTAAGTACTTATTAATAAGCACCTTGAATAAGCAAATGATAACCAAGGACCACCAAACTTCACGTAAGCATTATTATGCTAAAACTACTAGAATGAAGCAAGAAACAATGAGCCTTAACCTCTGGATTACAACTGCTTGTGATTTGATGTGTTGAGCTTATGTGCAAAAAAATGGTTGAAGGTGCTACTTTTGCTTAAGCACAAATCTGATAATAAGCTAAAAATGAAAAGTAATAATTGGAACTTGGAGAAGACCTGGCCAACTACTTTGAAACCAAAAATCAGACCAAGAGCGTACTCTGTGGAGCTTGGAACAAGCTCTGTCTGAATAAAAGCTCACCGATGAACTTGGGAGTGCATGAGATAAGCCCTCTGCCAAGAGCTTGTTTGAGAGCTTTAGTAAATTTCTAAAATTCTACAAAAATACTTATAAGAAACTAGACCAAGAGAATTTATAAGACCCAAAGTTTGGCTTGATTTGACCCAAAGATGAGTCTCGTGAAAATTCTAGTTGGCCAAAACCGTTTTATCAAATATTTTGACTTTTGATAGTTGATATAAGTTTGACTTTCTTGAACTTTGGAACCAATTTTAAGATCGTTATTGATGTTATATGATGTACTAACACCAATGCAAGTTATCTCTATAAATTTCAAGCACAAAATAAGAATTTAAACTTTCAAAATTACAATGTTGCTTGTAGACTTAAGACAGATTATGTGAGGTTTTGACTTTTGAATGTGTGCAAGTGCAAAACTATGACGTAAATGAGTATACTAAACCACCCATGATCCAACACATAATGATTCACTGAAAGACCCTTATAACAGCTTATGACAAGGGATCCAAACATCCTTGATTAACTAAGTTGCAAATTAAATATAGACTAACTATCGTTTAAGCTAATAAAATTGGTTAATCTGACTTTATTTATACTAAACACAACTAATTAAACATGTTTTAACCACTTAAGATTACACTAACAGATTAAGCTTATGAGACTTGAAAAATCACTTACAAATAGAACTTAGCCACAAAGTGGCTTGTATCAACCAATGAAATCACCACCTATTCTAGACCAAACATTCTGCTTCTAAATCACCCCAAACCCATGTCTGCATCACCAAATTCCACTTCTATGCCTGTTTAACCAAATGTGCTTCTTATGTTGACTTTTGTTGACTTTCAAGGGAACTTGATTGAACTGATTCTTCAAGCTTACAAAAAGCTATATAGAGCTTAAGTAAGTTGATTTGAGCTTAAATAAAGCTTATTGAAGCTTTGAATACAAGAGTTTGAGTTTGAAATTTAGAACAGTGTACATAAGATTTGCAAATGAAATGAAACTTTGATTTAAAGGATCAAACTGAATTATATCAACTAGATAACTTGTTTTCAGTATCATGAAGCTTAAAAATACAAAGTTGAAAGCTAATTAAGACATTTAAGAAAAATGCGACATACAGTAATTAAAAAAACTAAAAACTTCTTTTTTCTCTCTTCACTCGCTATTTTATGCATTAGTTGAGTTCACACGTGTCCTCTGATGCAATCCCACCTCATTTGAGAACCAATGGTTGAGAAATGAGTGTATTAGCCAATTTTCCATTTTGGCGGGAAGTGGTTATTTCAACTTGTGGGTTCTCAAACTAGCACTAGGAGGGGCGGGGCATTAATTGTGGGGGGTTGAGTGGAGAGGTGATGATGATGGGGTGGAAAAGGTGATGGGAAGAAGGTGGGTGTCAGTGGTGTTGGCTCGGGGAGGCAGGAGGTGGAGGGAAGAGAACAAGTGGGGGCCTTTTTCTCAGTATTTGATTGGGGGTTCAAAAGGTAATGACAGGGGGTCACAAAGGGTTTAGGCAGGGTCTATTTGGGTATTGACAAGGTCAAATGGGTTTTGACAAGGCTAGATTAGGTTTAGTTTACATGATAAGGACCAAAACTGTAAATACTTCAATCTTGAGGGACCAAACTGCCAATACTCCAAAGTTACCATAAGGACTGAATTTGACAACCTTTAATAGTGCAAGGACTATTTTTGATATTTTTGATTTTTTCAAGGACTATTTTTGCCAAATTTCAAAGTTCAGGGACTAAAGTTGTAATTTTGTAAATTTGAATCTCAAGGACCAATTTTGACAACTTTTGAATCCCTAAGGACTTAAAATGATATTTTTCTTTATTTGGTTTTACGGGGACTGCTTTTGACAACTTTTGAAACTTGGGGACTAAACCGCAATTTTTGCAAATTTGATATGTTTTTCATCCGATTTTGATATTTTTGCATTTAAAACACATAAAACACTGATTTGTGATATTTTGATCATTTTGATGTGTTTCAAGTGTTTTCGTGATGTTTTTGTCTAATTTGATAAAAAATGATGTATTTACACTCATCAATCCCCATACTAAGATATTGCTAGTCCCTAGCAATGTTTTGAGAAAAATTTAATGGATTTCATCTTTTTACCAAAAGCCATTACTTCTGGAGTAGCCAAATGTTTCAGTTCAAGTAAGAACTTTGGTACACCGATAACCAAGTGATTTTGAGCAAACCACCATTTTCAACGGATTTGATTTGTCTTTACCGTAAGTCGCCTTTCCTCGACTAGCCAACTCTTAGATAAATTATCAATATTATCTTTGGTGAGTCGACTACCAATTATGGTTTTCCAATCGCCTTTACCACAAGCCATAACCTCATGCGCTAGCCAACTCTTCACTTTTAAGGATATGGTGAGTTGAATACCATACAATTTTGGGCAAATTGCAAGCCGCCAACGGATTTGAGATATCTTTACCAAGAGCCGCTTGCCTCGGATTAGCCAATCCTTCTGTTTATTAGACAAGGCGGACTGATAACCAAATGAGTAAGTGTAAAACACTTACTCCAAAAAATTTTTGGCCAAAATGGGGAATTAGTATAATTATATGATAAAATTTGTGAGAATTCCCCCCCACACTTAGAAATGAATATTGCCCTCAATATCAAAAGCACGGCGGTTATGCCAAACAAAGAACGGAAAGGGAAATACTACGCCATTATTTGAATTTTTTAGAAACACTTATATACATACACAACATGTGGGGCAATCCCCCCCACACTAGGGTGGTAGAAAATAAAGAAGTCGAAATATGGGTGAAAACCCATATGGCATGCTATTGTTTTGATTACCGAGTCGCTAGCTTGACTCGATCCCCGCATTCATTTGTCCATGGGGAAAGTAACGTAGAAAACCAATCTCAATCGGACTTTCGCTCACGTGTTAAAAACATATGAATATCAGAAAGTTCCACACCGACGAGATGCGACCGGTATTTTTAATAGTAGAAACTATAAAGGATAATACCGGGGTCAAAGATGGTGTCCTCATTCCCAAAAGAGAAAAGGGAAAGAGCAACCACACCATCTGTGAAGAATGGAATAAAGATGTGCATGAGAATGCATGTCCATTCCTCATTAGTAAGAAGCAAATCACCATTTTTGACATTTTTAAGCTTAAACTTGAAGCTTGTATGGTGATTGTCAACAGATTTTCCGGTAGGGAGGGTTGGAAACTTCTTCAATCACAGATTTTCCGAAAAAAGAATGTCCCCTCCAATCAAAGTAAGTATTATCAATTCTCGTTGGAATCGACTCATCACTAAGAAAGGCTCGACTTCATTCCAAAAGTTGTCATCTTCCTCATCAAGAGTGAGAGAAGGGATGGAAGAGTCGGGAATAAGACTAGAAGATGATGGATTCTTTTTGAGCAATTCATCAATGGGAAGAATGTCTCCCATTGGATCACAATCATCATCATCCAATTCAGATGAAACTGAAGAGAGATTGGTTTCATCCACAGAGTTAACAAACTCGATGCGACAAACTGATTCCTGAGGTGGGACAAGTGGTGTGCTCTTAGAGCTAGCAGTTTCCACCACTTCGATGAAGTCTCGATTCTAGATCATCATCATCAAGAATACTCTTGACTTCCCCGTACGCTTTCAAACCATTTGTTTGAACCGTGGTTGATTTTCAAAGTTTTGAGCTCAAAGACGCTTTTGGTGACTCGTCTTAACCGTGAAATTTGAGAGTGTTGCATTGAATCTTCGGATCTTTGATCAATTGTGGCAACACCGCTTGTACGAGGTTTGGAGTTTCGTTGATATTTAACGTGAGCTCTTCGTTGTCAACCCAATGGTCAACTCTTCAAGAAACACATCAATCGAGCACGACTCGTTTCAAGAAAGCTCTCCCTAAGATGAAGGGAACTCTAGGATCTGCATCGAAGTCTACTACAACAAAGTCAGTAGGAAAATGAAACTTTCCTACTTTAACCACGCACATCCTCGGCCCCTCCCTATCCCAAGTGGACGAGTTATGGTACAGTCCGCTAGCTCGAGTGTCATACAAGTGGATGTAAGTTTAGGAAGAGACAGATTTTCTTCTTCCATACTGAAAGTGGCATGAGGTTAATGCGGGCGCCAAGATCGGCCAAGGCGGAGCATTGAACCATCCCTAAGAAATCACAAGGGATTAAAAACCTGCCAGGGTCTTCAAGCTTTTTAGGAAGCTTCTTAAGAAGGACCGCTGAGCATTGCTCATTGAGAGGGGTTTTCGCCATCTCAGATAACTTATCTTTGTTGCTCAGTAAGCCTTTAAGCGTGGATGCAAATTTAGGCATTAGAACGAGAGCATCAACGAAGCTTATATCAAAGTGTAGCTCATTGAAGATTTGGAAGAATTTTTCCATTTGCTCTTTGTTTTTGTCTTTGAGCTTCTCATCATTCATTCTTGATGGGTAAGGAAGCTGACTAGACTTTTGAGCCGGGATGGAAGTATTTTCTGGCTCAGAATTTTTCTTCGAACTTCGGTTCCAGGACTTAAAGCTTGGACTACCGAAGGTGGGACGTGGCGGTACTTCGTGGGCTTGAATAATGCACCTTGTCCGTTGTCTCCTTGGTAACTTGACTCAATGCCACGGAGGAGGGGGCATTGGAGTCGAAGTCCATTGTGCGTCTTACCACTTCGGTTGTGATCGCCTTTATCGCCCCTCGGGTTAGCGATCGTGTTGCTCTAAAGTACTGAGCTCGAGGGTCGATCATTTAAAGACTTCTTGAGATCATCAATCTGATGACCAACAACCTGCTCATTTCATCTTGGGATTGCATGAACTGTTTCAGTAACTCATCAGATGATGGTACTGGAGGATGTGGAGGGAAATTCTGAGGTCGAATATTTTGATTATGACCTTGTTGTTGAAAATTCCCTTGGTTAGGATTCACATTCCCGAAGTTGATTCCTCGATTGAAATTGTTTTGATTAAGATTTCCTTGATGTTGGAAACCTTGATTGGGTCCAGAATAGAAATTACCTTGGTTTTGATAACCTTGGTTCATTCTTGGTTGGTTCCGATTCCGGTTAGGATTCTGGTTAAAACCGAGTGGTGCTTGATAAGTGTTAGCACGGTAGTTTGGTTCATTTTGAGGACGGTATTGATTACCTCCTTGATTTGAAGTACCGGCTATAGCATTAGCTTCAAACGGACTACCATCGGTGGCAGTACAGTTGTAGTATGCATGAGGACCACCACAAGTAACACAAACTTCAACTTTCTTCACTTCACCATATGATGGTGTTTGTGTGAAAGTGACTTTCTTTTGGTTAGCAAGAACCAAAGCTTGAACAATATCCGTGAGTTTGTCAATCTTAGCATCGGTGCTAGATGTACTCACGGAAGATGAAGTAGAAGGTCCAGCATTAGACTCAATGATATGTATTTGTGCGGAAAAGGACGGACTGGGACTTGTTTTCAATGATCTGCAAGGCTTCTTTTGTGGTCTTGCTCAAGAAATTACCTCCCGCGGAGGCATTCAGAGAGTCTTGATTGGTCCGTTCGCACCATTGTAGAAAGTATCCATTTGCATTAACTCGGTAAAACCATGATGCGGACACTTGCTGAGCAAGTCTTTGTAACGATCGATCCATGCCTCCCGAATGATTCATCAAAGCTTTGAGAAAATTTCATTATCTCATTCTTAAGACTTGTAGTTCGGGCTGGAGGATAGAATTCGTTAACGAACTTGGTAACTAGATCCTCCCATGTCTCAATGGAACGAGGGGTTGTTTCTCAGCCAATTCCGGCTTGTCCCTCTAGAAAAAATGGGAACAGAAGAAGCTTGATAGCTTCATGTGGGACATTCTTGTATTTGATGGTAGATGCAATCTTGTTAAACCATCGAATGTGTGCATGAGGATCATCCCGCTCAAAACCATAGAATTGGCTTTGGGTTACAAGATTAAGTAACCCGGTTTTGAGCTCAAAAGTATCAGCCACGATGGCTGGGACAACAATAGCATCTCCGTAACCCTCGATGGGTGCTTGGAGAAGCTCATTCATCGGCTTGTCTTCGCCATTTCGGACAGGGGGTGGTGGTGGTAGACGTTCTCGGCCACGGCGGAAGGAGCGAACGTCCTACGTCTACGAGGAATCTTGCCAAGCTCGAAAGTGGACTTGTAGAGTCGGAAGAACGAGTGCGCATGCACTAAGTTTAAAAATCAGGCAAAACAAATGAGGCACAACACAAGTGAACTTAACCAATAATCACAAATGAAATGGCTTCTTTGAAAAGGTACACCAAATCACAAGGACACAAAGGCAAGTTTTAAATCGAGGTTCTGAACTTATTATGGTCGCATCCCCGCTAGGTAGTGCACTTGCTTGATTTGCTGGTGGTTGATTTTTATGTATAAATTAAGTACCACTGAAAAGACGTAGGTATGATTTGTGCAGATGGGTTTAAAAACTTTTGGACAATATTTTTGGTATCGTATCGTTTAACCAAATCGTATTTCTTTAAGAATCACCTTAAAAGAAACACAAGATAGAAAACGTTACGATTGTTTTGTTGTTTTATATTTTGTTTGGTGTTTTTAACACTTTAGGAAAAGTGTTAATGAACTTTTTGATTTATATTAACTTTACAAAAACTTTTACAAACCGTGGTATATGTGCAAGTACGGGTCTGAAAAATGTTTAGAACACTTCTGCCTTACAGCTCCCCGTGGCGCCAAAATTTGATCTGTGGCAAAACCGTCAAGTTTTCACGCAGTGGCCACTTGTGAATGACCAACTGTAAGAAACTTAAAACCGCTAAGCACAAATGCAATTTAAGATCGGAGAATACAGTGGATTCCCTGTCGTTATGTCCCACAGAGGATGACTGGTGTTTAACACAATCAGATTGTCGAATAACCACTAAGGATAGTGATCAAGGTTTTGAGTTTTTTATAAACTACAGGAGATTAAAGGAAATTAAAAAGTTAAACTATCTTAAATAAACGCTATCACTAATTTTAAACTGATGTTTTTGTTTTTACTGCTTTTTATAAAATGAATTTAAAATCTACGTGACGCACAAACAAAAACGGAAACTTACACAATATTAATCCTAAAAATATAAAAATGATATTTTTACAATCCTAATGATATAATAAAATTTTAAGAAAAAGAAAATTATTTTTATAACTATTTAATTAATTATTATTGATTAAAAACTATTTTTAACTAATTAATAATAACCTAAATTACAAGAAAATAGGAAATAAAGCTAGAAAAATAAAATTAAGACTTGGAAAAATCTAAAATAACAAAAAAGAATTTTCAAAACTATTTTTATATTTTTTTGATTATTTTTCTATTTTTTTATGGATTTTAAACTATTTAAAACTAATTAAATTACTAAAAATTACAAAATAAACTATGAAAAATCTGGAAAATTACTTTTTTTACTATTTATATTTATCTAAACTTAATAAAAATGAAAAATTATTTTTTTGGACTTTTTCTGAATTATTTGTATTAAAAGCTATTTAAATAATCCTAAAAACTGTTTTTAATTAAGAAAAATAGCAAACTGTTATGGAAAAATGTGAAAATTTCAGGAAAACTCTAAAATTATACTAGGAATCTAGGAAAAATAGAAAAACATGGTGTTGTGTGGAAGATTATGGAACTGCTATAGTAAGTACTTATTAATAAGCACCTTGAATAAGCAAATGATAACCAAGGACCACCAAACCTTCACAGAAGCATTATTATGCTAAAACTACTAGAATGAAGCAAGAAACAATGAGCCTTAACCTCGGATTACAACGCTTGTGATTTGATGTGTTGAGCTTATTGTGCAAAACAGTTGTGAAGGTGCTACTTTTAAGCTTAAGCACAAATCGACAATAAGCTAAAAATGAAAAGTAATAATTGGAACTTGGAGAAGACCTGGCCAACTACTTTGAAACCAAAAATCAGACCAAGAGCAGCTCTGTGGAGCTTGGAACAAGCTCTGCAAGGTCTGAATAAAAGCTCACTGATCGAACTTTGGAACAGGCGAATAAGCCCTGCTTGAAGAGCTTGTTTGAGAGCTTTAGTAAATTTCTAAAATTCTACAAAAATACTTATAAGAAACTAGACCAAGAGAATTTATAAGACCCAAAGTTTGGCTTGATTTGACCCAAAGATGAGTCTGTGAAAAATCTTGCTAGTTGGCCAAAAACTGGTTTTATCAAATATTTTGACTTTTGATAGTTGATATAAGTTTGACTTTCTTGAACTTTGAACCAATTTTAAGATCATATTGATGTTATATGATGTACTAACACCAATGCAAGTTATCTCTATAAATTTCAAGCACAAAATAAGAATTTAAACTTTCAAAATTACAACAGTTGTAGACTTAAGACAGATTATGTGAGGTTTTGACTTTTGAATGTGTGCAAGTGCAAAACTATGACAGAAATGAGTATACTAGGACTAAACAAACATGATCCAACACATAATGACCACTGAGTAGACCCTTATAACAGTTATGACAGTGGATCCAAACATCCTTGATTAACTAAGTTGCAAATTAAATATAGACTAACTACTGTTTAAGCTAATAAAATTGGTTAATCTGACTTTATTTATACTAAACACAACTAATTAAACATGTTTTAACCACTTAAGATTACACTAACAGATTAAGCTTATGAGACTTGAAAAATCACTTACAAATAGAACTTTAGCCACGCTGGCTTGTACTCGAACCAATGAAATCACCACCTATTCTAGACCAAACATTCTGCTTCTAAATCACCCCAAACCCATGTCTGCATCACCAAATTCCACTTCTATGCCTGTTTAACCAAATGTGCTTCTTATGTTGACTTTGTTTGACTTTCAAGGGAACTTGATTGAACTGATTCTTCAAGCTTACAAAAAGCTATATAGAGCTTAAGTAAGTTGATTTGAGCTTAAATAAAGCTTATTGAAGCTTTGAATACAAGAGTTTGAGTTTGAAATTTAGAACAGTGTACATAAGATTTGCAAATGAAATGAAACTTTGATTTAAAGGATCAAACTGAATTATATCAACTAGATAACTTGTTTTCAGTATCATGAAGCTTAAAAATACAAAGTTAAAAGCTAATTAAGACATTTAAGAAAAATACGACATACAGGAATTAAAAAAACTAAAAACTACTTCCTTCTCTCTTCACTTCTGCTTCTTTTATGCATTAGTTGAGTTCACACGTGTCCTCTGATGCAATCCCACCTCATTTGAGAACCAATGGTTGAGAAATGAGTGTATTTCCTGTTTTTTCCATTTTTGGCGGGAAGTAGCTATTTCAACCTGTGGGGTTCTGAAAACTAGCACTAGGAGGGGCGGGGCATTAATTGTGGGGGGTTGAGTGGGGAGGTGATGATGATGGGGTGGAAAAGGTGATGGGAAGAAGGTGGGGTGTTGCAGGGTGTTGGTCGGGGGAGAAGCAGGAGGTGGAGGGAAGAGGAACAGTGGGGGCTCCTTTTTCTGTTATTTGATTTGGGGGTTTAAAAAGGTAATGACAGGGGGTCACAAAGGGGTTTAGGCAGGGGTCTATTTGGGTATTGACAAGGTCAAATGGGTTTTGACAAGGCTAGATTAGGTTTAGTTTACATGATAAGGACCAAAACTGTAAATACTTCAATCTTGAGGGACCAAACTGCCAATACTCCAAAGTTACCATAAGGACTGAATTTGACAACCTTTAATAGTGCAAGGACTATTTTTGACATTTTTGATTTTTTCAAGGACTATTTTTGCCAAATTTCAAAGTTCAGGGACTAAAGTTGTAATTTTGTAAATTTGAATCTCAAGGACCAATTTTGACAACTTTTGAATCCCTAAGGACTTAAAATGATATTTTTCTTTATTTGGTTTTACCAGGGACTGTTTTTGACAACTTTTGAAACTTGGGGGACTAAAACTGCAATTTTTGCAAATTTGATATGTTTTTCATCTGATTTTGATATTTTTGCATTTAAAACACATAAAACACTGATTTGTGATATTTTGATCATTTTGATGTGTTTCTGAGTGTTTTCAGATGTTTTTGCAGTCTAATTTGTACAAAAATGATGAGTATTTACACACTCATCAAGTTGTAAATTTACCTCGTGAAGATGATACTTAAAGCGCCAAATATGCCTAAACAAATGTTGGCACCGCTGTGCCGCAAGCAGTTCAGGTATTCTTGCATAGTATATAACTTCATTACTTTGATTTAAAACCGACTCAACTTGATTGCCAGCAAAATACTTTGTTTCCATCAGTAATATAAACCCACCTATTTTCTTCCTTGTTGGCCATTTCCAATAATCAAACTTCAAATGACCCAAACTAAATTTGTTCTCAATAACATCTTTTAAATGCAACAACACGGAATAGTCATCTAGATCGCTCATTTTAATTGTAGCTTCCATACCATGTGTGGCAATTCCTATGTTACAATATCTTCTTTCTTTGAACGTTTAGGAGAAACAGCTGGAAGCGATTCGCTTTCAGATTCAAGATTACTTTCCAAAAACGCAGAGCTTGGAAACCTCGAGAGAGATTGAGGAATAGTCCCCATGAATTTATTATTAGACAGAGCAAGAACTTGCAAACTGGCACTACTAAAATCGAACTTCACCGAAGCAAGTTGTTTGCAATATTCAAAGCAGTGAGGTGAATCAAGCTCAATATATAAAGGGAATACTTCCACTAAAACTATTATTCAACATATTAAGAACCGAAATATTATTCCAAACCGAAAAATTCACTGGTAATGGACCAGAGAAGCTATTGCATTTGAGATGCATACCTGTCAAGTTCCATAGATTATAAAAATTAGAAGAAAAATTACCCGATAAGTTGTTTGATCTCAAACTCCTAATATGAAGATTTGACAATCGACAAAGCGTATCAAAAGGTATAGTACCAGCAAAAGCAACAACGGGCAAACGAATAGCAATAACTGATAACTTATGATCACATGTTACCCTAGTCCAGTTAATACAAGCCGATAATCGATGCTCTAGTCAATCATACAAGAATGTTATTCTTCCTGATAAAATCAAGTAAGATTTCCTTATCTTCATTCGGTTCAGTCTTAACCATAGACAAAACAATCCCAAACATGAAAATCACAATGAAAATGATTTTCGTCTGCATCTCACCATCTCAATTTTTCTTACAAAACCATCAACATCTATATCTTTTTTCCTTATTGAAACATATGACCAGTTACTACTTTGATTAGCTACATGTGTACATAATGTAGTCCCCTTACCTGAATCTTTCAATCTCCTATTCATCCTCATTTTTACCAACGGTTTTCATGCAACTTTCGATATTCCCCTATATCCAAATATAACATACCCGCTATTCATCTTCATCTTATCTTTAGGCGCTGTTATTTGGTTCTCACAACAGCCTTAAAAAATCCATTTGAAAGTAAGTGGCGCTGTGATAGTGTTGTTGGTGGTTGGTGTACTGGATGTAGGTAATTGGGGTGGCTGAACTGAGCACGTGGTATTAACAGAAAAATGTGATGTGATCGTAGGTGTCACGCGCGTTGGCAACTACCGCGTGGTGGGCCATTGATCTTTAAAACGGGCTTCGGTAATGCGTGCCAAGGAAAAAGCGTTGCCTAGCGTGGTAGGTCTTGACGCCAGGAGTTCCGGTTGTAACGCCAGTTTAAGGCCAAAGATATAAAAAGAAATCAATAAATTTTCTGAGATAACCGTGACCCGATTTATAAGCTTCTCAAACTCGCTTTGATATTGTGCTATTGTCCCCATTTGCAACAACTTAGAAAGCGTACATTGCGGATCCTCGTACTTACATGGTCCAGATTATGAACACCCTCTAGAAATCCTTCCCAACTGGTAATTAGCTTATTACGCGACATCCACCAAAATCATTCTGCTGCGTCTCCTTCCAAATTGAATCCCGCGATCTTGAGTCGATGTTTGTTGGTTGTGTTGCAGAGATCAAAATACTCGTGGATGGCGGAAATCCAACTCTCGAGATTAGTACCATTAAACTTTGGAACCTCTAATCGCATGGAAAGTGGAATAGTCAAACCCGTATCACTCCCGCCATGTCGCGGGTGTCCCAAAACCTTTGCAGCTTGTAACTTCGCAGTTAACACGACGATATGAACATGTACCTATTTTTTTAACGCATCCGAGTGTTCCTTCAAAAGCAAACGTATGGCCTTTTCGTCCATGATCAATGAAAACAATGAAACAATACCCGATGAATAATGAACAGTACTCCGGGATGAACAGTAATTTCAGAAATGAACAATACGTTTCAGTGATGAACAATAACCCGTGAATAGTGATCGATAAATAATATCTTTTTATTATTATTATTGGAACCTGATAACATCAAATAGTACTGAATATTAAGTGTCAATTTCCACCAATAATGCTCGTATTTTATATCATTTATATGGATTTACGCCTGTTTTCCTCTATATTTCACTTTCAGGTAAATTACGAGCATTGGAGCTAATGAGACGCGGATTTGGCGAGTTTATTGAAGATATATGATAGTATGCCTATTTTGAAGCAATTACGCGTAACTCTTCTCTCTCACATTACGCCAGAATCAAGCGTGGCTCAGAAAACCAACTAAACTGAAGATTACGACATAACTCCCTCTTAAGATTACGCCGTAACTAATTAGGTCAAATGATGTTCCGCCACGCAAGCTACGCCGTAACTCGTTCCACAAATACGGCATAACCATGATTTATTGAAGATACGGCGTAACTCATTCATGATGTTATGTCGTAACCAGCTTTTCCAGAGCAAAATACGAAGAAATGGATGTTACGGCGTAACTCTCAACTTAAGGTACGCCGTAACCTGATCTGGCCTATGAATACCGCCCAAAATTCTGCATTTCTCATCATTCACTCCACACACAAAAGTAGATAACATGGGTAGGAGGCTGAAGGCAGATCTCGAGGAGCATACGGAGCCATCTCCAAGGGAGAAATCACTCCCTAACGATAAGCATTAGCAATTTATCATTTCTTTTACTTTCAATTCATGTATTTCAATATGTTAAACATTGAATCGATTGTTTCAGTTAATATGAGTGGCTAAGCACCTCTGGTGCTAGCCTAGTTATGATTCCTTGATTGTTTTGTTTATGTTTACTTTGCTTTTGTATAATTGTTTCTAGTGTATGTATGCATAGTTTGTTGGTAGCTACCCTTGTTTCGGTAGTTTTGAATGGCGGTAGTGGCTAGTTACTAACCAACTGACGACCCTTCTTCGCTTGTGCGCTTTGACCAACTGATCACCTACCATTTGGATGAACTTAAGAAGTTAGGGATAAGTGTTTAAGATGCTAGCTCCCGGGCACTCATTGTTATGAATCTTGCATGTAACGAAACTTAATGACTTGGCTTAGAGGACTAAAAACAACTGGACTTTCAAGGGTAGTAGCTTGATCTCCAGTGGAAGCCTTTGCTGATAGGTTAAGACGAACTGACCAAATGTTGTCCTAGCGACTTTTACTCCCACTTGAAGTAATTGGAAGTAATTAAACGTGAACTTAACATGATAGGATGAGTAACTAGGTTAGCACAGTTCTCCTCTATTGATCACAATCCTCGCCTTTATTTGCTTTCTTGCATTTCTTGTTTTAGTAGTTAATTAATCATTTCAAACTTAAAATCAATTAAAATCTGTGACACCTAGACTTAATTAGAATCCGCTCACATAGCTCTTGGGACGACCTCGGTTTTACCGAATACTACACTACACACGATCGGGTACACTGCCCGTTAGTGCATTAGGGTAGACCATAGGTATAACGAGACATTATAAATATTAAAACCTGGTCAGTAAAACCTGCATCAAGTTTTTGGCGCCGCTGCTGGGGAGTTATATTAGGATTTTCGTTAAGTCTTTCATTTTTGTTTTGTTTTAAATTTTCTCAATTTCTCACGATTTCTTTTCAAGTTTCAGGTACCATGGAAGTTGTTAACATTGATGACCTCACTATTGAGGAATATTTGGCGTTGACAAGAGATATTCAAGGGCCGGGTCTCGTAAGACCGGCGATTGGAGCTAATGTCCGTTTCGAAATTAAATATCAGTTTATGAGGGAGCTTCGTGCTAACCCTTTCTCAGAAAACAGGGACGATGATGCGTATGAACACGTTGAGAATGTCTTGTACATCGCAAGCCATTTCAACATTCCTGGTGTTTCTCATGACACTGTTATGCTCCGTTTGTTCCCCATGACTCTTACTGGGGGAGCAAGAAGATGGATCGAAAGATTGCCTGCCGGGGCAGTTGATACATGGGCTCTACTAAAAAAGCAGTTTATCCAAAGATATTGTCCTCCTTCGAAGATATCTAATAAGCTCATGGAAATCCATAACTTCAATCAAGATGACGATGAACCGTTGTATCAAGCATGGGATAGATACAACGATCTCCTCTACAAGTGTCCGACTCATGACCTGAACAACCAGCAAAAGGTCAACATCTTTTACAAAGGTATCAACGTAACTACAAGACATATGCTGGACTACCAAAGACCAACTCCGAGTATGACTCCCACTCTCGCCATTGAAGCCATCCAAAAAATGGCCGACCATTCCCAAAAGTGGCACGACGAAGGAAACAAGAGAAACATCGACGAAAATCTTGATGGAATTGCCGCCATCACTAGAAAAATTGAAAATCTTGGTCGGGATATGATCAAGCTCAGAGAATGTGTTCATGCCATCCAAGTAGGTTGCGAAAACTGTGGAGGAGGACATCTCACCAAAAATTGTCCTCACATTGACAAAGATAGCACAGTTGAAGAAGCTAAATATAGAGAAAATCGACCGTTTTATGGGGATAGTTGTAATAATAATGGCTATAATGGAGGACCTCCTTGAAATTACAACCACGGGCCTTATGGAGAAAGAAGGCCCAACATTGAAGAAACCATTAACCAATTCCTGGAAACCTCAGCCCAAAATAAAAAAGAACAAGATAAATGGCTCAAAGATTTCCAGGAAAACACAAATAGAAGCCTCTCCAATCACGACACAACCCTAAAAAATCTAGAAGCTATGGTGGAAAAACTTAGTGCAGAGATAGAGAAGAATGAAACTGAATCTGAGGGAGTTAAACCTATGGTGGTGTGTAAGGCCGTTTTTGCTGATGATAATTCAAGAATTGTTAGTGAAGATTTCCATTCTCCTAATCCAAATGCTGCGACTGTCGACAATAGTTTGCAGTTACGCCGTAACTATCCTAATGATTTACGGCATAACCAGGAACCAGACAACGAGAACAGGTCAGAAACTGAGTTACTTTCAATTAAAGATGTTTGCACAAACGGGTTCGTCATTCCATGTTCAGTGGGGGATCATGATCTCCTGGGATTAGCGGGTCTAGCATAAACATCATGCCACTCTCAATATATTTGAATCTTAGATTAATCCATCTTGGAAAACGGACATGGTTATTGAGATGGCTAACATGACCAAAGCAACCCCTCTTGGGATCACGGGTGGTGTTTTTGTCAAAGTCGATAGGTTCGTATTTGCGTCCGAATTTGTGGTTACAAGTATTGGAGCTAATGAGACCCGGATTTGGAGAGTTTATTGAAGATATATGATAATATGCCTATTTTGAAGCAATTACGGCGTAACTCTTCTCTCACATTACGCCGTAACTGAAGCATGGCTCAGAAAACCAACTAAACTGAAGATTACGGCGTAACTCCCTCCTAAGATTACGTAGTAACTAATTAGGTCAAATGATGTTCCGCGCCGCTGCAAGCTACGCCGTAATTCATTCCACAAATACGGTGTAACCATGATTTATTGAAGATACGGCGTAACTCATTCCTGATGTTACGCCGTAACCAGCTTTTCCAGAGCAAAATACGAAGAAATGGATGTTACGGCGTAACTCTCAACTTAAGTTACGCTGTAACCTGATCTGGCCTATAAATACCGCCCAAAATTCTACATTTCTCATCATTCACTCCACACACAAAAGCAGAGAACGTGGGTAGGAGGCTGAAGGCAGATCTCGAGGAGTATACAGAGCCATCTCCAAGGGAGAAATCACTCCCTAACGATAAGCATTAGCAATTTATCATTTCTTTTAATTTCAATTCATGTATTTCAATATGTTAAATATTGAATCAATTGTTTCAGTTAATATGAGCGGCTAAGCACCTCTGGTGCTTGCCTAGTTATGATTCTTTGATTGTTTTGTTTATGTTTACATTGCTTCCGTATAATTGTTTCTAGTGTATGCATGCATAGTTTGTTGGTAGCTACCCTTGTTTCGGTAGTTTTGAATGACGGTCGTGGCTAGTTACTTAGGAGATTTGACCAACTGACCCTAAGTAGGTAGACTGAGTGGGAAGGATAAGAATTGACCAACTGACGACCCTTCTTCGCTTATGTGATTTGACCAACTGATCACCTACCGTTTGGAAGAACTTAAGAAGTTAGGGATGAGTGTTTAAGATGCTAGCGCCCGAGCACTCATTATTATGAATCTTTCATGTAGCGAAACTTAATGAATTGGCTTAGGGGAATAAAAACAACTGGAATTTCAAGGGTAGTAGCTTGATCGCCGGTAAAAGCCTTTGCTGATAGGTTAGGACGAACTGACCAAATGTTGTCCAAGCGACTTTTACCCCCACTTAAAGCAATTGGAAGTAATTAAACGTGAATTTAACATGATAGGATGAGTAACTAGGTTAGCACACTTCTCATCTATTGATCACAATCCTCGCCTTTATTTGCTTTCTTGCATTTCTTGTTTGAGTAGTTAATTAATCATTTCAACCTTAAAATCGATTAAAATTTGTGACACCTAGACTTAATTAGAATCCGTCACATAGCTCTTGGGAAGACCTTGGTTTTACTGAATACTACACTACACACGATCGGGTACACTGCCCGTTAGTGCATTAGGGTAGACCATAGGGATAACGAGACATTATAAATATTAAAACCTGGTCAGTAAAACCTGCATCGGAACCCTAATTTGGTAGCCTTCTCAACGAGTACTCTCAATGAAAGCACCAATTGATACGACCCGTTAAGGTTATATCGATAGTATGCACTACTTCAAGCGGGCGCAAGCTCCTTAAGAATATTAGAAAGGAGAAGAGAATTATTTGTTTGACAAAACTATGATTTCATTCCTTATAATGGCTCAGTATTTATACCGCTTGGGATAACCGTTACAATGATAACATATAACCTAAACAATGACAATGGGCTTAGCCTACAACATATGACAATTCCCAATTAGACTCAAACACAATCTAATAAATAAGATAAATAAAGATAAATATCCCCAAGACATAATCCTTATGCCATACGAAAATAGACGTGACCCTCTTGGGTCGTCCCTCCTCATCAACAGTAGGCGTATCATTCTCCTCTCCTTTGAGAATCACCTTGTCCTCAAGGTGCGGCTGCAAAATATTCTTGATTCCGGGATTCCATATTTTGACCTGTAAATTTGCCTCGTGAAGATGATACTTAAAGCACCAAATATGCCTAAACAAATGTTGGCACCGCTGTGCCGCAAGCAGTTCAGGTATTCTTGCATAGTATATAACTTCATTACTTTGATTTAAAATCGACTCAACTTGATTGCCAGCAAAATACTTTGTTTCCATCAGTAAGATAAACCCACCTATTTTCTCCCTTGTAGGCCATTTCCAATAATCAAACTTCAAATGACCCAAACTAAATTTGTTCTCAGTAACATCTTTTAAATGCAACAACAAGGAATAGTCATCTAGATCGCTCATTTTAATTGTAGCTTCCATACCATATGTGGCAATTCCTATGTTACAATATCTTCTTTCTTTGAACGTTTAGGAGAAACAGCTGGAAGCGATTCGCTTTCAGATTCAAGATTATTTTCCAAAAACGCAGAGCTTGGAAACCTCGAGAGAGATTGAGGAATAGTCCCCATGAATTTATTATTAGACAGAGCAAGAACTTGCAAACTGGCACTACTAAAATCAGGAACTTCACCTGAAAGCAAGTTGTTTGCAATATTCAAAGCAGTGAGGTGAATCAAGCTCAATATATAAAGGGAATACTTCCACTAAAACTATTATTCAACATATTAAGAACCGAAAGATTATTCCAAATAGAAAAATTCACCAGTAATGGACCAGAGAAGCTATTGCATTTGAGATGCATACCTGTCAAGTTCCATAGATTATAAAAATGAGAAGAAAAATTACCCGATAAGTTGTTTGATCTCAAACTCCTAATATGAAGATTTGACAATCGACAAAGCGTATCGAAAGGTATAGTACCAGCAAAAGCAACAACGGGCAAACTAATAGCAATAACTGATAACTTATGATCACATGTTACCCTAGTCCAGTTAATACAAGCTGATAAATCGATGCTCTAGTCAATCATACAAGAATGTGGTATTCTTCCTGATAAACTCAAGTAAGATTTCCTTATCTTCATTCGGTTCAGTCTTAACCATAGACAAAACAATCCCAAACATGAAAATCACAATGAAAATGATTTTCGTTTGCATCTTCACCATCTCAATTTTTCTTACAAAACCATCAACATCTATATCTTTTTTCCTTATTGAAACATATGACCAGTTACTACTTTGATCACTACTTTGATTAGCTACATGTGTACAGAATGTAGTCCCCTTACCAGAATCTTTCAATCTCCTATTCATCCTCATTTTTACCAACGGTTTTCATGCAACTTTCGATATTCCCCTATATCCAAATATAACATACCCACTATCCATCTTCATCTTATCTTTAGGCGCTGTTATTTGGTTCTCACAACAGCCTTAAAAAATCCATTTGAAAGTAAGTGGCGCTGTGATAGTGTTGTTGGTGGTTGGTGTACTGGATGTAGGTAACTGGGGTGGCTGAACTGAGCACGTGGTATTAACAGAAAAACGTGATGTGACTGCGTAGGTGTCACGTGCGTTGGCAACGGCTGTGGTGGGCCATTGATCTTTAAAACGGGCTTCGGTAATGCGTGCCAAGGAAAAAGCGTTGCCTAGCGTGGTAGGTCTTGACACCAGGAGTTCCAGTTGTAACGCCGGTTTAAGGCCGAAGATATAAAACGAAATCAATAAATATTCTGAGATAACCGTGACCCGATTCATAAGCTTCTCAAACTCGCTTTGATATTGTGCTACTGTCCCCATTTGTAACAACTTAGAAAGCATACATTGCGGATCCTCGTACTTACATGGTCCAAAACGATTATGAACACGCTCTAGAAATCCTTCCTAACTGGTAATTAGCTTATTACGCGACATCCACCGAAATCATTCGGCTGCGTCTCCTTCCAAATTGAATCCCACGATCTTGAGTCGATGTTTGTTGGCTGTGTTGCGGAGATCAAAATACTCGTGGATGGCGGAAATCCAACTCTCGGGATTAGTACCATTAAACTTTGGAACCTCTAATCGCATGAAAAGTGGAATAGTCGAACCCGTATCACCCCCGCCATGTCGCGGGTGTTCCAAAACCTTCGCAGCTTGTAACCCCGCAGTTAACACGGCGATCTGAACATGTAGCTATTTTTTTAACGCATCCGAGTGTTCCTTCAAAAGCAAACGTATGGCCTTTTCGTCCATGATCAATGAAAACAATGAAACAGTAACCGATGAATAATGAACAGTACTCCGGGATGAACAATAATTTCAGCAATGAACAATACGTTTCAGCGATGAACAATAACCCGTGAATAGTGATCGATAAACAATATATATATATTTTTTATTATTATTGGAACCCTAATTTGGTAGCCTTCTCAACGAGGACTCTTAATGAAAGCACCAATTGATATGACCCGTTAAGGTTGTATCGATAGTATGCACTACATCAAGTGGGCGCAAGCTCCTTAAGAATATTAGAAAGGAGAAGAGAATTATTTGTTTGACAAAACTATGATTTCATTCCTTATAATGGCTCAGTATTTATACCGCTTGGGATAACCGTTACAATGATAACATATAACCTAAACAATGACAATGGGCTTAGCCTACAACATATGACAATTCCCAATTAGACTCAAACACAATCTAATAAATAAGATAAACAAAGATAAATATCCCCAAGACATAATCCTTATGCCATACGAAAATAGACGTGACCCTCTTGGGTCGTCCCTCCTCATCAACAGTAGGCGTATCATTCCCCTATCCTTTGGGAATCACCTTGTCCTCAAGGTGCGGCTGCAAAATATTCTTGATTCTGGGATTCCATATTTTGACCTGTAAATTTGCCTCGTGAAGATGATACTTAAAGCACCAAATATGCCTAAACAAATGTTGGCACCGCTGTGCCACAAGCAGTTCAGGTATTCTTGCATAGTATATAACTTCATTACTTTGATTTAAAATCGACTCAACTTGATTGCCAGCAAAATACTTTGTTTCCATCAGTAAGATAAACCCACCTATTTTCTTCCTTGTAGGCCATTTCCAATAATCAAACTTCAAATGACCCAAACTAAATTTGTTCTCAGTAACATCTTTTAAATGCAACAACAAGGAATAGTCATCTAGATCGCTCATTTTAATTGTAGCTTCCATACCATATGTGGCAATTCCTATGTTACAATATCTTCTTTCTTTGAACGTTTAGGAGAAACAGCTGGAAGCGATTCGCTTTCAGATTCAAGATTATTTTCCAAAAACGCAGAGCTTGGAAACCTCGAGAGAGATTGAGGAATAGTCCCCATGAATTTATTATTAGGCAGAGCAAGAACTTGCAAACTCGCACTACTAAAATCAGGAACTTCACCTGAAAGTAAGTTGTTTGCAATATTCAAAGCAGTGAGGTGAATCAAGCTCGATATATAAAGTGAATACTTCCACTAAAACTATTATTCAACATATTAAGAACCGAAATATTATTCCAAACCGAAAAATTCACTAGTAATGGACCAGAGAAGCTATTGCATTTGAGATGCATACCTGTCAAGTTCCATAGATTATAAAAATGAGAAGAAAAATTACCCGATAAGTTGTTTGATCTCAAACTCCTAATATGAAGATTTGACAATCGGCAAAGCGTATCGAAAGGTATAGTACCAGCAAAAGCAACAACGGGCAAACTAATAGCAATAACTGATAACTTATGATCACATGTTACCCTAGTCCAGTTAATACAAGCCGATAAATCGATGCTCTAGTCAATCATACAAGAATGTGGTATTCTTCCTGATAAACTCAAGTAAGATTTCCTTATTTTCATTCGGTTCAGTCTTAACCATAGACAAAACAATCCCAAACATGAAAATCACAATGAAAATGATTTTCGTTTGCATCTTCACCATCTCAATTTTTCTTACAAAACCATCAACATCTATATCTTTTTTCCTTATTGAAACATATGACCAGTTACTACTTTGATCACTACTTTGATTAGCTACATGTGTACAGAATGTAGTCCCCTTACCAGAATCTTTCAATCTCCTATTCATCCTTATTTTTACCAACGGTTTTCATGCAACTTTCGATATTCCCCTATATCCAAATATAACATACCCACTATCCATCTTCATCTTATCTTTAGGCGCTGTTATTTGGTTCTCACAACAGCCTTAAAAAATCCAATTGAAAGTAAGTGGCGTTGTGATAGTGTTGTTGGTGGTTGGTGTACTGGATGTAGGTAATTGGGGTGGCTGAACTGAGCACGTGGTATTAACAGAAAAACGTGATGTGACTGCGTAGGTGTCACGTGCGTTGGCAACGGCTGTGGTGGGCCATTGATCTTTAAAACGGGCTTCGGTAATGCGTGCCAAGGAAAAAGCGTTGCCTAGCGTGGTAGGTCTTGACACCAGGAGTTCCAGTTGTAATGCCGGTTTAAGGCCGAAGATATAAAACGAAATCAATAAATATTCTGAGATAACCGTGACCCGATTCATAAGCTTCTCAAACTCGCTTTGATATTGTGCTACTGTCCCCATTTGTAACAACTTAGAAAGCATACATTGCGGATCCTCGTACTTCCATGGTCCAAATCGATTATGAACACGCTCTAGAAATCCTTCCTAACTGGTAATTAGCTTATTACGCGACATCCACCGAAATCATTCGGCTGCGTCTCCTTCCAAATTGAATCCCACGATCTTGAGTTGGTGTTTGTTGGCTGTGTTGCGGAGATCAAAATACTCGTGGATGGCGGAAATCCAACTCTCGGGATTAGTACCATTAAACTTTGGAACCTCTAATCGCATGAAAAGTGGAATAGTCGAACCCGTATCACCCCCGCCATGTCGTGGGTGTCCCAAAACCTTCGCAGCTTGTAACCCCGCAGTTAACACGGCGATCTGAACATGTAGCTATTTTTTTAACGCATCCGAGTGTTCCTTCAAAAGCAAACGTATGGCCTTTTCGTCCATGATCAATGAAAACAATGAAACAGTACCCGATGAATAATGAACAGTACTCCGGGATGAACAGTAATTTCAGCAATGAACAATACGTTTAAGCGATGAACAATAACCCGTGAATAGTGATCGATAAACAATATATATTTTTTTATTATTATTGGAACCCTAATTTGGTAGCCTTCTCAACGAGGACTCTCAATGAAAGCACCAATTGATATGACCCGTTAAGATTGTATCGATAGTATGCACTACATCAAGTGGGCGCAAGCTCCTTAAGAATATTAGAAAGGAGAAGAGAATTATTTGTTTGACAAAACTATGATTTCATTCGTTATAATGGCTCAGTATTTATACCTGTTGGGATAACCGTTACAATGATAACATATAACCTAAACAATAACAATGGGCTTAGCCCACAACATATGAGAATTCCCAATCGACTCACACACGATCTAACAAATAAGATAAATAAAGATAAATATCCTCACGACGTAATCCTTATGCCATACGAAAATAGACGTGACCCTCTTGGGCCGTCCCTCCTCTTCAACAGTCGGCGTATAATATAAAGCCGCCTCGATGACAATGTTGTGCTCATTTCCACCTTTTCCTAACATGGTTCTTGTTGAAAAGGAGTTTTTACTAAATATACTATTTTCGTTGATAATGTTGATTTTTCTGAGTATGCCCTCTGATTTGGTTATCCTCAAAGCTTCTATATATCTTTCTTTTGATCACCAAGTAGTAAAACCATTTCTTGATTGGATGCTAATGCAACATGATAATTTGTGTATGGCTCGAGACCAAATCGAAAATTCCAATAAACATCTATGTGTCTTTCATCAGCATTGAAAGATTTTAAACATACCCACCCCCACAATACTACACACACAAAAATTAAAATAGATAAATAAAAAAGCTTGCCATGTGTTGACATCAATCTTCCAAATGTATATCATTGTTTTTAAAAATGGCTTTCTACTATGATTAGAGGGAGATGTGTTGATAAGATATCCTTGGACCATATCGTGGTGACTTTGAGCGACATGCCATCAATCTTGGTTTTGTAGACGCAACGAACATAGTTCCAAGAAGGCTGGTTATACCTATGGCCTCCTGTACATGTTTTTGCAAGGATGAAGAAATTCTTTAGTTATTGGACATTGATCTTGTTATATCCAATAAAAAGCTATCCTATAAGCATGCATGCATGCATTAGATGAATAACTTTTGCACCATATGCTGCATGAGACCAAACATAAAATATACGAATCTCGAAAACTGAAAAGAAAAAAAGGGTTATGTTTAGGATATATGGCGACCAACAAAGATTAAATTCAAGTGGAAGAAAGTCAAATGTCATGAACGTTAGTTGCGAGACATTAAACCTCGTACCAAATACTTCTTCCAATGATTAAACTATAGATTGCTTGTTTAGTCGATAATTCTTTGAATTTTCAACGAATAAAACTTATGTCAATTTCCAATATATTGAATGACGATCAAGGCCACAATTGGAACACTATTTGACCTCGTTGGTATTACTGGAAACCAAGTTACATGCATGACAAAAATCACATGCGGAATTTGTCTTAATCATGACTTGACTCGGAATCCTTTTAAGTTCTCATCTTAGACAACTTGTCTAACTTCAAACGAAATACAGTAATTAACACCACAGTACACTGCGTGAAAGTAAAGCTAGTAATATCTAATTTCATAACTCGACAATTGATCTTTTTATAAACAAATAACTTTGTTCAATATTAAAGTTAGAAAACCAATACTACCTCCGTCCCAAATTATAAGTCCAGTTTGACTTTTTGGCTCAAACTTTGACCTTAAATATTTTTGTTTGTATTATATAATACTTGATGCAAAATATATAAATAGATTGTGTTTTAAATGTATTTTCATTTGGTATAATTTTCATCAAGTGTTATATAATACAAACGAAAATATTTAAGGTCAAAGTTCGAGTCAAAAAATCAAATTGGACTTAAATTTTGGGACGGAGGGAGTATTATTTTATGCTTTATAGAGTATATATATCGAATATGTAACTGTATATTTCATTTAAAAAACTAGGAATCAATATATCTATATGCAAATTGTGGATAGTACGAACATCTCCTTTACAAAGATCTTGGAAGTGTATGTGTATCAAGAAGACAAAGTGGATGAGGAGCTTATGAACCATGTTCACAAAAACAAGATAGATAAATAAAGAGTCCAAATGCAAAGAACAAAATGCCAATTGGCATATTCATCGATCATCACCCATTTTTCCTCCTTATCCCCCTTTGATAACTTTCTTTAGGCTCAATGACACAACACGCGTCAATCAATAATTCGACTGAATCTAACAATTAGCATATTCCCATTTTTATTTTTATTTTAATGAAAATAAAAATCTATAAAGATTGCTCACACTCATTTCTTTTTATTCTCGTCTTGCACTCACAATCTCCCCCCTCATCGATCATAAGCCATGTCGGCCTTCGTCGGAAAGTATGCTGGTAACGTTATTGTAACTATGCTAGAATAACACTAAAGTTTGTTTAAATGTTTTGTTTTTATGTTTATATACTTAGCTAGTGTCATAAACGGTTATTGTATATGTGCCATGCAGAGGAGTTGATCAAGAATGCACAGTACATTGCCACACCAGGCAAGGGTATATTGGCAGCTGATGAGAGCACGGGCACGATAGGGAAACGTCTCTCTAGCATTAGCGTCGAGAACATTGAATCAAACCGTCAAGCCCTTCGTGAACTCCTTTTCACTGCACCAGACGCGTTAAAGTACCTTTCGGGTGTCATTCTCTTTGAGGAAACTCTTTACCAAAAAACAGCCGATGGGAAGCCTTTTGTTGATGTTCTCCTAGAGGCTGATGTACTTCCTGGTATTAAAGTTGATAAGGGTGTGGTTGACCTTGCTGGCACCAATGGCGAGACTACCACTCAAGGGTTTGATGGTCTAGGTGCTCGCTGTGCTGAGTACTACAAAGCTGGTGCCAGGTTTGCCAAGTGGCGTGCGGTCCTTAAGATTGGAGCGACTGAACCCTCGGAGCTGTCCATCCAACAGAACGCCCAAGGGTTGGCTCGCTATGCAATCATTTGTCAAGAGAATGGACTTGTCCCTATCGTTGAGCCAGAGATATTGACTGATGGGAGCCATGATATCAAGAAATGTGCTTATGCAACTGAGATGGTTTTGGCTGCAGTTTACAAAGCCTTGAACGAGCAGCATGTGCTTCTTGAAGGAACCCTATTGAAACCGAATATGGTTACACCTGGCTCAGACAGCCCAAAGGTATTAGTAACTCATTATATGGTTAATTTAGTATCTTATACTACACGTTTATACATCTTATCTTATCTTCAACTATAACTACAAAACACTGGATGTGGATAACCTAGCCTCTTGTCATTTTGTCAAACTTAGAGGTGACAACATGGTCAGGGCAATGAGTTGGGTAACAAGTACCCGTAACATATTATACAGATTGACTTTTTTAACCTGGGGGTGACAATATGGTCGGGTTGTACATATATTACATGCAATTTACTGCACAGTTGATTTCTCTCTTTTTATATATGCTTATGAGTTTTTGGCCATATTGACTTGTTAGTCCCAGCTAAACTCGCTTTCGTTGTAGATGAACTTTTTACTTTTATATCTTTGAGTGACGTGTAAGATTAAACAGAACCTGACTTGACTCATTCACTGTAAAAGAGCTGAAAATGTCACGAGTATTGAGTAGTCGATATCTTAAACGGTCTCATATAATATGACAATTAATTTTTAATCTAACAGGTGACACCCGAAGAAATTGCTGAATACACAGTGACAGCACTACGTAGGACTGTCCCAGCAGCAGTTCCAGGAGTCGTGTTTTTGTCAGGTGGACAAAGTGAGGAAGAGGCAACAGTGAACCTGAATGCAATGAACAAGTTGTTGGTTCTGAAACCATGGACCCTATCATTCTCATTTGGACGAGCACTACAGTCAAGCACTCTCAAGACATGGGGCGGGAAAGTAGAGAATGTGGCGGCAGCACAAGCCAACTTCTTGGCAAGGTGCAAGGCTAACTCAGAGGCGACTCTCGGCTCATATGGAGGTTCTGGTGCGGGTGGTTTAGCTTCTGAGAGTTTGTATGTGAAAGGATACAAATACTAACTGAGCTACTCATGAAGTAGTGAAAAGAGTTGTGGGAGAATGATGTTGTTTTAATTGTTATGTGCATGTTATGTTCATATATATATATCCTTACATTACGATTCATACTTTTGTAACGTCCCCACTCTCTCTATATATCGATTATTAATCTAATGTCAAATTACATTTGTGGTTATTGTACTACTTTAGGTAACTGTATAATTTTTGGTTTAGGCTTTTTCAAAAGTAAAAATGTGGAGTGATACTTTTGTGGATCATGAAAAATATGTTTTTCTTCAAAGGGTAAATTACACAGATGGTCCCAAACTATACCATGTAACCACATTTGGTCCTCCGTTTACGTTTTGTTGCACGGGTAGTCACTTTTTGGCCAAACGGTTACCCATTTAGTCCTTGGAGCCCCGTTATACATAACACTCGTTATAATTCATCATTAGCTGACTTGGACACCTCTGGTTTTTGGTAATTTACACATCTGCTATCAAGTTTAGCACTGTAGCAAACTTAGCCTTCGTCCATACGATGATTCCCGGCTTGTTTCCCCATTGATCCTCAATCTTTTTATATTAACACATTTGTACTATTTTTCACATTAAAACTTTGAAAAACACTTACACTGCAAAAATGATGGTTTGCACATGTGGTCAAGAAGTCGTGGTCAAGACTTCTTGGACAGACAAGAATCCAGGTCGGCGTTTTTGTGGTTGTCCAACATATGTAACTTTGGTTAGTTGGTGAAATGTACATCAAGTTTTGTTAATAGCATGCTTTGTTTATTTACACGAATGTGGTGTTTCATGACTCAAACTATCATTTTCTTAGACGGGTAGATGAACCTATGTGCCTAAAGTCAGTTGAGATTATCCTTGATTTGTTGAGGAGGATTAATGCTCTTGAAGCTGCTGTTGATTTGTTTGAAGCACAACGATCCAAGTATAAGAAATATCTCATCATCAGTTGTGTTTTGTTTGGGTTATATTTTTACTTTTACTGTTTGACATGTCTTGTTCCATCCACCATCAAATATCTTTTGGGTAGTTGTTAGTTTGTTATGGTGGTGGATGTATTGTTTTAGTATTTTGGTGAAGTAGTAGGTGTTGGGATTTGTTAACCTATATATTACACATAATATAATCATGAGTACGCAACGGAAAATAAACACGCATGATGAAATAATTAACATCTGTGTTAATATATAAAATAAGGTTTTGCACAAGTGCTCTAAAGCACGCGCATTAAAAAAATAATTAATGATCTTACTAAAATTCCATATTTAGACCAAATGTACAAACACTCTACTGCATACCTTCTAAAAGAGTTTTCTGATGACCCGATTCAATGTATTCTTCTTTTGTATGCTCCCCTATCAGTTATTTTTGTAAATGATTAAATAACATTCAATGTCTAAACAAATCAGTTCAAATCATACCCACAATTCCATCGATTCCAATCGTTATACAAAAGTCAATGCTACGCTCCTCCTCTTCAGTTTCGAGATCAACATTCAATTAGATCCATTCAAATTCAAAAACACATACACAAATCCTCTCACACGGTATATTTCCATGACTACGCCTCATTCAGAATTTTGTATCATTCTTAGTTTCTAATCCGACACATTTGTGAATATGATTACTTATATGACATTTTGTGTCTTTTTTCTTTATGCAGAATTTTGGATCATTCTTAGTTTCTAATCCGGTTGAATCAGATGTTTAGCTGGCTTTCTCAGTAGGTTTGTGGCGTGCTTATATATATGCATATTACATGTTTGATAAAATGTCTAAATACAACAAATGAAGCTATCAATTACTATAAAATTGATAGCTTATTTTGTTTTTAAGTTTGAATTCTTCAATTAAAGGTATGTGTTTGAGTTTTAGGTTTAACGGGTTAATAAAGAACGATGAATGAATTTCATGAACTAATTAAAGGTAAAATCCTTATTCTTATCATATATGTGTTTGTTTTTAATCATTCGTATTTGTAGTTGATAAGGATTTAAAACGTACACTTTTAAGGGGTCATTTAAGCCCTTAACCGCCCACTTTTATGTCCGTTACTGCTTAATTTCGTTCCTTTTATTTTTAGGTCTCTTGGAAGAAAAATGCCGAATGATGCATTTTTGGACCTAAAATGAGTGAATATGTGAAGAAAATGGCTAAGTCAAGATCAAGACACTCAAGTTGTTGAATTACACCCCGACGGCCCGAAATGTAGGCGACGCCCCCCTCTCTATGTAACTGAAATTGTGACGACTCAAGAGTTTATTTTGTTATTTTACACCGACGGCCAGCTTTGAAGATTAAGGGCGCACGAAGACTTTTCTTCTCGCACGGCCTAGATCCGATTCAGACGACGTCATCGCTGAAGAAGACCGACGGCCACAACCACAATGTGACGCCATCCCAATGATGACTTGGCCAAGACGAAACCCTAATGACGGCGACCGACGGCCCCAACTATAAGGTGACGCCGTCAGTAGCTTGTAAAAGTATATATAGAAATCGAATTTTCAGAATTTTAGGAGGTAGACTTGTGGAGTAAAACCTAAAACGATTTTAGTCCAGTTTGGACAGTATCTTAGGGTTCTCATACCCTATTTTACATCAAGATAAGTAATTTACTTCATTATGTCTTCGATTGTATGTGTGTATGCTTGCATGTTTAACATGTCCAGCTAAATTTCTTGTGTGTTTGCTTAGATCTATGAAACCTAGTTATTGATTATTGATTGGTTGTCTCTTATCTTAATTGTAATTGGCTTAGGATTGCACTAGGCTATCGTTGTGTTTTTAATGCTTGAGTAATCTTTGTGAACCTTAGTTTATAGTCACTTAGCGGAATCAGAACTAAATATCCAAACATAACCTTAGTGTTAGTTTATGAATCCTAGAGATTTCATAGGCAATAACCTTAAGGTAGTCTCAAAGAGTTAGGGATAAAAGCATACCTTACGACCTTAGAAAACACAACGCGTTAAGAATAAGGACGTGACAATTCAACCACCAATAAAAGATAACTAGAGAGTAATAGTATTTAGGTAGACACATTTTTAATCATCATACGAGCACACATCAATATACATAGACTCCCCCTTAGTTTAGATAATTAGATAGTAGAAGTACTCGGTAGAAGTACCAAACCCCCAAATCCAAACCCCGAGATTTTACCCTTAGCTTTATAAAAAATATAAAAAGATAAAAAAATAATCTTCCTCAACCTCAAACCTTAGCGTAGTACATCTCTCACTAGCATTCCTATTCCCCTAGAGAACGATACCAATACCCGAGGCTTACCCAATACTACACTACAACGATTAGGTTCACTGCCTAGGGTGTTGAAAAACTTGCTCGACGAAAAGGAAGTTCCTTAGATCCCGAACGCGTTATACCCGCATCAGTAGTAGAGATACATGATCTGTGTGGGAAGTAAAAGTTTTTATTGAGACATGTATGCACACTTTTAGCAGATTACGAGTATTCAACCTTTTTGTTTCTTTCGGTGCTAATCCTATTCAGCATTCACAGGCAAAACACTCGGAAAATGACAGAAACTACATTAAGATCATGTAACGAGTTGGTGCGTAGCCAACCAGATAGTCATGTTATGGATCATTATCAGTAGCGTAACATGTCTATGGATGAAATAATTCTCATAGAAATTCATTGCCTTGGACTCTACCCATCACAGGTGGTAAGTGCCTCTTTTTTCCATTCACATGAAATTTCTCTTTTATATTAACATCGAATTTATAGCTTATTGGTTTATTATTTATAATTATTGATTAGTGTTGGTGTTTTGTACTGATGAAAATGATTTTTAGAATAATCATTAGCTGTTTAAACTGTGAAAAATGGCAATTGTTGCTTAATGGTTGTTAATTGATTTGTTGATATTTTAACAGGATTGGGGACAAGACAAGCTGACAAAGACGAAGCAACGGCGGCCTTTCTGAGCTACAGGAGAAGTAAGTGCTTTTTTTAATCTTACCAAGTTTTTCCTTTCTGATATACATATCTGTAGATGTGATTGAGTTAGAAGCAAAGATCATCATGCGTAAAAATGTACTATAATTTTCTTATGTACTTGATATATTCATTCATTTATAACCAGAAAAATATGTAGTAGATTAATTGTTGGAAGATTACAAGCATTTAGACATTTGTTAGGTATTTCGTAATGGCCTTCAAATGAATTCCATTAAGCTAAATTTGAGATCCATAGAAGTTGGAGTTTACTCAACTTTGTCTCCAGGTTGGCTTCTCTTTGTCTGTTTATAACATTATAGTGTATTTTTGGTTGAAGTGATTTTATACTTTTTATTTGCTAATGTAGGTGGGTTTTTAGCAGGGTGTGCAGATTTCCAACTAAGAAATAAAAATAAGTTCAAATCAAGAGTCGCAAGTTAGAGTCTCAAGTTGGATGATCATTGGCGGTGTAGATAGCAAGAGGGTATGCGAGAAGTTCAACTAATTTGTGAGTTTGGTTACTTGATTGTAACATATAAGTATTTAATGTTAAACAATGTAGAAAGGATGTATACAGATTTTTTTTTCACATGATTGGTTATGTTAGCTCATATCGTAACATGCTTTGGGGTAGTTTGAAACAATCAATCAATTAATACATGAGAATAAAAGTTTACCGCTAAAGATTGTGTTAAAATAATGACATGTGTTCATTCCATTTGCTATGACATGTAAAGATAATTTTATATGAAAGAAGGTTTCAAAGGTCACATGGTAAATACTAATGACATGTGTTGGTTTCGTGGAGGATGACAATAAGTGTAACAATGTTGGTTCGTGAACGTGGAATATAGTGAGAATATTGTGGTAAACAACGTTGTGGATGGTTATGTATTGTATATGAAAGAAGGTTTGTTAAAACAAATAAACCGTAAAAACGTTTATTAATATTTAGCGATCTCCTTGTGTTTTGTTGATAACAAATATAATGTTATCATAAGTAAAACTATAAGGATACATGTTATTTTTATAAAGCATCTATACATAGTCATTTAATACAAATTGTTGTAATAATTCATTTGTTGTAATAGTTTATTAGGATGGGTAAAAACCACAACCCATGACCCATACCCATGGATCATATCCATAACCCATTGAGTTAACCAATACCCATTGTCTAGATGCATTGCATCTATTAGATACATTGTATCTATTTAGATACCCATGGTTCATAATCTAAGACCCATGACCCATGACCCATAACCCAAAAACCCATGGGCAAACAGGAGCGTCTCACGGATCCTTGGAGTTACACTAGACGGATCCCTCAAGCAAGGGATCCATGAGATCCGTGCAACAGTGGCAAGAATTTGCCTATAAATAGAGAGCCATTTCTTCATTTTACTCACCCCTCTTTTACAAACTCTCATATATTTTTACACTCTTCTAACAAAAGATCACTTGATCTAGAGAGTTGTTCTTCTTTCTTTATTTAGTGATTCTCATATAGGTCCTTCTCTAAGGCGAGATCACGAGCATTCTACAAGTCATCCAAGCAAGGGGTCCTTGATTGATTTGTTCCTCCACAAGATTTCTCTAGCAAAGATCTTGTATTTCATATTTCACATATTTGTTGTGTTATAGTAGTGTTGGTTTGGTCCTCCGTGTTACGGACTCGGTATTTAGCTTTGTACCGAAAAAGTGTAAGCAACGTTGTGAAGGCTTCTCCGCCAAGTTGAAGGAGTTTTTTGACATAGTGCTTGAACTCTCGAGTAGGTGACTCGGGAGTGGATTAGGGCAAGGAAGGTGTCCTTGTAGCCGAACCACTATAAATCGGTTGTGTCATTTCTATCCTTTACTTTACTTGCTTTCTTTATTTGCATTACTCTTAGATCTATACTTTCTCTTCATCCATACGATTTTACATAATATCGAATCTAAAGTTTTTGAATCTAACTTAAAATCGGCAGAACTATTCAACCCCCTTCTAGTTTTCCACAATTGGCATCAAGAGCTAAGTTTATAAAAGTTTTAAAGCAAACCGTATTTTTAAAACTTTTCGATCACTATGGGTTCTGAAAATTACAAGGAAGGGCAATCAATGCAACGACCTCCACTACTTGAAACTAACGGTTTTATATATTGGAAAAATAGATTCGAAACGTATTTGAAGTAAAAAGATATTGATCTTTGGTATATCATTGTTGAAGGCGATTTTGAAGCCACTACAAAAGATGAAAATGAAAATTTAGTTAACACACCTCATGATAAACTCATCGATGATATTAAGAAAAAGCTTTCCAAAAATAGTGAAGCTAAAATGGTTTTATATAATGCTTTACCCAAAAAGGAATTCTAAAGAATTTCCATGCTCAAAACCTCTAAAGAAATTTGGAATTCTTTAGTTGTAACTCATCAAGGTAATCAACAAGTTAAAAACAATAAAATAGATTTATTTGTTCAACAATATGAACAATTTTTAATATCGGATGAGGATACTATAGATCATTCTTTTGCTAACTTTAATACTATAATTACATCTTTACAAGCACTTGATGAGTCTTTCTCTAGTCGTAATCATGTTAGGAGATATCTAAGGGCACTTCCATCCAAGTGGAGATCTAAGGTGACGGCAATCAAAGAATCAAAAGATTTGTCAATCCTCACCCTTGATGAACTCATAGGCAATTTAAAAGTCTATGAGCTTGTCCTCGCTAAAGATTCTGAAGCCTCAAAAGTGAAAGAGAAGCACAAATCTCTTGCCCTTAAAGCCAAGAAGGTCTCAAGCGATGAAGAGAACTCCTCTTCGGATAGTGATGATGAGGAGTATGCCAAGGCGGTAAGGGACTTCAAGAAGTTCTTTAGAAGAAAGGGAAGATACGTCAAGCAACTTTATGACGACAAGAAAGGGTTCCGGAAAAGCAAAGATGACGAGAAGGCAAGGGATGAATGCGCTTGCTTTAAATGTGGGGATCCCAACCACTTTATTAGTAAGTGTCCCAAACGTGATGAACAAAAAGCATTCGTGAGCGGTTCGTGGGGAATGAGCGAGGAGGAGGACGAGGAAATTTGTCTCATAGCAAATGACGAGGTATGTCACGAATACTATAGTAGCTCATCATTAGATGATGACTCACTGCATAATGAATATGATAAGCTTTGCAAAATTAGTTTAAAAGTAATCAACAAAAACAAGTTTTTGAAAAACCAAAATCAACGTTTAGAAAAGGAAGTCATTGAGTTGAAAGCAAAATTAAAACGCCTAGAAAAGGGAAGATAGCAAGTGGGGAATGTGAACTTTATGCTCAACTTCAAACACTAGCTGATCATCTAGACTCTAAGATTGCTAGAATGAATACTAATACTCTAGATATGATATTAGATAGTGTTAAAACAGAAACAACCAAAAGGTTTAGGCTTTCAAAGAACTTGATGCGCCAACTAGTGAAAAAAAACAAACACAATTCGTAAAAGCAATAGAAAAACAAACCACTGTAGTCACGGATCCCACAAAAGGGAACCGCTAGTGTACGTACTGTGGGATCCGTGGGTCACAAGCAAACAGTAGTAATAATGTAGCTTCCTCATCTACAACCGATTTTGTTATTATTAATAAGAAGAAACCAACCCATGTTACTATTAGGCAACCACTACCAAGACAAAATCAAAGTTTTACAAGAAACAAAGGTCCATCATTTTCAAAACCGAACACATCTAGGAGACCTAATGTAGGATCGTTAATATTATGTTGTTTGATGATTCGGGTGGTCTAGGACAATGATTAAATAAGAAAGCCATTAGAGAGATGAAGAGAGTAGAGAGGAGGTTCTTGAAAGAGAGTTGCTTTACAAAAATGAAAGGTTAGATTCAAAGAAGCCACACCCCTTCCAAGGATGGAAGGGGTATTTATAGTTACAAACAATACGACCTCCTGACGGCCTGTGGATCAGGTATACAGTGGGTAAAGACCCGTCCTTCCTCCACGGTGTTACACTAAACTATTCTACGCTACTAACTAACTAATAAACTAATAAATAACGTAAACAACTACAAGTCTACGAGATAACATATGCTAAATAATATTTGGGGTGACCGACTCTTCACCATGGAATTTTCTAATTCCTAACAATCTCCCCCTAAGGGAGGTCACCCCATGATTTACATTTTGAATCCTAGCATTCTATTCTTGACTTTGTTCTTGAGCTCGTAGACTTCAATTCTTCAATTCCGCAATCTTTGTGCATTAGTAGCGATTCTTTAAAGTCCGCATTGATTTGTACTTTAAGTGGAGGCCTTTAAATCGATCCACATCTTTGATGATCTTCGAGCTTTTGAGATCATCACCACAAGAAATCTCTGATCACCCTTTGTAGTGTTGCCTTCATGTGATGTTGTGACTTTCGAACCGACATGCTCACACTTTCTAGATCATGACATCTTTTCATCAGAGTAGCGGAAGCTTTATCGGGTTCATGATATTTGCGCAGCCGAAGCGTAAGCATAGTATAGAAATATCGAGCCGTGTTATGTAGATATGCACCACCATGATTTCTTCATTAAGTGTGGATGCCGTGAGCATGCGGCTTTGATTGACTCCTCAATTCGATCACCTGCAACCGTCCAAATGTACCTGCAAACAACAGCTAGCAATAAAACACATGAAAGTGTCTTTGATCACTTTTGTTGAATTGAGGTACACGACCCACGGTTCCCCGTTGATCAAGACAAGTACGCGCTCGTGATCGTAGGATTCCTAAGAATCTCCTGACAGTGGTTTCGCAGTGCTGCTCTAGCCGTTCTCAAACCGGAACGCCTCAAAGAAGACAACACGGAGTGAGTGAACCAGTGAATTGAGATTCACTGATTGATGAAAAATTGATTTGAACACAATCGCGTATTGCTTAGAAGAAAGAGTTTTGCAATACGACGAAGGTTTTATGAGAAAGATCAATTTTCAATCAAAAATACCTTTCGTATTTGAAAGAGAATACACATTCGACGTGCTAGAAAAAAAAAGAGATTCACACATCGAACGGTTTTTCCAAAAGTATTTTTTCAATCAGATATACTTTTTGTGTTTGAAAATGAATACACATTCGATGTGCTAGAGAAAAGAAAGGATTTGCACATCGAACGGTTTTTCCAAAAGCATCCGTCAATCCATTTCCTGGACCAAGGTTGATTCACGAGTGAATCTCCCCATCGTTTCTATCCAGTTGTCACAAGTTTGATCTATTGGATAGATCTCACATGTCATCCACCAAGAGCTTGTTTGATGTTGGCTCTAGAACGATTTCCATCTTCATTGTGCATATTTTCATATCACTCGGATGTTCTTGCAATACCACAAGGATAATGCGTAGGACTCTTAATATATTCTTACTTTCCACATTGTGTGAAACAGTAAGTATTCAAGAATTTAGTGTCCTAATGAGATATTGTGGATGATCTCTTGGCTCTAGACTCAATAGTGCACCTTTGGTTCCTATGCCGGAGACTAGGGAAAGGGTCTCCTTCTTCAATATCAACAATCTCTAAGAGAAAGTCGATAGATTATGTCGGTTCCCCGTGAGAATGAAACAAGCCCTTTTAAGAGGAACTTGAGTAGTTTGGGAAGTTGTAGTGCAAAAGGCCACTGGTCCATGACGCCTTGTCTTCAATACCAGTGTTACCTTAGTAAACACCAATAGCATATGTATTGAACCCGTTTCCGCCTCTAAGGTTGAATTATTGGAGGGCTATTTATTTTCACCCTTTTCACATTCAATCTTTTTCATTCTTCAACCCCTTCAGTGCTTACCGAGACTTCATAACTAGAACCTTGTTGGGGTTAGTTTCTAGTACTAGCTCTGTCTCAGTCAGCACTCTTCCCATATTCTCATTTTTCTCCTTTTTTCAATATACCTAAGGACTCTACACTATCTAGTAGATTGTCCCTGGGTAGATCCCTCCGGTTCTGGCGGATCGTGGGAACAAATACCTAACCTAACCATCCTTATAACTCCATGCATAAAGTAAAATGGTCGGTATTTTGGTATAGTTCATTCTTTCTTGAAACCAATAGAAAAATCATTTGGAAAATCAATCAAGGTACTTTTGATACGAGATCAAAGCATTTTGTACCTTAATAGTTTTGATCATTTAGAAAACCTCCCCCTCAACATGTGCATATGATTTATAAATTGTTTAGCACATGGAGGCAAGAGGACTTTGAAATATTTTCTTTGATCACAATTTTCATAAAAAAAGCCATTTGATTTTCTTTGGTAAATTCTCCCCCTCAATATGTGCATAGGATATTTGAAATCATTTTATCACATAGAGGAAAGAGTTCTTTTGAAGCACATCCACGATTACATCCACGATCACAAAATCCATTAAGAAACCATTAAAACTCAATAAAGGTACTTTATGTTAAAACATAAAAGCTTTTGTACCTTGATAGTTTATTTTCTTTTAAAATGCTCCCCCTCAATATGTGCTTCGTGATTCGAAAGGGTTTAGCACATATGAGAGAGCAACCTGCACAATTGAATCAAAACAATCACCTTTTATCAAATTTCATTATTAAATCACAAATTCTCCCCGATCAAAAATATCAAACCCTTTGAGATTTTGGATCCCAAGTGATTTAATAAGGTTTAGAAAACATGGGAGAAAATGTGCCCTGATTTAAAAACTCATCTAGTTTTTGGGTAAATGCTCCCCTCAACATGTGCATTATGTATATTGAAATCGTTTGGCACATGGAGGCAGGAGTGCCTTTGAAGGACTAAAACCAATTCCATTAAAACAGATTGAGATTTAAATCACGATCTCTCCCCCGATCAAAAATTTCAAACCATTTGAGATTTGTGATCCCAAAAGATTTAAATCATTTAAAATTTTTTGGGGAAAGACGTGGCAAGATTTGATTTTGAAAATGTCGATAAGGACCATTTTAGGACATTAAAGATTGTTAGTGTCAAGTATGATTGTTTTAAGAGATCTTTTAGTAAAATAAAACAATTTCACAATCAAACAAGAATAAATAATTTCATTTTGTATGATCTTTGAGTTTTAAAGAAAATCATACCATGACATAACATTAAATCTTTAGATCACAACATTTTAATGTACAAACCGGAACTTTTATGAAGAAATATTGTATGAAAATATTCTATTTTAAATCACTCTCCCCCTCAATCGATGACCGAAGTCGATAATTGAGTGACATAGGTTTTGATAAAAAGAAGTCCGGTGATTTTCAAAATTTAGTCCAATTTATTTTCAAAACAATATTTTTCCATTTTCAAAACAATATTTTCAAGATTGTTTAAAAATTGTATCATTCACTACTTTTCCTGCACAAGATAAGTTAGGTGGAGAGAATCATAAGATGCTTTTGTTGATGTTGTTGTAGGGCTTGGAAGAAAACCGTATGCAGATGCAGTGAGACTTCTTACGTTGCATTTTAATGCCAACTGAGGTCAAATTAAGCTCTGTTTCTTCAATCACTTAGAAGAAAACCATCTGCTGATGCAGTGAGACCTCTTACGTTGCATTTTTCCATGCCAACACTCCATAGAAGTCCAATTAAGCTCCGTTTCTTCATTTGTCAACCCAAGATATAGTTACCCTTTCCTTTCGCATCCAATCATCTTTAATTGTGGATCCGGATCGGGAACATTCTTATATACCAATATACCTGCATACGTTAGTGAACACACATACAGATATATGGTGGTCGACATCACCAAACATCAATCGACTAATGAAAGTCAATTCAACATATCAATCAGTTCATATAAGGCATGGGAATAATGTGTTTATCAAACTCTAATCATCTAATCCTAACAATCATATCCTAGGCACCTAGTCCTTCAACGTAGGTTAACATGATTTTTAATTAAGCATATAGTATAATTAAGAAAGCCCGATAGATGATATAGATTTGAAAAACATTCTCCCCCTCAGTCAATGACTCATTTTATGAAAAGATTAAAAGCGGAAGTCATTGATTGAGTTTGCAAATTTATGAAAACACCGATACTTATTGAATTTCAAGCAACTCATTTACCACCATTTTGAAACACAGCAAATATTTTTCTGAAGAATTTTAGACGGAAAAATATTTGTGTAGGAACAGCAGTCCTTCGACATACTTTCCTCATTTTGTATTAGGATAAGTGCACGCAATATTTAGAAAAATTGGTTTAGCGCAGCACTTTCCTTTCTTGAAGAACGGGTTGCTATCTGAAATAATAGCAAACCATGGTTTAAGCACGGGTCACAGTCTGAAGTAACTGCAAGCCATAATTTTTTACATGTTTTGGAAAAAGAATATTTACACCTCTTGCTCGAACTTCATCTATGGTCCCGTGCCATTATTGAATGACATTTCTAAGACCGCAGATGTTATCGATACCAGAAGACATGTCTTGAGAAAACATATTTTTGGTATTTTTAAATTTGAAGACATGTCTTGAGAAAACATATTTTTGGTATTTTTAAATTTTCTGATTTTTATGGATTTTTGTTGGTTTTATAATTTTCTATTTTGATTTTGTTGGTTTTATATTTTTGTATTTTGCTTTTCGAAAAATATATACACAGATAGAGTAAATGATATAGTTTAAGAAGATGATGATATGAGTACCGAGATAAGGATATCGAGCAGCCCCATTGTAGAAGATAGAAGTCATCATCCCTAAAACTTTCACCACCAAAGCTTTCGAGGCTCTTGCATATAAGAAAGAAATTGAACCATCTGAAAGTGAGACTTTTGCAGCTTCCCCCCAAACCGAAAATCCTTTAGCTGAGAAGATTCGAAGCTATATTTCAAGCTTTCTTTAGCCAGGTGCACAACGAAGCACACCATTATCGTCAATCTTGCTGCTCCTTTTAAGAATGATCACCGTGATTCTTCGTTCGGGGTTATATCATCCAATAGAACAACAAAGAACGTATCATCCCACACATAAAACAATCTTCTCAAATTTCCTTTTCAACTGACGTCTGAAGCAATCCATTCCAAAAGGTGTCAAGAGAACAATTCCCCTAAGTAGTTGAATTGATGCAGCGTCTCTTTGTATAATGCTCAAGAACTCTCCAGAACACACATCATGAGGGGAATGAAAACACCTTCCTATGTTCACATTTTTCTTCCCGGATGATCGTGTATGAAGCTCAAGAACCCGAAGTACACCAATACCCAAGAGCTCTCCTAAATACACATCATGAGGGGAATGAAAACACCTCCCCATGTTCACATTTTTCTTCCCTCGATGATCGTATGAAGCTCAAGTATCCGAAGTATACCAATACCCAAGGAAGGAATAACCGATAACATTGAAGAAGCAAGCCAAGTCATCGATTATCTTTGCGGGTGACAATCTCTCGGATGTCAACTCCGAATAAGTGATTATATCTCCAATCACGATTAAGCACTCAAGTCAAAATGAGCATCCCCAATGTACACAATCTCTCCCCCATCATCATGCGATACCATCGAAATCACACACACACTTGTGTACCTCTTTATCTTCTCGAAACTTTCTAACCTCTCTTCCCCTACATAGTTGGAATAAACACTAAATGCTATGAGTCAAACCTTGAGTTTCTCTGCGGTAATGACATTTGTCTTCCCTGGATATCTTCAATCACTTAGAAGTATTAAGTTCATCAAGTTTACTCGCCATGAGTCAAACCTTGAGTTTCTCTCCGGTAATAACATTTGTCTTCCCGGGATATCTTCAATCACTTAGAAGAATTAAGTTCATCAAGTTTACTCGCGCTTAGATGCTTGTCTCCTTTCCCATTTCTCGGTTTTGATACCGTAATCAAAGAAACAAATAATAAGTCCGTATACTAGAAATTTGTTAAGAAGAACATCATAAGCTCAGATGTATTTGTGAGAATCAACTTGTCAAGAATATGAGCAAGTCGAATTGGGGATTAAATTTGGCATTTCAATCTCCCCCAATTAGTGCTCTCCCCTAAACTGACGAAGATTTTCAAGTGTTCTTCTCAGCCCGAATTAAGAAGAAGTCTTTAGATCATCAAATGCAACTCGTCTTTAGTCTTATAACATACAGCAGAAAATTTAGAACAAACTTTAGACTCGACCTTCTTCAAGATTGTCCGAATAGGGAATAGATAGTTAACATCTTCATCACACTTAAAGGCATCCCACCAAAAAGCATCCCAATTAACTTACATCTTGCAAATCCCCTTAACTAAAATCCCTCCCAATCAAACAAGAACAGAAAGATGTTCATCAAGGAAATCAGAATCGTGCCGCAATCGAACACACAAGATGGTAACACCAAACTACCAATCACATCAAACAAGAACAGAGAGATTGTTCGAATCATCATGTTGATGTATACGCGAAGCATTAACCGGAAGCACTTTGTCGATAAACTCATCAATCCGAGTGAAGATGTCAACCAACGCCTCTTAGAAGAAACTCCATGTAAAGATGATCCGATAAGAAGAAGCTCGGTTCTTACATGAGTTTGGAGCCGTTTGACCATTTATTCTCAAATATCAATCAACCATGCAAAAATTCACACTTCTTTCTCCCCTCAAGAATTGCATACGGAGATGCCATTCTTGATTAAATAAGTGAAATCATCCAAATGTAGTCTATTCACACTTCTCCCCGCAAAATTAGCACATGATGTCGCCATCGTCATTATAGTTGAGCAAGTGTAATCGAAAACAATCAATCAGAGTCTGTTCACTTGATAATTGAAAGCACATAGAAAAAGCATGAAGCATGTTGATGAGAATGGTCATAATTGAGAAGATTTCTTCTTCGTAAGATAAAGACCGCAACGCATAACTTTTCTTTTCTTTCTTTGAGGCGAGGCATGTATCAAGTGTTCATACGCCATAATGTTGAAGTACGAGGCTGAATCGATGGAACGACGCCATAATCTCTCTTTTCATCATCTCTTGGAAAACATATAATCATCACCATTATCATTCAAGAGGCTCTTGTCGTGACAATGATGGAGAAAACCCAATATGATGAATTTGACCTTGAAGTTAACTAACCCGAACTCGTGACTTAAACTTGTACATATGTAACAAAGAGCGGTGTCAATTTCCATTAGCATCTCTAAGTACTCTATAAGTACTCTATACTCTTCAGCCAACCAACCATCAAGTATAAGACGTACATCACCTCTTGAAAATCCACAATTGAATGTGACACTGAGCACTACAACGTAACTCCTTAAAGTGATAGTTATTTTGTGGTGGTAAGATACCAATTCCCCCAAGTGGAAAAAAGAAAAGGAAAAAGTCACCCAAAAATAACTAGATTTTCAAGTCTTAGTTTTTGATAATAAGCTCGAACAAGGATCTTGAAGAATCTTCATCCAACCATCCCCGATACCTTTAGAAACTAAGTACACTTGCTCGTGATATTTCACTTCAACCTCAAATAAATAATAGTGAATTAACGCCGTTGTCACATCTTCTGGTTAAAAGCTCAACTCTAGCCTCCTTTGACGTTTTAAGTGAACTATGATAATGGTTTTCATCCCGACCATGGTTAAAAGCACATAACCCCTCAGAAAACCATGTAATAACCAAACTGCCATAATAAATATCCAAACACACACATCCTATTCATGAAGTACACCCTTTTATCTCTTCTTCAAAAGTAGATCAGAAAGCACCAAAGATCAAATAAGATCCCGAAATACACTTTCCTTTCTCCAAGATGGTTCCATCATTACAGGATTTTACAACTCTATGGTTTAAACCGAGAAATAGTTTCTTTCGCGGGATTTTACAAAACCAAGAGTAAACCGTAAGATAGATCCGAAAATGCACTTTACAATTACCAGGATGTTTCCATTGTCACGGGATTTTACAAGTCTATGATTTAAACCGAGAAACATATTCTTTCGGGGGATTTTACAAAATCAAGACAAAACAGTAAACAACGTCAGCTTGAATGTGTAAAGACAACTTTGGTTTCGGTGAATATCTGTTTTAGGGGAACATGCAGCGGTTCATCATCGGTTCATTGTCCATCATCAACAATATCATCAACCATCCAATAAACACGTTGGTAAACACATCATTCACGCATTCAGTCGGCTATTGCAGTGACAACAAGGTGAAGTAAACCCGATATGTCAAACTTGATCATGAAGTGAACTTCCCCAGATTTGTTACTTAAACTTGTACTAATCCATGTGAAGAAGAAATGGTGTACCCAATGTACAAAACCTCTTGACGTATCCTCTCATCAAGTGAGACACCAAAGTGATAGTTACGTTGTGGGTTAAGCGAGAAAGAATCACAAACGTAATTGAATAGCCAAGTATTTATCACACTCAACAAAAGCCCAAACAAGTCATCTTCGCGGAAGGGTAGAAAGAAAGAAGACGAATTAAGTAAACGCGCCTGAAAAACTCACTTCAAATCCAAATAAGAAATACCGTACAATAATCCCGTGGTCAACTTTGTTCAACCATTAATTCAAGCTGCAATATAATAATATCCGTGAAAATGAGTAAACCAAAGCACCCAACCTCGTGACCCATCGAATCTCATCATCTCACACCAAATTTCATCATCAACTTTCATTGCCAAACAAATCTCTTGAGAATCCCATCAGTCCATCATTATCATTGATTCGTTGGAACAACTCATTTATGTCAACTATTCGTACAAGCCGTGAATTTGTATCCCCATGAGAATTATATGACCAAGATACCACTCGTTTACAAATCATGAACCATAATTAGCACAATGTATTAAAAACACATTGGATAAATAATTCAAGCCAATAGATACATTATTCCAAATCATCCCATAAATCAAGTGACATATCATTGATAAGTGATAACCTAACTTATACGATCCTTCAGTACAACAACATCACGTTCAAATTACCACTAACCAAGTCCAATTCAAATCACACGGCCCATTCAAATATTACCACACGAGGTCCAATAACTCATAAACCAATCAATAATTCTCGGCCCATATCCACATGTAAGAAGTGCGTGATCCAGTTGTTTGTGATATAACCCTAAAATTTTGAGTATTTAAGACACCTTATACCACAAGCACTAACCCTAATCTTATAATTAGTACGCCTCACATGTCTACATCTAACATTCAATAAACTCTTCGCATCTCTCACCAAATTTAGTCAGCCTTTCATCATCAAACCCTAAATAATCTCATCTCATAAACTGTACGCCCCCATCCATTCCACATATCAACGAACAACCTGCTCCCTTTAATTAGAGCCACAAGGATGGTTCGAGGGATAGAGCCTTGCATCGACTTAGCCACAGGGATGGTTTAACCGAATCAATTAAGCCACAGAGATGGAATCAACATGTATGATTAGTTCTCCAAGAATGTCATGATTCTCGTTACTCATCACGGGTAGGTTCATACTTGATGTGAAAACGTTTTATTTTTTCTTTTCAAATTTGTCAAGTAATGAACTAAAGAAATAAAACTAACATCCTTGTTATGTTTTTATTTATTTGATGATTTGGATATTCAAAGGAGTAAAACTCCTAACAAGATCTATGATGCATATGTTCCTTGTGAATAGATAGAGTAATATCTATGTGTTGAAGAACCAATCACAAGGAACAAGGCTGAGATTTGTAATTAATCATGTAATATTTTTCATGTTGTTTCATTTTAGAGTTCGAAACATGATGATTGGTGATGAGTTTTCGTGGCTTGACCCTTTAAAATCTTGGTGTATTCATTATCACACACGAAACATTCTGAAATCATTTATGAGTCTTTAGTCAAGATGTTGTATTTGGATGTACAATGATGATCTTGATATGACATATGAGTTTTGGTAGAGATGTTGGTTTGAATCTGGATGTAGATAATTGATGTATGGTGTTGTAGGATTAGATATGTTAATGAATGTTGATGTCCTGGTGCTAGTGAGGTTGTGGTCAAAGTTAAAAAAAAACTTCATCATCCTTTCTGTAGTTACTGGTTGTGGCAACTTGCATCAGAATGTGGCAACTCGCATCTGAGTGTGTCAACTAGCATTTGACTCAAAAGTCAAACCCCAACTCGCTTTTATTTCAACTTCAATCTTTTTAATTTCTGTCAAGTAGCATCTTATATCAACATAACTCGCTTTCAAGAAAGCAAGTAGACGACTCGCTTGTTATGATACTTTAGACAACTCGCTTTAGAACCAACCCGCATAAGTAACAACACGCTCAAAAGCGAGTTGAGTGCAACTCGCATTAGGTTCAATGAATCAGGACGTTATTCAGTCAACTCGCAAGCTAGTTAACACAACTCGCTCAAAAGCACCGCTACCATACCATATCGCGAAGTTGAGTAACTCGCATTGAACTGACTTAAACACAACTCAAGATAAAGAATATATTCATTTCTCACCAAATGAAACAGTAAACTTAACTCGATACAAAGAAGATATTCGTTGACAAAGATGTTTTGACCACAAATCTGTCAATAAAAACAGTTTACCAGAAAAACGTTATTTGACCACCAAGACTGATATAAATATTATTTGACCACCAAGACTGTTATAAAAGCAAATATAAAGCTTGATCAAAATAAGTTAAGATACAGTTTGACCATTTCATTTAAAAACCAGTAAACATGTTTAAAAACAGATGACACACTTAATGAGACAACAATAACGGCATCACAACATCAAAACCATACAACAACTGCATCAAACCGCCAACAAGAAACCATGTAAATCATCAAAACAACACAACCTGTCTCTGATACCAATTGTAGGATTGTTAATATTATGTTGTTTGATGATTCGGGTGGTCTAGGACAATGATTAAATAAGAAGGCCATTAGAGAGATGAAGAGAGTAGAGAGGAGGTTCTTGAAAGAGAGTTGCTTTACAAAAATGAAAGGTTAGATTCAAAGAAGCCACACCCCTTCCAAGGATGGAAGGGGTATTTATAGTTACAAACAATACGACCTCCTGACGGCCTGTGGATCAGGTATACAGTGGGTAAAGACCCGTCCTTCCTCCACGGTGTTACACTAAACTATTCTACGCTACTAACTAACTAATAAACTAATAAATAACGTAAACAACTACAAGTCTACGAGATAACATATGCTAAATAATATTTGGGGTGACCGACTCTTCACCATGGAATTTTCTAATTCCTAACACCTAATAATGTTTATCCGAGAAGTAACCATCAAATGGGATGGAATCCAAATATGCAAAACGGTTTTCTATTTCAAAACTTTGCACCATGGAACGCATACTCACCTTTTCCATATATGCCTAACATGAATGGAATGTTTAACACTAATGGACCCATGAAAAAATGGGGAACAAACTTTTGAATTAATTGTTTTCTTAGGTGTGCTTAAAGGTCGACCTAGATCCGGATAAGTGGATCAAGGATAGCGGGTGCACGAGGCACATGACCGGCAATAAAGATTTATTTTCCACATATGAATCCTTCAATGGAGGAAATGTGGTATTTGAAAATAGAAAAAGTAAAATCATCGGTAAAGGTACGATTTCTAACAAATCTCTAGCCATTAACGATGTGTGTCACGTAGAAAACCTAAACTTTAACCTCTTAAGTATAGGACAAATATGTGATAAGAAGTGCAACGTACTTTTTAACGAAACCGATAGTAAGATATTGAAAAACGGTATCACTATAGGTAGAGGTATTAGGAAACATGGAGTCTATGTCATTAAAATCGGTAATGAACCTAAAGACAAACTTTGTCTTACTTCTATGGATGATACTTCACCTTATGGCATCAAGATTGGTCATGCCAATATGCGACTTCTTCAATCGCTATCATCCAAAGATCTAGTAAGAGATCTACCAAAATTAAAATATGAACATCACTTTTGTGATGCTTGTAACGTAGGAAAACAAGTCCATGCTAGTCACAAAGCTAAAAACATGGTCTCTACAACTAAGTGTCTAGAATTGCTACACATGGATTTATTTGGTCCATCCACTATCCAAAGTTATGGAGGCAACTACTACACTTTGGTTATAGTGGATGATTACTCTAGGTACACATAGACTAAATTTTTAAAGAACAAAACTGAAACGTTCGATTACTTTGAAATATTAAGTAAGAAAATCCAAAGACAGTTAAGAAGTCCTATAGTGTCTATTAGAACGGATCATGGTAGGGAATTCGATAATGAAGTGCAATTTGGTGCCTTTTGTGATGCTAATGGTATTACTCACAACTTCTCGGCTCCTCGCACTCCACAATAGAATGGGGTAGTTGAAAGAAAGAATAGAACCTTACAAGAAATGAGTCACACCATGTTAAATGAGCAATCCATGCCTCAAAAGTTTTGGTGCAATGCCATTGATACATCAACGTACATACTTAACCGAGTCTTAATTGGACCATTTTTAGGTAAAACTCCATACGAGTTACTCCGAGGCAAAAAGCCCACGTTAGATCATTTTAGAGTCTTTGGTAGCAAATGCTTTCTACTTAACACTAAAGATTACCTTACAAAATTTGATCCTAAATCAACCGAAGGTATCTTTTTAGGTTACTCTCCTAATAGCAAAGCATACGTCATATTAAATAAAGAAACAATGAAGGTTGAAGAGTCATTAAACGTAAAATTTGATGAGAGTCCACCCAAACCTACCTCTTGTCGATGACGAGATTGTTGAGAGTGAAGCTATTGAAATAAAGAAAAAGACAAACGAAGAAGATGAACCTTTAAATAAGGAAATCATCAATATTAAAGAGTTTAAAGATCACCGTGATAAGGTCATAGGAAAGATAAACGAAAGAACCTTAAGGTCTCAAGTTCAAAACCAAAGTAGCTTATTTTGTTTTGTCTCAACCATAAAACCTAAGAATACACAAGAAGCCATAAAAGATGAAAGTTGGGTAATGGCTATCCAAGAAGAGTTAAATCAATTTGTTTCTAACGATGTTTGGACACTCGTCCCTCCACCTAGTAATCAAACCATAATAGGAACCAGATGGGTATATAAAAACAAGTTAGATGCAAACGGTGTAGTGTCTAGAAACAAAGCTAGACTCGTTGCCCAAGGGTATAATCAACAAGAAGGAATAGACTTTGATAAGACCTATGCCCCAATGGCTAGATTAGAGTCTATAAGAATACTTCTTGCTTATGCTTGTGCTAATGATCTTAAACTTTATCAAATGGATGTCAAAAGTGCTTTTCTAAATAGTTTTATTAATGAAAAAGTATATGTAGCTCAATGATGAGTGTCTAAATACTCATCATTTTTGTACCATTTAAACTGCAAAAACATCTGAAAACACTCAGAAATGCATCAAAATGATGAAAATATCACAAATAAGTGTTTTATGTGTTTTAAATGCAAAAATACCAAAATCGGATGAAAAACGTATCAAGTTTGCATAATTGGCGCTTTAGTCCCCAAGTTTCAAAAGTTGTCAAAAATAGTCCCCGTAAATCAAAATAAAGAAAAATGTTATATAAGGTCCATGGGTTTCAAAAGTTGTCAAAACAAACCCCTCAAAGTTTAAAAATCACAAAATGACAACTTTAGTCCCTAAAGTTTGAAAATGTCAAAAATGGTCCTCGTGAATTTAAAAGTGAAAATTATCAAAAATAAACCTTGTACTATTCATAAATGGCAAAATTGGTCCTTATGGTGAACTTTTGGAAAATTTACATGTTTGGTCCCTCAAGTTTCAAAATTGGCATAAATTACCCTTGACATTTAAAATTGAAAAATTAACATTTATTGTCCTTTGGTAAAAGAAACTTGGCAAGTTTGACCCTTGTATTAACTTTGGAATAAGTGGCGTGTTCACCTTTAAGTTTGCAAAAATTACATGAAAGGTCCTTGTGTTATTAAAGCTACAAAACCAAATGGACCCTTTTAATTATCCAAACCCAAATCAACAAACCCACCCACCGGCCCAATATCCAACCCGCCCACGATTAAAAAAAAAAATAATACCACCAGTACTGCTCACTCCCTCTCCCACTCCCTGAACCACTTAAAACAGGTGGTTTCACCACCGCTTTTCCCCACTCTACCTCACCTTATCTCCCCCACCTGCTCTACCCACTCCCTCCACCCTACATACACCAAGAAGCATTAAATGCTAAATACCCGCCAAAGACTTTTCCCGCCAAATTTCCACATGGACGGTTTATATGAGTTTGATGGATCCAATGGCTCAAGAGAGGTGGGAAACTTTGAGGTCTAACAAGGAACAAAATAAAGTCAATAAATATGAAGAACGATAAAGATGGAAAAATAAGTAGTGTAAATTTATTTTATGTATGTCGCTTTTTAAGTTAAGTTTCTAGTGCAATTTAAAGCTTCAAGTATTTTGTAATCAAACCTCAAAGATAATAAAAAACATAATTTCATTCAGTTCTTATGTACGTAATCAGCTTTATGTCAATTTCCATGTTTCAATTCTCATAATATGCAAACATTGTTATTAGTTGTTGTTATTGTTTAAGCTCATATAAGCTCTTGACAAAGCTTATAAGTTTTTAGAAACTTTGAAATTCAGTTTAAAGTTAGAATTCAAAAATATAAAAAAAATATAGAAAAACATCTTAAAAAATAAAAAATATAGTAAAGTAGTGGTCAACTTAATTTCAGTTATTAAAACTGTTTTGATAAGCTCTTATAAGCTCTCCTATAGCTTAATGATTGCTTATATAAGCTTCTACTCAGATTTGATTCTCAAAATTACTCTCTCCAACAAAAGTCAACTGAAAAGCTCAATATGAACTTGGTTATGGAATTGGGTTGATGCAGAGATGTTTTATGGGTGGATATTGGTTGAGAATAGGATAGTTTAGTTTTGTTATAAGCTGCACATGTTGGACACTTGTAAGTGTTTTGAATCTGTTCTTAAACACCTTTTCATTACTGTTTCATGGCATAAGTAGTGTAGCTCTTATTTGCTTGTTACAATCATTATAATTACATTTGTATGTTCTCTTTTAGTTGTTAGATCATATATTTAAGGTGTTATAGACTAGTGTTAAGTAATTGATAGACTAGATTGCAATTTAGAATTATTAAATTATCTTGTTTGGCACAAGCTACTTACTTGAGCTTGAGGTTTAGAAATTAGTTAAAATATGATACATTAGACTTTAGCAGATTAGTTATAGTTTAATTAGTGGTTTTATTGCATGCTCTAAGGTTAAAAGTCAAAATCAACTTGAATTGCACCCTACAGTCCACTGTGGGAATTTTTATGTGATCAAATCATGTCATTTAGCTCATTAGTTGTTGTTATAGCTTAAAACAGTCTTATTATACTATAATACATCTAGATCATTTAGTTAATCTTGCCCTAATCTCATTAAAGTCAAAATTTCATTTTCTCTTTGAAAGTCGAGTTGAAAAACCAGCTTTGCAAAACTTTATCAATTTCTCATGTATTCAATTCTGGTCACAATCAAGTGATATTTTGGATTTTACTAGTTCAGTTGGTCAAGATATTGAAACTGATTTTTGTAAATTTTTATAAGCTTTTTGTATAGTGTAATAAGCTCTTAAACATGCCTGTTTATGCCCTGTGACAACAATTTGTGTTTTTTTTACCAAACTTGCAGCCTTTGCAATGTGATTCAAATAAGCTCATTAGGGGCTGCTTTTTGGTTCTTGTGTAGCCTGCTAGGTGGTCTTGAGTCCTCAATATCTGTTTTTCTATTTAGCTTATTAGATCAGTTGTTGCACTAGCTTGAAGTAGCTAGTCAAGGCTGTTTGGTTTCTTAGTAAGTCATTAAGTCAAATCATTGCAATCATAGTTTTAGATGATTAGGATAGTTGAAACTAGTTAGGTTTGAGTTGTTTTAGCATATTATAGCTTCTTCTTTCATTTGGTTCTCATTTCCAAACTTATAGCTTATTACAAGTGCTTATTTATAAGCACTTTTCACACGTAACCTGAATCTTGCACACTAGTATATGTTTTTATATTTTTCATAGACTTAGAATAATATTTTAGAATTTTCCTGAATTTTTCATAATTTTCATCATCAAGCTATATTTTCCTTATTTAAAATTTTTAGGATTTTTAAATATCTTTTAATACAAATAAATCAAAAAGCTTCAAAAATAATTTTTCAATTTTAATAACTTAAGATAAATATAAAAATCCAAAAAAATATTTTTCCATAATTTTCTTAGTTTAAATAGTATTTTCTAGCATTTTAATTAGTTTTAAATAGTTTTTAATTAATAATAAATACATAAAAAGTCTAAAAAATATATTTTCAATTTTAAAATAAGTTTTATCATATTTTAGATTTTTCTAAGTCATAATTTCACTTTTATAGCTTTATTTCATATTTTCTTATATTTTAGAGTATTATTAAATAGTTAAAAATAGTTTTTAATTAATAATAATTAAATAAATAGTCATAAAAATAATTTTAATTTTCCAAAAATTTTCTAGTATAATTAGGATTGTAAAAATGTATTTTTCATATCCGTAGGTATTTTCCTTCTTTATTTTCACGTTTTATTTCATACGTTACGTAGTTTTTAATTTAAACGTACGTTTTAAGTTTTAAACGTTCATCAATTTTAAAAATAGTGATAGCATTTATTTAATAAAATTTAGCTTTTTAATTTTCTTTAATTTGCATTTAAGCCCCTGTAATTTACAAACTTTTTCTTTAGGTATAAATATTCCAAATCATACCCTTTTTCCTATTCAATATCACCCGATCACAGATTCGTTGTACTACAGTGTTCACACCTCGTTGGACTTAACGACCGGAAACACTATACTCTCCAGATCTTAATTGCATTGGTTTCTGAGCTGTTTGAAGGTTATTACGGTTGACCATTCACAAGTGGTTAGCTTGTGTGATAAACTTGACGAACTTGATTTGCTCACTCAACCTCCGGACTTTATCGATTTTGAAAAACCTAAACATGTGTATAAGTTAAAGAAAGCTCTTTACAGTCTTAAACAAGCTCCAAAATCTTGGTATGATAGACTCAAGTCATTTTTAATCAAAAACAACTACACCATGGGGTTAGTTGATAATACACTTTTTACTAAATAAAAGGAAACACATATAATCATTGTTCAAATATACGTGGATGATATTATATTCGGATCTACTTGTCAAGACATGTGTGATGATTTCTCTAAAATCATGCATGACGAGTTCGAGATGAGTATGATGGGAGAACAAAGTTTCTTTCTTTATCTACAAATCAAACAAGTAGAAGATGGTATCTTCTTTAATCAATCTAAATACATAAAGGAGATTGATGAGTGTGTAAATACTCATCATTTTGTATTAAATCAACGAAACGTTTAAAAAATGCTCAGAAATGCATCAAAATACTGAAAATATTCCAAAATTGCATTTTATATGTTTCAGATGCAAAATGTTTAAAATCAGATGAAAAATGAGCTAAGTTTGCATAATTGGCGCCAAATTCCCCAAGTTTCAAAAGTTGTAAGAAATAGTCCCTGAGCACTAATTTCAAAAGAAAAATCACCAAAGGTCCTTTTAAAATCATAAGTTGTCAAAATTAGTCCTTTGGTGAAAAATGTCAAAAGTTTTGAGAAATTACAAGTTTGGTCCTTCAAGTTTCAAATTTGGCAAAAATGGTCCTTGGAAATTGGAAAATGTCAAGTTTGGTCCTTGTACTATTGGAGCTTGTCACTTTTGGTCCCTTGGAGCAACTTTGCAATATGGCAGCCTTGGTCCCTTGATTTTCAGAAATTGCACAAATGGTCCTTGTATATTAAAACCTTTACAAGCCCTTTATATCATTTTGGACCCTATCATAAACCCTTGGACCCTGCCAAACCATTGTGACCCCTTCCTTTTTGACCCCTTCCCTTTATAATATTAAACTCGGTCAACCCACCTTTTCCCTCCAAATCCTATCTCCTTCATCCCCCCAGCTCACCTTCACACTCCCATGTCCCCCCACTTCCACCAAACTCCAAGAAGCATTTAATGCTTCTTCACCCCCCTCACTCAACCCTCCCAGTTGATAAAAGCATTTTGGCGCCAAAATCTGATCCAACGGCCAAGAGCACTTTAACTAATCCAAAGGTCCAAGGAAATTTTGAGTGGGATATGCTCCTAAGATCAGATGAGGAAGATATTTTGCATATAAAGGAAAAGAATAGAAGCAAGATAAAGGGAGTCTTGTAGTTTTAAATTTCATTAATGTCGTTTTAACTTTAAAGTTTTTAGTTTAAGTGTAAAAGATGTAATATTTTGTTTCTTGTATCAAAATCAAGTTATCTTAGTTGGATAATCCACTTTTAATGCATCAATTCAAAGTTTTATCTATTGTTTCATATTTTTGTATCACTTGCCGCTTTAAAAATTTCAGTTTCAACTCCTATATCCAAGCTTCAACTAGCTTATTTTTAAACTCAAATAAGCTTACATAAGCTTCTTATAGCTTTTTGTAAGCTTATATATCAATTTCAAGCAATTTTGGATTTTGGTCAAAGAAAGTCAAACTGAGCTCAAAATTGAAATGGAAATGGATATGGGTGGCAAGCTGGATTTGGGTTGATAATGAGCTAGGTTATGGTTTAGATTAGGCTAGTGGTTCCTGTGTTCTTTGGCAAGCCATTGTGGCTAGGACCAATTGTGAGTTATTTTCAAGAATTATTGCATAATCTGTACTTGTGGTTTATATTGGTTTTTATTTGTTGATTAAGTGTTAATTAGGTTGGTTAGAGTGAGTTTAGGGTGCAATAACTAGTTCAGTAGTTATGTCATTTTATTGCAAATCGTTATATAAAGTTGTGTTTGGATTTGCTGCTTAAACTGATTTTGAGGTTTATTCAGTAGTAGATTCCTGTTGTTTTATGCTTGTTAAGCTCTATTGAACTCAATTCATCCAAATGGCACCTAAGCATACCACTTAATAGTCAACATCACCTTGAATTTGTCTTAAGATCATAACATTGGAATTTTGTTAAAGCAAAAACTTGTTTTGTGTTTATAAATCATAGGTATAACTTGCAGTAGTTTCATTTCATCATTTAACATCAACATCAGTCCACAAATTGGAATCAAAGTTCACAAAAGTCAAAATTATCATAACTGTTCAAAAGTCAAAGAAAAAAGTCCATTTTGAGCCAAACTGGATGATTTTTCTTGAACTCATTTCGGAACAAATTAAGTGAAATCATGGGTTTTAAACTTCACTTGGTCTAGTTTCTTTATCTCATTTTGTAGATTTTGTAATTTTTATAAGCTCCAAAAAGGCTTGTGAATTGGGTCTTATTTCCCCTGCACAAACTCAGATATAACCTGAGTGTGCACAGTTTTGTGCAAGCTTGCAAGAGCTCATAAGAGCTTGTCCAAGTCTAGTTTTTGGTTTACAAGTTCTTGGCCAGGTCTAGTGTAAGTTCCCATTTCGGTTTTTGATTTCCAGTCTCAAATTTTATTTGGTAGCTTATTCTTAGGCTCCAAAGTAGTAGCCTCAACTGCTTTTTAGCACATAAGCTCATATAATCAAATCATAGTACATTTTGTATTTCAGAGGTTATGACTAGTTGTAACTTGTTGCAATTGGGTATTTTGAGCATATTGTAGCCTGTATCAACTTTGGTGGTCTTTGGTTTTCATTGGCTTATTCTAAGTGCTTATTTATAAGCTCCTTGTGATTGCAGTTCCATATTCTTGCACACAACCCCCTGTTTTTATATTTTTCCTAGATTCATAATAATATTTTAGACTTATCTTGAATTTTTCAGATTTTTCTAGGTCAGTTTGGTATTTTTCTTCATTTAAAACAGTTTTTAGGTAATTTTAATTAGCTTTTAATACAATTAATTCAGAAAAGTTTCAAAAAAATAAGTTTTTCATTTTTCTTAGGTTAAGATAAATATAAAAAGTCAAAAAATTATTTTTCCAGATTTTTCATAGTTTAATTTGTAATTTTTAGTAATTTAAGTAGTTTTAAATAGTTTTTAATTCATAGAAAATACAAAAATAATCTGAAAAATATAAAATTAGTTTTGAAAATTCTATTTTGTTATTTTAGATTTTTCCAAGTCATAATTTCATTTTTCTAGCTTTATTTCATATTTTCTTGTATTTTAGGCTATTATTAAATAGTTAAAATTAGTTTTTAATTAATAATAATTAATTTAATAGTTATAAAAATAATTTTCTTTTCTAAAATTTTCTATTTTATCATTAGGTTTGTAAAAATGTCATTTTCATATTTTTAGGATTAATATTGTTTAAGTTTCACATTTTCTTTTGTACGTCGCGTAGTTTTTAATTTAAAGTTTTAAAAGAAAATTCAAAAACATCATTTTGCAAATAGTGATAGCGTTTATTTAATATTTTTTATCTTTTTAATTTTCTTTAATTTGCATTTAAGCCCCTGTAGTTTATATACTTTTTCTGTAGTTATAATCTATCATACCTCTTTTCCGTTCAAATCTCTCGATCACTATATCGTTGGTGATTATTCATCGCAGCTCGTTGGGACATAACGACCCGGGAAACACTATACTCTCCCTGATCTTCATTGCATTTGTTTCCGGAACTGTTTGAAGTTTCTTACGGTTAGCCATTCACAAGTGGCTAGCTTGTGTGAGAAAACTTGACGGTTCGGAATCGATCAAAATTTTGGCGCCGCTGCCGGGGAGCTGTGCTAATTATCCTACGCTTAGCAGATTAGTGATTTGAATATTCACTCCTTGTTCATACCATCCATCTATATCTATATATATATTCTTATAAAAAAAAATCCAAAAACCCAAAAACATCCAAAACGATAAAACACAAAAAATATTTTTCTTTTGTTTCTATATATATATATAAGATAAAAATACAAAAAGATTTGTCGCTTTTCTTTGATTAATAATAACAACATAAAAAATTACCACCGCAAACCAAGGCAGTGTACTACCTAACTGGGGTACGACCATAATAAGTTCCCGAACCAAAGATTAAAACTTGCCTTTGTGTCCTTGTGATTGGTGTACCTTTTTCAAAGAAGCCATTCATCTTGTGATTATTGGTTTAAGTTCAATGTTGTTTTGCCTCGATTTTGTTTTAATTGGATTTGTTGTTATATCTACTTGTAAAAACCAGAAACCCAAAAAGATTCTTCTTTCCCCATTTTCATAATTCTCTTGTTTCATCAAGTTACGTCTAGTGCATGCGCACTCGTTCTTCTAGATCATTGAGTCCTTTGCGTGTCTAGCGAAATTCCTAGAAGACGTTCTCGACGTCTGCCCAAATAGTCGAACCCGAGATTCGTACTATTCCTCAACAACAATATGGCGACCGAACGAACTATGGAAGAAATGCTCCAAGCACCCATCGAGGGTTATGGAGATGCCATCATTTTACCAGAATCAATTCGATCACTTTGAATTGAAGGCACATTTGATCCAACTTGTGTCTACGAATCAATTCCGCGGGTTTGATCGAGAAGACCCGTATGCACACATCCGTTGGTTTAACAAGTTGACCTCAACTATCAATTTCAAGGATGTTCCACAAAAAGTAATCAAGTTGATGCTATTTCCATTCTCACTTGAGGGGGCAGCCGGATTTGGTCTGAAAAGAACCCCTCGATCCATCGAAACTTGGGAGGATCTTGTTCAAAAGTTTGTCAATTATTTCTTTCCTCCATCAAAGACGACTAATCTTAAAATGAAATTTCGGATTTCGCAAAATTTCGATGAAAACTTTGGAGAGGCATGGGAGAGATTCAAAGATCTCCTCAGAAATGCCCCCATCATAAATTCACGGAGCTTCAACAAGTTAATATCTTTTATAATGGGTTGAACGGTAACGATCAAGATTCTTTGAACGCAGCCGCAAGTGGCAATATCTTGAATCGTAAGCCTAAAGATGTGATTGAGATTTGCGAGATAAAATCAAAAGTTCCTATTTCTCGCAACAAAGTCAATATTCAACACTTCGCTTCTTCATCCGGTGACTCTTCCGAGTTAGCCGCTCCAATAGCCGAGCTAACGGACGTCATCCGTTGCATGATGAAAGAGGTAAAGGAAATCAAAAGCGAAATTCATAAGCCGGAACCAATCAAAGCCGTAAACAAGGTGTGTGAAACTTGTAGTGGTCCACACGCGTATTATGATTGTCAAGCAACCGATGCTTCTTTTTACCAAGCTCCCGTAGCTTCGGTAAACCACAATCAATACCGACCACAATCGATCCTCACTACCATGCACCTAGCGGTATGACACCACCCGGTTTTCCTCCTGTGCAAAACCATGGCAATCAAAATCGCTTTGTTCTGAATCAAGGACACAACTTCAATAACTCTCAAAATTTCAATCAAAACCGGAACAATTTCAACCAACCTTATCAAGCTCCAATCAAGCAAAGTTATCAACAACCTTCTCAAGCTTCCCTACCAAATGACTTCATGAAAATCACTGAGTCAAGCATACGCTCAATGCAAACTCAAATCAATAACATGAGAGTTGAGCTAAGAAAGGAAATTGATACCACATTGTCTCGGCAGACAAATGAGTTGAAGAATATGATGAGCAGCTTCATGAACATGAATGTGAACAAAGCTTGTCCATCTTCTGGAGGACTCCCAAGCAATACAATTCCTAACCCCAATGCCGAGTTGAAAGCCGTCACCACTCGTAGTGGTAAGACGCACAATGGACCTTCGACTCCAATGCCTCCTCCACCGGGAGCAATGAGTCAAGTTACCAAGGATACAACGGACAAGGTGCATTTCTCAAGCCCACGAAGTACGACACGCCCCACCTTCGGTAGTCCAAGCTTTAAGTCCGGAACCCGAAGTTCCGAAGACGAATTCTGAGCCAGAAATGACTTCCATCCCGGCTCAAAAGTCTAGTCAGCTTCCTTACCCATCAAGAATGAATGATGAGAAGCTCAAAGACAAAAGCAAAGAGCAAATGGAAAAATTTTCCAAATCTTCAATGAGCTACACTTTGATATAAGCTTCGTTGATGCTCTCGTTCTAATGCCTAAATTTGCCTCCACGCTTAAAGGCTTACTAACCAACAAAGATAAGCTATCTGAGATGGCTAAAACCCCTCTCAATGAGCAATGCTCAGCGGTCATTCTCAAGAAGCTTCCCAAAAAGCTTGAAGACCCCGGCAGTTTTAATCCGTGTGATTTCTTGGGGATGGTTCAATGCTCCGACTTGGCCGATCTTGGCGCTAGCATTAACCTCATGCCACTCTCGATGGAAGAAACTGCCTCTTCCTAAACTTACATCCACTTGTATGACACTCGAGCTAGCGGACCGTACCAAAACTCGTCCACTTGGGATAGCCGAGGATGTCGTGATGAAAGTAGGAAAGTTTCACTTTCCTACTGACTTTGTTGTAGTAGACTTTGATGCAGATCCTAGAGTTCCCTCATCTTAGGGAGAGCTTTCTTGAGAACGAGTCGTGCTCTAATTGATGTATTTCTTTGAAGAGTTGACCATACGGGTTGACAGCGAAGAACTCACGTTTAATATCAACCAAAACTCCAAACCTCTATCCAAACAGAGTGTTGCCACAATTGATCAAAAATCTGAAAGATTCAATGCAACACTCTCAAATTTCACGGTTAAGAGGAGTCACCAAAAACGTCCTGAGTTAAAAGCTTTGAAAATCAACCCTGGTTCAAACAAATGGTTTGAGAGTTGTACCAAGGAAGTCAAGAGTGTTCTTGATGATGATGATCTAGAATCGGAGACTTCATCGGAAGTGGTGGAAATTGCTAGCTCAAAGAGCACACCACTTGTCCCACCTCCTAATCTTTATCGTGTCGAGCTTGTTAACTCTGTGGATGAAACCAAACTCTCTTTAGTTTCATCCGATTGGATGATGATGTTTGTGATCCAATGGGAGACATTCTTCCCATTGAAGAATTGCTCAAAAATGATCCATCATCTCCCGGTCTTATTATTCCGACTCTTCCATCCCTTCTCTCACTCCGAGTGGGAAGATGACAACTTTAGGAATGAAGTCGATGCCTTTCTTAGTGATGAGTCGATTCCAACAGGAATTGATAATACTTACTTTGATCCGAGGGGACATTCTTTTCTGGAAAATCATTTGATTGAAGAACCGTTTCCAACCCTCCCTACGGAAATTCTTCGTTGACAATCACCATACAAGCTTCAAGTTTAAGCTTAAAAATGTCGAAAATGGTGATTTGCTTCTTACTAATGAGGAATGGACATGCATTCTCATGCACATCTTTATTCCATTCTTCACAGATGGTGTGGTTGCTCTTTCCTTTTTCTCTTTCGGGAATGAGGACACCATCTTTGACCCCGGTATCATCCTTTATAGTTTCTACTATTAACAATACCGCGGTTGTATCTCGTCGGTGTGGAACTTTCTGATGTTCATATGTTTATTAACACTTTGAACGAAAGTCCGATCGAGATTGGTTTTCCACGTTGCTTCCCCAAGAACAAATGAATACGGGATCGAGTCAAGCTAGCGACTCGGGAACCAAAACCAGATAGCATACACTATATGGGTTTTCACCCATATTTCTTACTTCTTTCTACTTTCTACCACCTAGTGTGGGGAGTTTCCCCCAATATAAAGTTAAAAATAATAATAAAAAATAAAAAACCTTTCAAATAATGGCCGTAGTATTTCCCTTTACGTTCTATGTTTCGGCATAACCGCCGGTACTTTGAATATTGAGGGCAATATTAATTTCTAGTGTGGGGAGGAATTCTCACGAATTTTATCATGTAATTATACCACCCAATTCCCCCATTTTTGGCCAATTTTTTTTTTTGGAGTAAGTGTTTTGCACTTACTCACTTGGTTATCAGTCCGCCATGTCTAATAAACAAAATGATTGGCTAATCCAAGAGCAAATGGCTCTTGGTAAAGATATCTCAAATCCGTTGACGGCTTGCAATTTGCCCAAAATTGTATGGTATTCAACTCACCATATCCTTAAAAGTGAAGAGTTGGCTAGCCCGCAAGTTTATGGCTTGTGGTAAAGGCGGTGGAAAAACCATAATTGGTAATCAGCTCACCAAAGATAATATTGATAATTTATCTAAGAGTTGGCTAGTCCAAGCAAACGGCTTCTACTAAAGACAAATCAAATCCGTTGGAAGCTGGTGGTTTGCTCAAAATCACATGGTTATCGGTGTACCATGGTTCTTACTTGAACTAAAATATTTGGCTACTCCAGAAGTAATGGCTTTTGGTAAAGAGATTCAAATCCATTAAGTTTTTCTCAAAAGATTGCTAGGGACTAGCAATATTTTAGTGTGGGGGATTGATGAGTGTGTAAATACTCATCATTTTTTAAATCTGAAGCAAAAGCGTTAAAAATGCTCATAAATGTATCAAAATACTGAAAATATCTCAAAATTGCATTTTATATGTTTCAGATGCAAAATGTTTAAAATCGGATGAAAAATGAGCTAAGTTTGCATAATTGGCAGCTTTCATCCCCAAGTTTCAAAAGTTGTCAAATAGTCCTGAGCACTTAATTTCAAAAGAAAAATCACCAAAGGCCCTTTTAAAATCATAAGTTGTCAAAATTAGTCCTTTGGTGAAAAATATCAAAAGTTTTGAGAAATTACAAATTTGGTCCTTCAAGTTTAAAATTGGCAAAAATGGTCCTTGGAAATTTGAAAATGTCAAGTTTGGTCCTTGTATTATTCAAACTTGTCACTTTTGGTCCCTTGGAACAACTTTGCATAAATGGCAGAATTGGCCCTCCATTTTTTAGAAATTACACAAAAGGTCCTTGTTATTAATACCCTTTATGTCATTTTGGACCCTATCATAAACCCTTGGACCCTGCCAAACCATTGTGACCCCTGCCTTTTTGGACCCCCTTCCATTTGACCCCCCCTTTAAATATAAAACCACCCCCGCCACTTGTTTCCCTCTTTTTCTTCTTCCTTCAACCACCATGTCTGCAAACACTCCACCTTCCACACCTCCAGCTCACCTTTCACCCCCCTTATCACTCCACCTCAACAACCTTTCAAGATACATTAAATGCACCCCTCCCCCTAACACTCAAGCCCCAACTGGCAAAAGCAATTTTGGCGCCAAAACATGATCAAACGGCCAAGATCTCTTCAACAGATCCAATGGCCAAGGAAATTAGTGGGATATGCTCAGAAGTCAATGAGGAAGATATTTTGCATATAAACGAAGAAGAAGAAGCAAGATAAAGGGAGTCTTGTAGTTTTTAAATTTCATTAATGTCGTTTTTAACTTTAAAGTTTTAGTTAAGTGTAAAAGATGTAATATTTTGTTTTCTTGTATCAAAATCAAGTTATACTATCAGTATAATCCACTTTTAATCATCAATTCCAAAGTTTTATCTAGTTTCATATTTTTGTATCATCAGAGCAAATTTCAGTTTCCAACTCCTATATCCAAGCTTCAACTAGCTTATTTTTAAACTCAAATAAGCTTACATAAGCTTCTTATAGCTTTTTGTAAGCTTATATATCAATTTCAAGCAATTTTGGATTTTGGTCAAAGAAAGTCAAACTGAGCTCAAAATTGAAATGGAAATGGATATGGGTGACTTGATGCTTTGGATTTGGGTTGATAATGAGCTAGGTTATGGTTTAGATTAGGCTAGTGGTTCCTGTGTTTGACTGATTTCAAGCCATTGTGGCTAGGACCAATTGTGAGTTACTTTCAAGAATTATTGCATAATCTGTACTTGTGGTTTATATTGGTTTTTATTTGTTGATTAAGTGTTAATTAGGTTGGTTAGAGTCAGTTTTAGGGTCTGCAAGTAATAACTAGTTAATTAGTTATCTCATTTTATTTGCAAATCAGTTATATAAAGTTGTGTTTGGATTTGCTGCTTAAACTGATTTTGAGGTTTATTCAGTAGTAGATTCCTGTTGTTTTATGCTTGTTAAGCTCTATTGAACTCAATTCAGTCATCAAATGGCACCTGCATACCACAATAGTCAACATCACCTTGAATCTGTCTTAAGATCATAACTGTTGGAATTTTGTTAAAGCAAAAACTTGTTTTGTGTTTATAAATCATAGGTATAACTTGCAGTAGTTTCATTTCATCATTTAACATCAACATCAGTCCACAAATTGGAATCAAAGTTCACAAAAGTCAAAATTATCATAAGCTTCAAAAGTCAAAACGACTAAAAGTCATTTTGAGCCAAACTGGATGATTTTTCTTGAACTCATTTCTGGAACAAATTAAGTGAAATCATGGGTTTTTAAACTTCACTTGGTCTAGTCTCTTTATCTCATTTTTGTAGATTTTTGTAATTTTTTATAAGCTCCAAAAGGCTTGTGAATTGGGTCTTATTTCCCCGTGCACAAACTCGGTATTAACTGAGTGTGCACGATTTTCAGGTGCTTGCACAGAGCTCATAAGAGCTTGTCCAAGTCTAGTTTTTGGTTTACAAGTTCTTGGCCATGTCTAGTGTAGGTTCCCATTTCTGGTTTTTGATTTCCAGCTTATTTGGTAGCTTATTCTTAGGCTCCAAAGTAGTAGCCTCAAAACTGTTTTAGCACATAAGCTCATATAATCAAATCTGTACATTTTGTATTTCAGAGGTTATGACTAGTTGTAACTTGTTGAAATTGGGTATTTTGAGCATATTGTAGCTTCTGTATAACTTTGGTGGTCTTTGGTTTTCATTGGCTTATTCTAAGTGCTTATTTATAAGCTCCTTGTGATTGCAGTTCCATATTCTTGCACACAACCCTCTGTTTTTATATTTTTCCTAGATTCATAATAATATTTTAGACTTATCTTGAATTTTTCAGATTTTTCTAGGTCAGTTTGGTATTTTTCTTCATTTTAAATCAGTTTTAAGTCTTTTTAATTAGCATTTAATACAAATAATTCAGAAAAGTTTCAAAAAAATAATTTTTCATTTTTCTTAGGTTAAGATAAATATAAAAAGTAAAAAAATTATTTTTCCAGATTTTTCTTAGTTTAATTTGTAATTTTTAGTAATTTAATTAGTTTTTAATAGATTTTAATTCCTAGAAAATACAAAATAATCAGAAAAATATAAAAATAGTTTTGAAAATTCTATTTTGTTATTTTAGATTTTTCCAAGTCATAATTTCATTTTTCTAGCTTTATTTCATATTTTCTTGTATTTTAGGCTATTATTAAATAGTTAAAATTAGTTTTAATTAATAATAATTAATTTAATAGTTATAAAAATAATTTTCTTTTTCTAAAATTTTTCTTTTATCATTAGGTTTGTAAAAATGTCATTTTCATATTTTTAGGATTAATATTGTTTAAGTTTCATATTTTCTTTTGTACGTCGCGTAGTTTTTAATTTAAAGTTTTAAATGAAAATTCAAAAACATCATTTTGCAAATAGTGATAGCGTTTATTTAATATTTTTATCTTTTTAATTTTCTTTAATTTGCATTTAAGCCCTTGTAGTTTATATACTTTTCTGTAGTTATAATCAATCATACCTCTTTTCCGTTCAAATCTCTCGATCACTATACGTTTGATTATTCTACGTACTCGTTGGGACATAACGACTGGAAACACTATACTCCCCCTGATCTTCATTGCATTTGTTTCCGGACTGTTTTAAGTTTCTTACGGTTAGCCATTCACAAGTGGCTAGCTTGTGTGAGAAAACTTGACGGTTCGGAATCGATCATAACTCTAGAAGGTTTATAAGAAGGAACAAAAGTTTTTCAAATGCTAAAGCTAATGAGGACACTGAGTGTTTTAAATATCACAAAAGGGGTCATTTTGCTAAAGACTGTTTTTCAAAAACTATATCTAAGCCCACTTACAAATCCTCAGGGTCAAACCAGTCCTTAGGTTTTAGCAAATTTCAACCAAAATTCTATCAGTCTCATCAAAATTTCCAAAACAAGTCTGACCAAAATAAAGTTGTCGATTTTGAAGCTAACTATAGGAATGCCAAGGCTAAGCTAGCTATTCTTGAGGCCACTCCCTCAGAAACAACACAAAATGTTAAATCTGTGCAGGGTAAAAACAAGGGCCTTGGTAGTGAAGTTTTCGATTGGGGGTTTTGAAGAGCCACTCTCCTTAGACGATGAATGGTGCAAGTCAGATTAAGCGATGGCTCTCTCTCAAAGAGGACAAGATAGCTGTTGGGAAGAATCATGCTAGGAATGGTGAATGGGTCAATATCACAATGAAGAAGGTAAACATCTTACTATCTATGGATGATGATTCAGATTGGCAGTCTTTCATGAACTATATCAATGTAGACCTTAAGTTCAGTAGAAGAACAACGATTAAATATTTTTTCAAAATACAACAAGTTAAGTTTTGAATTAAACAAGTGTAGGGATTAACTACTTCTTTTAAAACAAGCCAAGCTTGAGGCATTTACACTTCAAATTCAAAACATGAATTAGTTAAAGAAATCAAGCTCTTCAGGAAGAACTTAAAAAGGAAAAAGATATTATTGAAAGTTGGACTGCCAAGAATCCTAGAGTCTTTGATATTGTTCAAGCCCCCAGTAGCAAAAAGAGAATAATATGTGAAGATCATCTCCCTGATTCTCTCAGTGAAGACCAAAGTCCAAAACCATTTGTAATGTCTGGGCATGCTCCCCAAAAAGGAGTTAATGCCTAAGTCTAGTGATTGGGTTGAAAGGGTAAACCACGGTGAGTAAGCTTCCAAACTTCAATTCGGAAGGATTCTTGAGCCCGAGAGTCAAGATCTCAAGAGCATGATTGGACTCCCGATGTACCCAGTATGCTGAACACATCCGAAGTCTGAAGCAGTGAATCTAAAGCACCGCTTCCACCTCTGAAACCTCTTCAGGGTGCTGCACCTAGCTCTGAGCTTACTCCTCTACAGTTCAACCCTTACTCTCCCAAAGAAAGGTCAGGTCTAGGCAGAACCATTTTGAAAAGGCCAGCAAAACCAGCCGAAAAAGATTCAGTTCCTACTGAGACTTCCACATCTTCAGTTCCTATTGACTAAGTTCAAATCCAACAATTGACTGAACTTGTGAGGAAGCTGACTGAAAAGATGAACTCTATTGAGAAAGCTCCTGATTCAATAATCAAGGAACCTAAGTCAGCCTCCTCTAGTTCATCAAGGTCAAAATCAAACACCAAGCCCAACAAGAAGTGTGATCTATGCCATTATACAAGCCATACCACTTATAATTGCTACAGAATCCTTTTTTGCATGATCTGCAAAAAAGGATGATCACAGAACTTCTGATGACTTGCAGTATGTAAGATCATCCAGTGAAGCAAGTCATACCAATATTGGTTATCGAGATGCTTCATCATCAAAGCAGGGTCAAAGACCTAAAGCAATACCTTTTCCTCCTTGTCCACATTGTGGCTTTAATGATCATCTTCACGATGACGTCTCTCATGAACACATGTCTTTGTGATATATGTAGAAATCCAGCTCATGAGATATCTCAGCATGATAGAGTCATCCAAGCAAGGAGAAGTTCAAAACAGCCCCGCATCACTGAGTCTTCCTCTATTTGCAAATGCAAAACTTGTGGTAGCACACTACATTCAACCACTGGCCATGAATCACTTGCTAAGTTTAAGAAAACCATCAGACCCAAGCCCACTAGTAAGTGGGTCAGTAAGAGAAACTAATTCAGTTTACTATTTGTGTAGAGACACGCCAGGGAGCCTATTTGGCATCTAGATAGTGGATGTTCAAGGAGCATGACTGGTGTTAAGGAGTATCTGCACAAGTATGTAAAGGAACCGGGACCCAAGGTAGTATTTGGTGATAACTCATCATGTCCCCTTTGAAGGTTATGGTTCATAGAACTGCAATGGTATAGTTTTCTCTAGAATAGCTTATGTCATGGACTGAAATACAATCTCATCAAGTGTTAGTCAGTTATATGTGATGCTAAGTACATAAATACAGTTCAATGATAAACAAGGTACTATTTTCAATGCCAATAAAGAAGTTGTTTTAATAGCTCCCAAGAGAGACGATGTATATGTTCTTGACATGTCAACTCTCTTTCAGAATGGGACATGTCTCTTTGTCAAAGCCACTGAAACCATCAACTGGCTGTGGCACAAGAGACTCTCTCACTTAAACTTCAAAAATATAAACAACTTGGAAAAACAAAACAAAGTCCATGGTTTACCATCACCGGTTTTTTGCAAAAGACAAACCATGCTCACCTGTGAAAAGGTAAAACATAACAGAGCATCATTCAAAACAAAACAAAATTTTTTTTCCATCAAAGCTGCCATTCACCTCCTGCATATGGATCTGTTGGACTGTCGTCCAAAGATCAATCCAGCATGAGAAGTATACACTAGTCATTGTTGATGAGTTCTCAAGATACACCTTGGGTATACTTTCTTTCCAAAAAGAGTCAGGCAGCTGAAACCATAATGTCATTCATCAGGAAAATTGAAAATCAGAATGATATTACTATTAAGCAAATCAGAACTGGCAATGATACTGAGTTCAGAAATCAAGAGCTTGAGAATTTCTATGATGAAAAAGGAATTTCCCAAAACTTTTCATCTCCTTATACCCCTGAAGAAAATGGGGTAGCGTAAAGGAAAAACATAACTCTCATTGAGGCTGCTAGAACCATGTTAAATGGCTCAGCACTCTCAAAGCACTTCTGGTGAAGGCATCCAAAACAGCACATTACAATCAAAACAGGTCAATCATTGTCAAGAGGCATAACAAAACCCCATATGAGATCTTCAAAGGAAGACTTCCTGATATCAGCTACTTTTATGTGTTTGGGGTGTCCTGTGTTCATTCACAATCATAAGGATCACTTAGGAAAATTTGATGCAAAAGCTGATAATGGATATTTCCTAGGCTACTCACTTATATCTAAAGCCTTCAGGGTGTTCAACACCAGAAGACAACAAGTTGAGGAAACCTTTCATGTCACCTTTGATGAAAGTTCAGAAAGCATCAGGTTTACCAATACCTTAGTGGAAGAAATAGGAATTAATGACTCATCAAGATACCCTCATCATGAGTTCAACACTGAAATTAATTCCTCATATCAAAGTGATGTTGACATCTCATACTATGTCTTGCCTCACAACCTTCCTCAACCTACAATCAGTGAATTCATTGATACTCCATCGATCCCTCTTTGGGATAGGCAATACTTAACAAAATATTCAGGGGAACCTGTTATTCATGAACCTCACCGAACATCGAATTGTCTCCAACAGATGATCTAAATGATTTTGTGGCTCCAGCACACGAACCCATTCCCGAGTCTCCAAGTGACCTCATCAAGCTCAGATCCTAGACCACAAAGTAAGTGGACAAAATCTCAAGACATTGAGCTTGTGAACATCATTGAGTGAACCCAGCTGAGGCATGCTCACAAGAAGCATGGTGCTTTTGTAATTAACAGCTACCTTAGCCAATGAATGTCTATATGTTGATTTTCTATCAGATATAGAAACCAAAAGTGTCACTGAAGCTCTAAAACATCCTAGCTAGGTTCAGGCTATGCAAGAAGAACTTCAACAGTTTGATAAAACAAGGTCATGACCTTGATCAAATGTCCTCAGGATGTCATTGTCATAGGAATGAAGAGGGTTTTCAGAAACAAAACTAATGAAAATGGCATTGTCATTAAAAACAAAGCCGACTTCTAGAAGTTAAAGGTTACGATCAACAAGAAAGGCATTGACTATGATGAGACATTTGGTCTTGTTGCAAGAATGGAAGCCATCAGGATCTTCCTTGCCTATGCAACATACATGAACTTCAAAGTTTACCAAATGGATGTAAAAAGTGCATTCCTGAATGGTGAACTGGAGGAAGATGTGTATGTTCGGCAACCTCCTGGCTTTGAGAGTAGTGAATACCCGACTATGTCTCTGCAAGCTTGACAAGGCCCTATATGGACTTAAACAAGCTCCCAGAGCATGGTATGAAACTCTCTCAAATTTCCCTAATTCAAAACAAGTTTGTCAGAAGAAAGATAGATAAGACACTATTTATCTATAGGACAAAACAAGATGTGATACTAGTCCAAGTGTATGTTGATGACGTCATCTTTGGCTCAACAAATTATACTCGTTGCAAACAGTTCGAAAAAATGATGACAAAGAAATTTGAAATGAGCATGATGGGTGAACTCGCATACTTCCTTGGACTACAAATCACGCAAACTAATAAAGGAATCACCATCAGTCAAGAGAAATATACTAGAAATCTCTTGAAGAAATATGAGATCACATTGGATATTGGATTTCACATACACATCAAACCATAACACAAGTGAGCATAATGGTGAGTTCTAAAGAGAGAAAGTTAGAGGTTTAGGGAACTTAGTGAGAGAAAGAAAAACTATTATTATGAGCTCCAACTCTCTACCTTGGAAGGTAGAGAGTATTTATAGTCTTACAATAAAACGCCACACAACGGGCTGTGGATCAGGCATACAGTGGGTAAAGACCCGTCCGTCCTCCACGGTGTTACTAAACTAAATACTACTTAACATAAAATAACTATGACTACGAGCTTTCTAACGATTACATATACTTGAGGTGACCGACTCTTTAATACCCGGAATTTCTAATTCCTAACAATCTCCCCCTAAAGGAGGTCACCTCAAACATATACTAAAATGACATTGAATACAATCAGATATTACATTAACAATTGATCTTGCATTCTTGATGTAGTACTTTGCTCCGAAGCTCGTAGTCATTGATTCCACTCATTGCATGTTTGGTTAATCCAAGTGGAGGTCTTTTACTGATCCACGTGATAATAATGTTGAGCCAGCTTTTGAGATCATCACCTAATAGAAAATCTCTGATACATCCATTGTGGTGTTGGTATTATGTGATGTTGTGACTTTCGACCGACATGCTCACATTCTGATCATGATATCTTCATCGAATAGCGGAAGCATTCGTTGATTCATGATATTAGCAGCAGCGTATGGAGTTAAAATATCAGAGTCATTGATGCACCAATCATGATATCTTTTGATATGAATGTGTTGTGCGAGCATGCGGCTATGGATTGACCGCTCCATTCTCGACACTGCAAACGTGGAGTGTACGCATACAACAGCGATTAGCAATAAATCGCACGAAAGTGTCTTTGATCACTTTCGTTGAATTGAGGTACACGCCCCACGGTTCCCCGTTGATCGATACAAACTGCCTTTGTGATCGGGAATAATTCGAAGAATTTCCTTGACAGCGGGGTTTCAGTGCTCTACTAGCCGTTCTCAAAACGGAACGTCTCAAAGAAGACAACACGGAGTGAGTGAACCAGCGAATTACGTCCACTGATTGATGAAAAGAGATTTGAAAAACAATCGTGTATTGCTCAATAGAAATTGTTTTTGCAATATAACGAAGGTTTTAATGAAAATCAATTATCAATCATAAAACACCTTTTGATTTGAAAAATTAGTACACGGTCGACGTGCTAATGAAAAGAGTTTTAAAGCACAAAGACCGGTTTTCAAAGGTATCCGTCAATCCATAACCTGAACCAGGATTGATTCAAAAGATTGAATCGCCCATTGTTTCTACTTCAGTTGTCACATGGTTGATCTATATAATAGATCTCACATGCCACCTACCAGGGGCTTGTTAGATGTTGGCTCCAGGAGGCTTTCCATCTTCACAGTGAATATGTAAACACATCACTCAGATGTTCTGGCAATACCACAAGGATAATGCATAGGACTCAAGATATAATCTCTCTTTCCACATTGTGTGAAACAGAGAATCTTCATTGAAAGTGTCCTAATGAGATTTATTGATGATCTCGTGGCTCTAGACTCAATTTGTGCATATTTGGATCCTATATCGGAGACTAGGGAGAGGTCTCCTCCTTCAATATCAACAATCTCTAAGAGAAAGTTGATAGATAATGTCGGTTCCGCGTGAGAATGAAACAAGTCCTTTTAAGAGGAACTTGAGTGGTTTGGAAAGTTGAAGTGCGTGTCGTCACGGGTCCATGACGTCTTGTCTTCAATACCGATGTTACCATCTGTAGCATTTGAATTGAACCCGGTTTCTACCCTAAGGTTGAATAAATGGAGGGCTATTTGTTTTCACCCTTTTCTCATTCAATTCTTTTTAATTCTTCAACCCCTTCACTGCTTACCGAGACTTCATAGCAAGAACCTTGTTGGGTTTATTCCAAGACTAGCGCAGCTCTTAGTCCGCACTCTACCCATATCTCATTTTTCTCCTTTTATCATCATACCTAAGAACTCTACACTAACTAGTGGATAGTCCCAGGGTAGATCCCTCCGGTTCTGGCGGATCATGGGAACACATACCTAACCTTATCGTCCTTATATCACCATACATAATGTAAAGTTGGTCGGTCTTTTTGGTATTGTTCATTTGCCATAGGAACCAATTGAAAACCATTTGAAAATCAATCCAGATACTTGTGATATATTATCAAAGCATTTTGTACCTGAATTGTTTTTGATATTTTTAGAAGAAGAACTCCCCCTCAACATGTGAATCAAGTATTTGAAATAGTTTTTCACACGGAGGCAAGAGAAAGAATTAACTTCTTTGATTACCATTTTAAAAAATATCAACATCACTTCCCTAATCGAATCAAGTAGATAAAGCATTTTGGGAAGGATGAGGTTTTCATGATTTTGCTCCCCTCAATATGTGCCTCGAGATTTGAAAAGAGTTTTGCACATACTAGAGGGAACTTGCACCTTGAGATAAGTTATCACGTTTCAAATCATAGGTTTAAGATAGATGCTCCCCTCAACATGTGCATGGAAAATTTGAAATCGTTTGTCACATGTGGGAAGGGGAGCTTGTACATCCTTATAAAACCATTTACCGAATTATCGGTTTAAATCCAATTTAAATCACACATTCTCCCCGATCACAATTATCAAATCATTTGAGATTTGTGATCTCTTATAGATTTAAATTGATTTTGAAAGCTTTTAAGGAGAATTGTGACTTGATTATGAAAGCGTTTTAACCGATAATGATCGGATTTTAAGACTTTAAACTCCATTGATAAAACATGCATGAATATCTTTTGAAAACAATTTAATGCCAAATAACTTTTTAATTTAATTGAAATCATTCTCCCCTCAATCAATGACATAGGTTGTTGATTGAGAGATTGATATTTTGACAAATAAGTCCATAGATTATCAAAAATAGAGACTGAGTTATTTTTCAAAGCAGTTAGTTTTCAGCAGATAAATGTTTAAAGAATCAGAGCATGGAATTTTGAAAACATGATAAAGTATGGCTCGTTTCTTTCTTTGAAAAAGCGGGTTACTTGCACGAAATGACAATAAACCATCGTTTCTCTTTCTCCCAAAAATATTTTTTGATTTTTGATTTTTTTTTTAAATTCGAACAACATCTAAAGTCCCGTGTCATTCTTTGAATGACAACACAAGACAGTAGATATTATCGAATCGAGAAAAACATGACAAAAGACAATATTTTTTGAAGATTTTTCAATTTTTCAAATTTTATGGATTTTGAAAGTTTTATAATTTTCTATTTGATTTTTGAAGGTTTTATAATTTTGTATTTTGTTTTCGAATAAATATTTACAAGAGATAGATGAAGATAGACCTTTACTCCTCGTCTTCCTCTTGAAGACGTTTGAGTGTTTCGGGTTGAAGACTTTTCAAGCCAAGACGTGGAAGAATAAACTCAAAAGCGCTCTTGGAAGAGCTTTGGTGAAGATGTCTGCTAACCGATATTCAGATCTCACAAAATAGAGTTCCACCACACCTTTTTCCACTTGTTCCTGATGAAATGATGTCGAATGTCGATATGCTTTGCTCTTGAGTGTTGAACGTTGTTGCAAGAGAGCAATAGCACTTTTATTATCCGCGACAAGAGAGGATTTTGTTGAATATAAAGCCATAGTCAGATAATTGAGATCTCATCCATAAGACTTGAGCACAACAAGATGACATGGCTATGTATTCACCCTCTGTAGAGGAAATAGAAGTACTCATTTGCTTCTTTGAAGACCAACTCACAAGCTTATCACCCAAAAGCGAAAGCACCTCGGGGCGTGCTCGACGAGTATCTTGACATCTGCATGATCGGCATCTGCATAGGCCGTTAGTGACATACCGGTGTCCTTCGGGTACCAAAGTCCCATATTGATGGTTCCTTGGAGATACCGAAAGACCCGTTTAACCGCTTCAAGGTGCTTTTAGTAGGCTTAGCCTGGTATCTAGCACACATGCAAACAGGCGAATAACAAGATGTCCGGTCTACTAGCTGTGAGGTACATCGGGGATCCAATCATACTACGATATTTTGTTTGGTCAATCATGATCCTGAGTGGTCCTCATCTAGTTTGGTTCGATCAATCATGGGAGTGTCAACAGGTCACATGAATCAAATCCAAATTTCTTTAAGATCTCAGTTGCATATTTAGATTGATTTATGAAAATGCCTCCTGGACTTTGCGAAATTTGTAATCCCAAGAAAAATGACATTTGTCCCATCATTGACATTTGAAATTTTGAACTCATTTCATTAGAAAAGCGATCACATTCCATTGGGTCAGTCGAGGCAAAAATAATATCATCAACATAAATTTGAACATGAGTTAAATGTTTGCGACTTCCTCGGTGAACAATGTTGGCTCAACTGCTCCTTTGCTAAATCCGGTTGATAGAAGAAACTTTGACAACGTATCATACCATGCCCTTGGAGCTTGCTTTAAACCATAAAGGGCCTTCTTCAAACGATAAACGCGAGTAGGATGCTCTTGATTTACAAATCCTTCAGGTTGGCTGACGTAGACGACTTCTTTAAGATCTCCGGATGAATGCGTCTTTCACATCCATTTGATAGACTACCATGTTCTTACTTGCAGCATTAGCCTAAAAGATTCTAATTGCCTCGATTCGAGCCATAGGAGCAAAAGATTCTTCAAAGTCTATACCCTCCTCTTGACGGTATCCTTTAGCAACTAATCGAGCCTTGTTCTTCAACACATCACCATGCTCATCAAGTTTCACTTTGAAGATCCATTTTAGAGCAATAATCATAGCACAATCTGGAGCGGTACTAATTCCCATACATCTAGTCGATCGAACTCATGAATTTCATCTTGCATAGCATTGAACCACCTATCTTCATTCATGGCGGTTTTAACATCTTTTGGTTCGATCTTAGAGAGTACGGAGTTGAAGAAGCACCATAAGGCATCGGTTGCAAGTTGTTTCCGTGTGGATACTTTGACGAGAGGGATTTCCAATGATGTTGTCTAATGGATGATCGTGAGTCCATTTTCTAGAGGTGTTCATGTGGTAGTTGTTGAGGGAGAAGCGAGTCGATGTCTCCGAAGAGATGGTTCGATGAAGATTCGAGAGCAAATATGTTTTTAAATGGAGCATCCTCAGGAGTAGCAAAGGGATTAACTTCATCATTGATGCCGTAAACAGTTCCATGATGTACATTTGAAGAATGATGATTTGTTGATGAGACGGAAGGATCGGCAGAAGGCACTTCTTGACTTAAAGATATTGAGACTGAGGGATTGACTTCATTCCCTGGAATATGAGCAGCCTCTGTTGTAGGGATCAACACCTCATTAGTACTTGGATCATAAAGTTCATCAAACATAGGATCAAACAATTTCTTTAAATCATCTTCGGATGGAGGTACATATGGAGTTTCTTGAGAAGAGTTTGGAACAAGGGATGAACCAATTGAACTGATTTGAAGTGCGGGTCCAGAACTGAATTGTTCAGGAGCCGTTTGACCGGTCGGCTCATCAAACGTAACGTGAATTGTTTCCATGATGTTTCGGGTTCTTTTGTTGTAGATTCGGTATCCCTTTTTGTTTGGTGCATACCCTACAAATACTCAATGTCTGCTTTAGCTCTAAGTTTGCCTAAGTCTTGACCCTCATTAGTTGGATAGCACAATGCTCCAAACACACGAAGGAAGAGAGATTAGGTTTTTACTGTTGTGGACAAGTTCATATGGTGTCTTTCCATGAACATGTGAATCGAGGAACGATTTTGTGTTTAGCATGCAGTGGCAATAGCTTCAGCCCAGAGAAACATTGGAACTTTTGAGTAAATCACCATTGTTCTAGCGGCTTCTACAAGAGTTCGATTTCGTCTTTCAACTACACCGTTCGGTTGAGGAGTTCGTGGAACACTTCTTTGATGGCTGATTCCAATGCTTTCATAAAATTCACTAAGTTGTTTGTTAACAAACTCAGTTCCATTGTCTGTCCGGATAATTCGGACGGTTTTGTTAAGTCGAACCTCGCACTGCTTGATGAGTTTGATGATGATATCGGGAGTTTCATCCTTTGTCCTTAAGAACTTGACCCAGGTGAATCTAGAGTAATCATCAACTATAACTAACACATATTTCTTCCCAAAGATATTCAACACTCTCATTGGTCCACATAAATCCATATGAATTGTATGAAGAACTTCGTGTACAGAGTTAGTAGGTTAGGGTTTATGGGCATACTTCTTGCTTTTTCCCAATTGACATGCTGAACAAAGATGATCCTTTTCATACTTTAGTCGAGGTAAACCTACAACTAAGTCCTTTCTCGAGAGATCATTGATGGTGCCGAAGTTCAAGTGATTGAGACGTCGATGCCATAACCATGACTTTGTTTTTGAAGCCTTGGACAACAAGCAAATTGGAGAAGACTTCATCATATCTTCTATAGAGATGGTGTAAAGATTTGAACCACGAGTTCCTCTTAAAAGTTCCTTACCATCAAGTTCTCTAACAAAACAAGTATGTTTTCTGAAGGCTACTTCTAGATTAGAGTCACAGAATTGACCGACAGAGAACAGATTATGACCAAGACCTTCCACATAATATACTCTAGAGATAACACTATCACCAACAACATAATCACCATAACCCTTAATTGCACCTTATGCAAATCCATTTTCGAGAAAACTTTGTTCGGGTGACTGATGTCACGAGGGGTTTAAACGCATGTTGAGGAAATCCAATTTTCCTTCTTGTAATCATGGAAGTGATGATCTTTATTTTCTTCTCTCTACATTTAGGATCATCTAATTTCTTGTTCATCTTTTCCTAGTGACTTCATCGATTTCTTATCTTCACCGATTACTTGCTTCCAGCGCCGTAGGTTTACTGTCTGGGATTTAAGTTTCATTGCCATCATAAAGAACCTTATGAGCATTCTAGCCCTTTTAATGACCTGGATTTTGGTTTTTTTTTCCTCAACAAGGGAATGCTATGCTTATAAGCTTAGGACCACAATGCTTAGTGATCATGTAGGCGGTCACGAATGGTGTTCCACTTGTTAATATGCAACTTGTTTTCAAGTTTGTTTTCAAAGTTCAGTTAGAAAAATCTTTCAAGAGTTTTGATTCCTTTGCATTAAATTCTTGCTTAAGCATTTCCACATTTTCTTGAAGTTCTTGTTTTTGCTTAGCAGTTTTAGAAAGTTTTTCTTGCAAGGAATTAAACTCTTGTTTTAATACTTCTTCTCGAAAATTACTTTTCTAATAATTATGCGCACTTAGTCATCCATTTCACGCTTTCGCGTGAATTGACTCGAATTTAGCCGTTGTTCATAAATAGCAACCGTTCTTTATAGGCATTGGTATTAGGATATTCTGAGTCATCGGTTGCAGGCGGTGTATTCATCAAAAATATAGTCATTGTTGAGCTAGGGAGATGCATCACTTGTTACAACTTCACTTTCACTTTTGTTTTAGCGCATATTGATCATATGGGACAACATTGATATTACCCATATTCTCCTTTATTTGAAACAAAAGTTTCAGTTGATAGTACTTTGTCATGCATCTTATGCACATCGGCATCATCGTATAGTTTTAGTACCTCTGAGATGAGTGTGTCTTTGGATGGGCGTACAATGTTGAAGAAGAGGAGACCTTGGAAGAAACCATGGAAAATGCTAGCCATAAAAGATTGTGTGTTTGCGATGGGTCCATCATCCACATGAAGTCGTATGCATCTGTCAGCTGACTTGAAAGGCATGCGATGATTGTGACCTATCTCGAATAGGTTTGCTCATCCATACGCATCATAAGTCTTGGCTGCCCTCGTCAAGAAACAACAATTCCTCTTCATCGAAGTAGCACCATTATCACGAGCTTGCACCGTAGCATCTTATCTGCAGAGTAATCCGGCGTGCTTGGGCCGCTTGGAGATGTCTTGATTCACTGCAATGTAATCCCTCACCACCACAATTATAACATTTGATCGGCAAGCTTGACCTTGATTACCATTCCTTCCTCGGTTGATTAACAACATAACTTCTACCCGGCTCCACCTGGCACCACTGATCATCGCGTCTTTCACGAGCCCGAAGTTTGCACCCTCGATCCTCCCATCTTTTCGCGGTAGCTTGATTGTGTGTGGGTTAGATGCTTTCCTTCTGGTATTGGTTTTGTGGGAGAGAATTCATGTTTTAGTACATCGGAAGAGCTAGTTGATTAATGAAATTACCGTGTGCATCGACATCGGCTTGTTGTTTGAACATGGGTCGAGGAATTGGATTTTGTGATTACCATTTCCTGTGGGTATGACTTGTGAGGCTTTGGTTGTGATTCCGATGTTTGAATAGAAGAGAGTTGAGTCATTAGAGCGAGCTTGTCTCTCCACTGGATTTGGTTTTGAGCTGATTAAGAACCAATTTTCAAACATAGCATGTCTCTCATTCAGAAGAAGGAAGGCATAGAGTTGCTCATAGTTTGTATTCTTCAATCCTTTAGTGAGCTTCACGAAGTGACAAACTTGTTGCCATTACAGGATTCATGTTGTTCACAAACTTTGAGTTGGTGAATGTTAAGCATAGTCATTCGATGTTCCTCATGTCATTCACCAACATGAAATCTCGCATAGTACTTCATAGACACTCTAAATACGGTTTCATCTTTGAAGTGTTCAAATTCGTCATAGAGTTGTGATTCTGTCTTCCATAGTTAATTGAGCACGAGAAGCATCTTGACATTATCCTCTTTGCCTTTGCCCTGCGGTGTTGTGATTGATCAACGGGAGTAATGCTTTAGGAAGACCTTGAAGAACAATGTTAGAAGCCACGATATCGGCATGAATATCTTTTTCTCCTTATCATCAAGCTCATCATACATCTTTAGTGTCCATTAATTGGTCGAGTTCCATCTTCGGCTGATATCAAGTACATCTCTAGTTAGATCTCTGACTCGTCACGGTCAACCATCAATGGATTTGAGAATGTTGACACCATTTTCCTTTCAAAGCGATCTGTCGATTACGTTGAGCCAATAAATAGTCGGTTCTATCAAGCATGGGTGGGCCAGTATCTGAACCCGGTACTTGAACATCGACATGATGGAGATGATAGTAGGAGCGTTGGTAGACATGTTAACTTGATTATCTTGAGGATTTTATAACTCTATGATTAAACCCAGGAAATAGAATTCTTTCACGAGGATTTTACTAAATCGAAGCAGTAAACAATCACCCAAATTAAGCTGAAGATAATGCGCAAATTAAGCTAACACCTAATTAAGCTACACCCCAGTGGCTAAAGTCCCAGTGGTAGACAAATGCAAATTAAGCTAAGTATTAGCTTCGCTAACCACCAGTCGCTAGCAAAATTTTGGCACGACAATTAAGCTACTTTCAAGTAAGCTAAAATTCAAGTCGCTAAAGAAACTGCTTCTGAGACCAAGTAAGCTACCACGATAAGCTACGTAGTGGAAGTCTACTTTATCTTGATGTCGCTAGGTCTAAGTGGCTAGCTTCAGCCTTAACTTCATTACAAAATTGTGAAAGCGAGTAAGCTCTGAGAAGAAAGAAAATCCATTATATGATGCGTAGCAAGAAAAACCACATAAACATCACTTTTCAATCCAAAACAACCCAAACCAAGATGATTGAAACTTGCAATGAAAACCTAAACACATATAATGATTCTAAACACAAAAGTACTATCAAAATCCAAACTTTAACACTAGAAATCAACCAAATGATGCCTGAACCACTAAACTTTTTCAAACTCAAAAACCACCTAAAACCACTAGAAATCCAAAGATGTGCAAGATATGATCTAACCATGGCTCTTGATACCAATGGTTGGATATTGGATTTCACATACACATCAAACCATAACACAAAGTGGAGATATAATGAGGTGAGTTCTAGAGAGAAAGTTAGAGTTTAGGAACTCTAGTGAGAGAAGAAAAACTATTATTATTGACAAGAGCTCTCTCTGCAGCGGAAGGTAAGTATTTCTCAGTCTTATTAAAGCGCCACCTAGCGAGGCGTGGATCGGGGCATCACGATTGGGTAAGGCAGTCAGATCCTCCACGATTGTTACTAAACTAAATACTAAGCAACATAAAATAACTATGACTCACGAGCTTTCTACTTGATTACATATACTTGAGGTGGCCAGACTCTTTAATACACAGATTTCTAATTCCTAACAAGATCTCTGATTGTGTGATTAGAAAACACCAATGAGGTCCTCCAAATAACTAGCCGAACTTTGATCTCAGCGGCAAAATCGGTCGATCAAACTCATTTCAAGGGATTTTAGGATCCTTGATGTATCTAGCGCTTCGAACCCGAGACATACAATTCTCGGTATGTCTAATAGCAGAAATAAAGATATCGATCCCAATCCCAAATAATCCCATTTCCGCTGCTGACCAAAAGAATCTCGAGATACTGAAGGAACTCCAAACCTTGTACTTTCTATCCAAAATGTTAGGGTTTTAACCTCAAAATTATTGACTCTAATTATGCGGTGCAACATGGACGGAAAAAGTACCTCGAGGGTCTGTCAATTTCTTGGAGGAAAAGCGGTTTATTGGAGTGCTAAGCAACAATCGATGGTTATGTATACTTGTTAATACAAATAAGCTAGTAAAACGTTTATTTATATTTTCACGATCTTCTAATGTTTTTAGTCGATAACAAGCGTAAAATCATTTTAGAGAAACAAATAAAATCGTAAATGGTTTGAGCCAATAGTTCTAACACACTACGTTTTCACATAAAACACTAAACAAGTAAAAGTGATTTTATGATTTAGTATTTCATATGTACAACAACTAGTGTTTACATATTGGGTAGATATATACATAACTAGTATGTATTATAATGGGTAATATAAATGGGTAGAAGTTTAAGTATTTGACCCATTGACCATATACATTGAATGTAGTTGGGTAAAACCCAAAAGTCCATGACCAATAACCATGGAGCATAACCCATAACCCATTGTATGACATCATGCATAAGTCATAAATGGATATTATCGATGACCCATGGATTTAACCCATGACCCATGGACTAGATGCATTGCATCTTGTAAATACATTGTATCTACTTGGATACCCTTGGTCCAAAGTCTAGGACTTATGACCCATAACCCATGACCCATGACCCATGACCCAAAACCCATGGGCAAAGGGCGTCCCCGGATCCCGGGGAATACACTAGATGGATCCTCAGTGAGGGATCTGGGATCCGTGGAACAGTAGCTAAATTTATTCTATAAATAGTGAGCCATTTCTTCATTTTGGGTTGCCACTCCCACACATACTTTCTCCTAGTATTGTAAACCTTCTAACCTCGGATCCTAAGGATCTCTACATGTAGTTTGTGTTTTGTTTTGTGTGATTCTTTAGGTTCCTCTTAGCGAGATCACACCTCTTGAAGTCGAGCAAGCTCAAGTCCATGAGTTGCCATGCCGTCATCATCGGGACTCTGGAGGTTCTTGTTGATACTTCTTTCTTCCTCCATAGAAGTGTTGTGTCTAAGTCATTAGTGAAGGATGCCGAAGAGTCAAAGCGAAAGCATTAGTGAAAGATGCTTAACGTCCATGTCAAAGGCATTAATGAAGAATGCCAAAGGAGTCAAGACGAAGGCATTAGTGAAAGGTGCTGGCCGTCTGTGTCAAGGGCATTAGTGAAGGATGCCTAGAAGTCAAGTCAATTGGCATTAGTGAAAGATGCCAAGGGTGTATAATCGATGAGGTGCATCGATGTAAAAATAGAGATAGGTTGTATCCAATGATATTGATATCCTTGATGATGTTGTAATAAGGATTGGGTCTCCTTTGGGATAGGTGTTGTGTAGTGTTGGGTAGTAGTTCCTCCATTGTAATGGAACTCGGTATCTAGCCTAGTAGAATAAAGGGTGGCGGCGTTATGATAGGTGTGGTTCTACCTTGGAAGAACCGTGTCTAGCCTAAACGAAAAAGAGTAGGTGACATTGTGAAGGCTTCTCCGCCATAAGGATTTAGTGTCGTGTAGTGTTTACGAACTCTCGAGTAGGTGACTCGGGGAGTGAAGTAGGGCAAGGAAGGTGTCCTTGTAGCCGAACCACTATAAACACTAGTGTTGTGGTTATGTGTTTCTTACTCTTTATCTTTTCATTACATATTTACATATCTATCTACCAATGTCCAACATACACATTTAAATAGATTGACATAAGTTGATCTAAATATTTTAAAACAAAGTTTTAATTGGTAAAACTATTGAACCCTCCCCCCCCCTTCTAGTTTCCCATAATGTCTTGTTGAAGGCGAATATGTGGCAGCTCTAGGGTGCTGTGCCAATATGCTATGGATGAAAAGTCAACTCAGTGACTATGACATCCATTACAAAATGGTACCCATCTTCTGTGATAACACCAGTGCGATTGCAGTATCCAACAACCCCGTCCTTCACCAAAGAACCAAACACATTGATATCAGATATCATTTTATCAGGGACCACATCGTGAAAAGTGACATTGAACTCTACTTCATCTCTACTGAATATCAACTTGCGATATCACCAAACCCTTGGATGAACCTACCTTGAGAGGCGAAAGCTGAATTATGATTGCTTGACACCGAAAGTCGGCAACATGATAATCAATCGATCCGCGGCAAGTTCTCTCTCGAAATGTCCGATCTGAGCGAGCCCAAATAAATCTTCTCACTGAATGTGTAAGACTCATTCAGGGACACTGATAATGGATATAGAGTATTGAATAAGTAACTAAATGCTCCAAGTATTTCAGTTACTTAATGTCCTAGGTTTGTAAATATACCAATTTAATATATGAATATATGTCTCTATATCCTTCGTCATCCTAGTTAAGGTCCACCTCAACCTTATCCCACTTGGCATTAAATGCCCACTCTCACAACAAATATCCTCGGGATATTTTAATCACCGAAATGCACTTTTCTTGTGCACTGCAAATGTTTCCTTGAAAACGTGAGAAAGCTGCGGGTGCTAGAGTGGCTGCATTAAATGAGGAAAATAAAACATTTTCAAAAACCGACTTTACAAATCCTCACATGTGCAAAATTTACCCATTGACCACTCTATAAAACCCTCTCACAACACATAAACACCCACACAATTTGATTTCGCAATTAAATATTTGTCAAAATCCTTTCAAAACTTCGAAACATTTGTGTGTTCTTATCACCAAAACCAGTGTTTTAAGCAAAAATCTTCTCTGCAAACATTCTACAAAAGCTTTCGTCACAAACTTTTAAAAAGAAAGTAACTTCTTTGATTGTTCTTGTCAAAATTATTATTAAAACCCTAAAATCCTTTCTGAATGGAAATGGAAAGAACACAAAGTCTTGGTTTGCATCTCATGGGTGGCGACCTTGAATGTTGAGTTTAAAACAAACAACGTTATAGGAAATTTTGAATACCCACATGATGTCCCAATCTATAAGGGAATCTGAGCCTGAAGCCAATGTGCACTGTTTTGGTGTAAAGGGAGCTGCCTAAAGGGGTAAAGTTTGTGAACTGCTTGGTCATTGAAGAGCCTGAAAGAGGACTCTTCTTCATTGATGTATATGGAAACCCAGCATTTCAAAAGTGGAGTGATATCGATCAGGCATGTGTAGCTACAATGTTGAGTTACATAACATTGGCCTCTCAAATTCAGTCTCCCGCAAACATCGGGTTATGTGCTAACCTCAATGCCAAAGTGAGAGATCATCCTAACAAAGCAACTCTTCTTTCCAAGAAGCCAAAGCTAGAAGCACTGGGAATCCATATAGTGACACATCATTGAAACTCTATCATTTCTTCTTATGTGCTAATATTAGGAACTTTGTAATCGATGAATAAGCGATGTATGTTTTGTTAAAAAATTGATTTTTCTTATATATGTTCATTAGTACATTCAGTGTAAGAAGAAGCCATTTGCTCACTTACGATCAAACACTTAAGCTATTTGTATATCCAAATAGGGGAGCTATTGGGTTGATAAATACTCAAACCCCTTAATCTAGGATTTGAATAGAAAATACCCTAAGTGTTTAGATCCTTAAACACAAACAAGTCAGCGAGCACACGACCACTCGGTGAGCTATTTTCGAGGACACTTTCGAAGAGAGGCAGAAGAAGTCTCTCCACTCAGTAAGGCGGAACTTAAGGCGGTCGAAAGAAAGATAATTAGATTTAGTGAGTGATGACAATAACTCACTGAATCCCACAACTCCTCACCAACTATTATCACTAAAGACAAGAGGCTGAAGGGTGAAGAGTGAAGAATGGGGGACAAAGCGGTTAAGCATGAAGCGACTAAGACGGAGTGCTTATCCTCAAGAAGTCAACTTTCCTTGAAAGGTTCGATTAATGTCGACAAGCGAAAGTTTCTTTGTCTCTTACCAAATATAGCCTTTGTAGCAGAGACAAAATACACCGTATTTTGTCTTCGTAAACTGTCGGTTGTCCCTAGGATAGAGTTAAAAAAACCATACTTGTATAAATAGCATAAGAGTTGGAGTGAAAGATTTTGAGCTTGTGCAATCAATTGTGAAAAACACACACAAGCAGTCTTTCACTCCTCCAAATACGACTATGTCTCTGAGATAGCTCAGTGGTACCTAAATAGTTGTGCTTAGACTTAGCCTAATCTTCGTGAGGAGTTATACCATACTTTTCATTTCAATCCCAAGTACTATTCCGAAAGTACTTGGGTAATGTATTCTTTTTTATTCGTTTTAATAAAGAATATAAACGTTGAAAATTACTCAGTGTTTGTCTTGTTAAAACTTATCTTTACTTGCATTACTTCAGTCATGATTCACAATTAGTAGTCTTTAACTGTTTTAAGCTATTTGTGAAACGGGAACAACAAAAAGTGTGTTATAATATGATGTGGTGAAGGCACGACTAGAATTTGAAACTTTTATTTGGAGGTGTCGAACGATATAAAATCTATAGAATGGATAAAGTATGTTGGTATGTAAAGGATGAAATAAAATGAAATAGTTTAAATCCTAAAACTTAAATGCGATAAGTTAAGGATGTAAGTGAGAATAAGATGAGTATAATGAGGATAAAGTTTTGTCCTGAAATTATTATATCACAACTAATGTGCCCCATTAGCGGTGACTATTATAATGAAAGTGTTGACTATTAAAACATGTTTAAAATATATAAGAAGGATAAATGAATGTTAATGAGTATGTTATAGTTGACGACCTGTGTAAGGTCTATATTTATAAGAATCGAGTAGACTAAAGGGGTGATAGTAAAAGTGTTGGAAATGGTTAGCGCAGGTTAAATAATGTAACTTGTAGTTAGGAGTGTAAACACATAGTAAATGTGTAAATATGATAAGCAGATTTCATATGCCTTATGACACTTGCTTTAACTAAATAAAATGGATGGAATAATGTGTGTGTTAAAATGTTAATGGATTGGATCCGATGTTAAAATGTGAAAGTTTAAAGATGGTATCCTTCGGAATGACCTAGTTAATGATGATTAAAGATGGTATCCTTCGGGATGGCCGAGTTAATGATAATGATGTTATCCTTGGGGATGGTCAAGCTAATAAATGTTAAAGAATCATTCGGGATGTGTTAAAGATCCTTAGGGATGATATGTATTGCTTTCACCGGCAAGGGGTTGCCTACATTCTTGCCATATAAAAATATCCTCATAGTGAATGTGATAATGGAATGAATCCAAGTCTATAAAAAAAGGTAAAAGGTAACGTGAAGTATAAAAAGAATGAAAAGATAAAAGGTTAAAGGTTAAAGCGTGTAATAGTAGTACGAGTGTTATGTCGAAAGTGTATAAGTAAGATGACTGATGATTTCTTTATTTAAATGAATTGGGACGCCTTTTCCTTTAAATAAAGAAATTGTGAATCACCGAACCATGAGATTATATTCCCTAATTTACATCGATTGGGACGACTCTCTATGTGAATGAGGAAGTATGAATAAGCGGGCTTGTGTGTTCTCTACATGGCATGAATAAGGAAAAGGGTAAAAAATAGGAGTCTAGAATTAGCTAGATGTCCTAGGAGAATAAGATAGGTCTGATAGAGAGAGTTGGATATTGACCTTAGGTGAGAGTCGTCATGTGAAACCTATGATTTAGGTACTTAAAGTATAAATTGAAAGGGTTGAAGTTTAAATCGAAGTTATAGTATGTTTTGTGGCGTGTTGTAATTGAAAGCGATTGTGGTGGTCATAAAGTGAATGAAATTTATTGGAAGAAGTAGAGATAAACGAAGCGTTATAGTAAAAATGTTAATGGATCACTGAAATGGTTACGGTAAAATGTGGAAATAATAGTAAGGATCGTTTGATTTGTTCAAGTGACATATAGTCCTTGACGGAAAAGTTAAATGGAGCGAGTGCGGCGTCGTGTAATAGTAATAGAATTGATTAAACGTGATAATTGATATGTCTCAGATAACGTAAGGACCATAGTAAGAGACGTATGGTTATAGAAAATTAGCGAGTAGAGGGATTAAGGATTTGGGATGTATTATAGTGTGCTTAGTGTTTAAAGATCACTTAGATCGTTTAACGGAATGTTTAAATAATTTTAAGTGCTAAGTATGGGTGTAAGTTGTGACCAAGTGTTGTTAGTAGTAAACGAGAGATTTTGGGGACGAAATCTAAACAAGGTGGTAGAATTGTAACACCCTATCCGTTACAAATAGGTCCCACCATAGATGAAATTGACTGAGACTAGGCGTTTGACTAAGCGGGTAAATGATAATTGAGTAAGTTTGACTACGGCTTTTATAGGTACAAAGGCTTTACGTGATTAGCTAGTTCAAACTAATAGTCAAAGAATTTGTAATATGGTTATAGAAAGATTGAGTTGTTACTTTTATAAGAAAGAAGGACTTAAGGGATTAAAGTTGTTAAGTGTTAAATGAGTTATAAAGTTAATGTGGCTAAATAGAAAGTAAAAGGACTTGAGGGACCTAAGTTGGAAAATGACCAAACTAGCACTAGAAACAACTTGTTTTAGTACTATAACAACATTGTTTTAGCCTATTAGGATAGGATTATCCCATCAAGGACTATTCTTGCCAAAATCTAAAATTAACACTAGAACCACCTTGTTTTAGTTCCAAGATCAAATTGTTATAGCACTTAAGGGACTAAAAGTGTCATTTGGGTAATAGCTTAGCTGTGAAGAAAGTTGTGACTAGAAATATCCAGGTTCTACACATTTCATTATTATCCATAAGTGTATATGTGTGTGTTTCTTTTGTGAAAATAAAGAAATGAGGGAAAACAAGGTTTTCACTAATAACCAAATTGATGGAAGATTGAGGTTCTAATCCAAGTAATGTGCCCATGACAATGATCTTTTGCAAGTAAGTAACTCAATTCTTACGTTAATTGTAAATTGGTGAGTTAGGGTTTATGTACCCAAATTTGGGGTTTGGGGTAATTATGATTTTAAGTAAAAATAAAGATATTATAGTATTATTGGTTGAAGAACCTTTAATGAATTATAAGAAAATTGATGTAATTGTTAAAGTGTATACGAAAATGATTAAAGGGATGTTTGGATTAGAGTCCAGTTTTTCCTATTTTGGAGTCGAAATGTTTTAAAAGGTCGTTGAGTATACTTCCCGCAAGTATTTTTAAATGATTTATGTGTTCACGGCATTATACGTTTATATGAGTTAAAGTGTGTCCATTATAGTCAATCGTTTAAAGCGAAAAAGTTTTAAATTGTAAATCAATCGAGACACGGAAATAACTTGATGGAGTTAACTCTTATTTGTAGAATTGAGATCCAAGTTAACAATAACTCCATATTGAGTAGCTGTAATATCCCATAACCAACAAATCCAAAATCCATATGTACACATGAGCAATGTTTAAGAGGTGATGGACATATCCCAAACACCATTTAAAGCGCCAAAATTTACAAATACTAGTTTGGATTTCATTAGTCAAACATATGTACCTTTTTTATAGCTTTTGTACACATAACCAACAATAATCTCATTTGATGTTCATCTTCATAGGATGCCCATAACTTGAGCAAATCGGTTGTACCATAAACACTTCAACTACCACCCACACCATTGCCATGTCCAAAAGCTGTCCGGTGTGGAAAAGCTTAACCAAGTTTCTCATTGTAATGTTAAGATAATGGAGTGATGGTTTAGAAGAAAACGAAAAGATTATGAAGTATCAAAGATGCTCCTATAGTAATATCCTTTCCATAACCCCTACATAAGGACTTTGTCATGTATTGAACAGATATTGTTCCCGGAGATCTTTGAGAGTTCTTGTAAGATCAGCAAGCGCATTGAGTACATACTTGATTATTGCAACAACTTGGTCAAGTTTTTCATTCTTAAGAAAGTTCTTGATATCTCCTAAACACCCAACTCACCATCCCCACATTTAGCATTCACCAAACTCAACGGCTAACCCATGGCACATGGTTTGTCTCAGCGGTATGTATGGGGTTGTTGCAAGTATGGAGGGCGGTGATTGAAGATCGAATCATTAATATAAAGGGATTGTTCCATTCATCATTTGGTAGTGATGACATTTTTAGTGGATTCTTGCAAAAAAATTTTAGTTTGATAAAATATTACAAAAATGTTAAATAGGGTCTATGGTAAACTACGTTTGACTTTTTGCCTAGTCACTAGTCTTACGTTCTATTAGGGTAAACTATGAATTTAGTCCCTGAAGTTTCTGGTTTACCTTCTATTTTAAGTCCTTTCCCGTTTTCTGGCCTAAATTACTACGACTGTCCATATAACTAAACGAAAAACCAGGAGCACCTCCAATTGCCTTTTTGATCTAAATAGTTACACTTTCACTTTTGATCCCTAAAATTGGGAAAATCACTAACAAAAACCATAACATCTTCACATGCCTGACAATGAACTTAATGTTCACAAAGTAAAGTATATTTATCAGACTCTGACAATGAGTTGTTGATACCAACACCATGATCTTCAGACTCCAAGAATGAAAAAAGGGCAAAAAGGTGGAAAGAAGAATTTGAATTCAAAAAACTCTTATGGAGATTGACTATATGTTTGGAATTGACTATGAGTTACAGAATGTCACTGAGGTAATGAAAGACATGCTTATCCAGGAAAAGGTGTGTGAAGAGGAGGTGCCATTAGACAACAACATAGGGAAACTAATTCATGATCTTGTATAGATGCCAAGTGAAGCATTAAAACATGGATGGATGATCATGTGCATGATGAGATTGATGGTGTTAAGAAAGGTGACCATGAAATGGTGGATGTCAAAGTAAGACCAGTGAAAAGGATAAGGGTGTATGTTGAGAAGGCATCTATTGAAGTTGAAGGTGAACGTTGAGAATGCAAAGAGTATGTGGTATAGCATCTTTTATTATTTAATGTTTTGGATCTTAAATTACCCTTTTATGTATTTGTGGTATTTTTTGTGGTATGTATATATGGTACATTTAATAGAATCGATTAAGAAAGCCTACTAGCTAGGCAAGTTTTTCCCCTTTATTTGAGGACCAAATGCGCAATCTAGAACAAGTTTAGGGTAACGGTGTAATTTACCCTATTTAAAATGTGCGGTTAGGTAGGGTGAGCAATGTGTCGCTTCGAATCGAACCGACAAACCAGACCCAACAAAAAATCGATTGCGGGAAGCGGGGTCGAGAACTGAACCGAAGTTAACCTAGTGAAACCAGTTTAGGTGTATTTTTCTTGGTTTTGACAAAAACCGAACCGAACTGAGTAAAGCGAAACCGAAACCATAATTATATAAAACCAAAACCAAACCGATAAAGTCAGTTCAATTCGGTTCGGCCGATCGGCTTTGTGCTGTTCATTTGGTTTTTAATTAATTTTACTCAACCTTAATTAAGATTACTTCTCATTTTTGATTTTAATTTTTTTTTTATTATAGAGTTTTTTTTTTTCTTTTTTTTATCTCTCATTATTTTAAGATTTCACTACCAAGAATACACTGACTACCAAATTCATGTTCACACAATATACAATGTTTAAACAAAATTAGCCAAACTCCTCAAATAGAATTCCAATATACTCTATGTCCTAATTATGTTAGCAAAAAACACAAAACTTATCTCTAACTATATTTTAGTATATATATATTCTTTTTCAAAAGTTTGGTTGTTAAAATCGAGTGTGCTAGTATCGTTTTCGCATCCCACCTTAAAAATAAAAGTAAATTAAAACTAAACAAAGCATCCTTGAAGTCGACACTCTCTGCTAAAAAAAAATCGACAATGTCACCTGAACCGTTAGATCTCCAACACATCTCTAAATCTACTCCTTCCATGTCAGAATCCCACATAACACCTTCATCTCTCGACACGTGTCACCATCCCCCTCTTCCTTCTATATATACCCACTCTCTGATCTTTCACCTATAAACTTTCATCCTCAAAATCTGTAACACAAAATCTAAGCTACCAAAAAATGAGTAAGTTTTGGACATTGATGTCTGGTCTGCATCAGCTAGCAGGGTATGTTTTGTTTTTCTGTTTTCATTAAGGTTATAATATATGTAATATGTTGTGTGTTTTGTTTGACTGATATTAAGGTTGTTGTTGTTATGTTTTTGTAGACCGATGACTATGTTGCTGTTCCCACTATATGCAAGTGTTGTGGCGATTGAGAGTGCTTCAAAAGAAGATGATCAGCAGTGGTTGTCTTATTGGATCTTGTACTCCTTTCTTACTCTTATGGAGATGCTTCTTCAACCCCTACTTGAATGGTATATTATAACAACTTTTTATCCTATTATTTAAGTAGTTTTATTTGATTGGTATATGAACAATTTGTTTATTGTATGGAGTAGTAAGTAAACTTTAGGGGGGGTTTGTTTTGGCTTATATAATCTGGCTTATGGCTTATTTGGTTTTGGGGCTTTGGGCTTATGTTTTATAAGCTCATATTTTTTTGGTTTATTTTGGCTTGTATAAGTTTATCATGTCATATAAAGCTTAGATAAGCCGAGAAGTTTCAAGAGAAACATAAGTCATAACTCATAAGCCCGCTATATAAGCGGAAGCAAACACCTCCCTAGAACAAGCGTTTTAGAGTGAATTAATTATTTCAAAATTATGACATCTTCAAATAATATATGTTTTATTCAAACAAATTTTCAGTAAGTTTATAGTGAGCTTGTGAGGCACACATTTTACTGAAATGTGTTAGGTCTCAACTTCAATTTCTACTAGGTGCCAACAACCCTGAGGTGGTCACGCCAACCTTCTGAAAAAGTCGGAAACTACGATTATCCGAAAAAATAATGTATAACTGAAGAAGGATTCACATTTTACTGTTTTATAGACATTTTTAATGTGGACTCTCTTTTCTCAAAGATTATAGATGTTTACATCGTTTTGTCAATTTATATTGACAATTTGATATAGTCGAAACCGGATGCATATTTTGGTGGTCTATGATAAATTTTCGAAGGACATTAGCAAATAAAAAGTTGATAGTTCGGTGACCTACTTGTACATTAAAGGATCATTCTTATCTAAAAATGAGGGATCATAAGCACCCTCTTGTTTAATCACATTGTAGCGAAATCTGATAGAAATTGTTTCTAACTGTGATTGTAGGATCCCGATATGGTATGATATAAAGCTGATAGCAGTGTTGTGGCTAGTGCTGCCACAGTTCAGAGGAGCTGCCTTCATTTACAATAAGTTTGTTAGGGAGCAGGTGATCAAGAATATTATCGGAATCGGTGGAGGAGTGTACAAATCGTCGACCTCTTCACCAAATGGCAAGATGAAGAGCAAGCTTTCTGATCTTATTTCCCCTAAGAAATCAAGTTGATTGGATTTACAGTAAATTGACAACTGATCATGTTTAATCTTGGGATTTCATATCAGACTTTATGCTAAAGTAGGTTTTGTTTTGGTTTGATTTGACACGATACACCGGTTGTATTGACGAATGATGATATGATATGAAGTAGTTTCTATTTCTTGTGATCAAGTGATGCGAGTAGCTAGTGTTTTGAACTAATACCGGCTTATTTTCATGTGAAATGGTTAGTTTGTGTTTTTTGGCCGTCCAAACTGTTTTCTGCGTGACAAAACAATAGCTGCAAATTGCTGAATGAGTTTATAATTCATGTTTTAGTTTAGTGCTTTTGGTTGTCAAACTGTTTCGGGCGAGAGAAATCAGTAGCCTAAATTGTTGAATGAGTTTGTAGTTCAGAAAAGTAAACAGAGGATGTGTTTAGAAATGATCATACAAGTAACCTGATGAGGCCTCGTATCTTAGGGGTGTCTGGGTAAAGGCTTTAAAACAGTCACGAAAAATATCCTGGTTAAGTCATGTACATCTGATTTGAAGACTCGCTATCCCGAATAACTTAAACAGAGGAAAACTTTATCCGTTAGCCCGAAGATTGATGCAACTTTGGGAAAATCGGTATATTATAAAGTTGACAATGGTAAGTTCCAATCAAAATGGTGAATTTATCTCATCAATGGTTTTGCATTGATTTATACAAAGTTGTGACGGTTTCCACTGGCAAGAGATGATTAGATGAAGACTGATGACTATGACTCTATTAGAGCACCCGGTGTGGTAAAATCGTGG
>OU343223.1:253654387-253752822 GCA_910596185.1 Chrysanthemum makinoi
GATAAAAATTAAGAGTATTTAAAAATTTGCATATCCTTGCAATCATGTGCGACCACACTAGAGAAACAAGATTAGATCTCGCAACATTCAACAAACAATAACATATGAGTTGATTTCAAATTAATTACTTTTTAGGTAAACTATGGGTATGCAATTACAAAACATAATTTACTAAATAATATCCATTAAGATTTATCGCAATTGACTGCAATAGTTTAAAACGTAATTCTAAGCAAAAACAATAGAATACAAAGTCTAGTTCTTCGAAAAATATAATATACCTAATGATAATTTTGAAACTAATTACAACTTGTTTGACATCTAATTATTAACCATATGGCTTCTAATAACCACATATCTAGTTTCACTATAAATATTATGAATATTACTTCGAGAAAATAGAATAGAACATAACTCAATATTTAAAATTGAGTAAAAAAAAAAATAGGTAGAGTGTTTGAAGAGCAAGCATGTATGTTTGGTGAGAATTACTTCAAATGTAAAAAAACAATCCTACAGTTAAAAAATAGGTAGTGTGATTGAAGAGCATATATGTATGTTTGGTGACAATCACTTGAATTGTGAATAAACAACCAAAACCATGCAAAACGTTGTACCAAACCCCATAAAAGCCAACACCCAATCAAATAAAAACACACCAATAAAAATTACTCGTAATATTTTTCTTTTCAAGAGTCAATCATATGCTATGAAATCTTTTTTGGTAATTACAGATGCAAAAAGTAAGAAAGATATGAAGTAAGCAACTAGAAAACAATAGTGTAGAATGAAAAATATCATATGCATCATGCATGCAAACAAAATACAAAAATTGACGTGAGTAATGGAAATCATTGCTCGTATAATGTGTTGTCAACATCTTTGCACTTGTGTGATCATATTTATTTCATTGTTAACAACAAGATGTGATAGTATTTGTACTGATTAAAAATTAATTGTTTGAACTACTCTAAAACTTGTTAGTATATTTTAATCTGACAATCACCCACACACTTAAATGCTTATCTATTTTAAAAAGCCAATAATCATATAACCCTTTACAACAAACCTAATCCCAAACACCCCCTTAAACAAGTTAATTACTAATAAAAAAAGTGAAACTAAAAGTGGACTTGATCTAGATCTCTTGTACTACAATTTTTGTATAAACAAAACATGGGGTTTCCCCCCATTCAACAATCCCCATAACACATCTCATTGTTTTGATACTCTCAATAACAATGCTTTTTCATACCTTCTTCTTCACCCTTCTTCTATTCATATTTTTTCCTCATATTTGTTACTCCATTGATTCACAAGGCCAAGCTTTACTAACATGGAAGAACACTTTCAACTTCCATAAATTTTCTAAATTCATGGAACCCATTAGACCAAAATCCTTGCAAATGGTATGGGATTCATTGCAACTCACAAATGCAAGTGATCACCATTAACCTAAAGTTGATAAATTTGCAAGCAAATTTGCCTTCAAATTTACAACCACTTAAGTCCTTAACCTCACTAATCCTTTCTTCCACTAATATCACTGGAACCATTCCACCTGAATTTGGAGACTATGTACAGCTTACTATTATTGACATATCGAATAATTTGATCACGGGTTCGATTCCAATAGAAATATGCAAGCTGACTAAGCTGCAAAGTTTGTCACTGAATACTAACTTCATTGTAGGTGAGATTCCTTTGGATATTGGAATGCTTTCGAGTTTACGCAACTTACTGATTTATGATAATCAGTTAAGTGGAGTGATCCCGAAAAGTATAGGTGAATTGCAGAATCTTGAAGTGATTAGAGCTGGTGGGAACAAGAATCTTTCTGGAGAGTTGCCAGGTGAGATTGGGAACTGTGGTAATCTTGTGATGTTGGGACTAGCGGAAACTAGTATCTCGGGTAGTATTCCGAAATCTATAGGGAACTTGAAAAGAATACAGACGATAGCGATTTACACGTCGAGTTTGACGGGTGTAATCCCTGATGAAATAGGAAACTGTAGTGAACTAAAAGGTCTGTATTTGCACCAGAATAATATTACTGGTTCGATCCCGAGAAGTATCGGGAAGCTTAGAAAGCTCGAGGAAATGCTGCTTTGGGAGAACAGTTTGGTTGGGACGATACCAGAGGAACTTGGAAGCTGCACTGAGCTAAAGACGATTGATTTATCGGAAAACTCGTTAACGGGGACTATTCCGGTGAGTTTTGGAGGGTTGTCAAAGCTTCAAGAGCTGCAATTATCTGTCAACCAGTTGTCAGGTAACATACCGAATGAACTCACAAACTGTACTGCTTTAACTCATTTAGAAGTCGATAACAATCGACTTAGTGGCGAAATCCCGACTCTAATGGGAAAACTGGAGAGTATGACTCTGTTTTTCGCGTGGCGGAATAATCTAACTGGTAACATTCCCGAGTCTTTATCCCAATGCCAACATCTTCAAGCTCTTGATCTTTCAAATAACCATCTTTCCGGTACAATACCAAAAGAAATCTTTTCATTAAAAAATCTCGAAAAACTGTTGTTACTTTCAAATGAACTTTCCGGTTCTATCCCACCCGATATCGGAAACTGCACAAATCTGTCTAGATTTAGAGTCAATGGTAATAAACTAACTGGAAACATTCCATCAGAGATTGGAAATCTCAAGAGTTTGACTTTTCTAGACCTGAGTAGTAACCGATTTGATGGCGTGATTCCTAGATCGATCTCGGGTTGTGGCAATCTACAGTTTCTTGATCTCCATTCTAATGGGCTCACTGGTGTTATCCCGGATACACTTCCTATAAGTTTACAGTTTGTAGACATGTCCAGCAACCGGCTCACGGGTTCGTTGACCGCAAGTGTTGGTTTGTTGATCGAGTTGACCAAACTTAATTTAGGGAATAACCAGCTTTCTGGGGAGATGCCAGTGGAGATTAGTAGTTTAATTAAGTTGCAGCTGTTAGATATTGGAAACAATGGTTTTTCCGGTGTGTTGCCAAAACAAATTGGACAGATTCCTTCACTTGGGATCGCTCTAAATCTTAGTTGCAACCAGTTTACGGGTCAAATCCCACCCGAGTTTGTTGGCTTGACCAAATTAACAAGCCTTGACCTTTCTCATAATAAGCTCAACGGTCAACTAAACATCCTCACAAACCTCCAGAATCTAGTTTCACTCAATGTGTCATTCAATGACTTCACCGGACAAATTCCCGACACTTCGTTTTTCCATAACCTACCTACGCAAAATACTGCTGGAAATCCAGCTCTTTACGTTTCCAGTGAAGTCAATGCTAAAAAGGGTTCTGTAAGACGTGCCAGGTCAGTGGCAAAACTAACCATGTCGATCCTAGTCAGCATTGGTGCGGTGTTAGTCCTACTAGGAACTTACGTTTTGGTACGGACCCATTTGACTAACATAAAACGTGACCATGAAACATGGGAAATGACATTTTACCAAAAGATGGATGTTTTTGTTGACGATATAGTTCGAAGCTTGACAAGTTCGAACATTATCGGGACCGGAAGTTCGGGGGTTGTGTATCGGGTGATGACTGCAAACGGGGAAACACTCGCAGTTAAAAAGATGTGGTCAACCGAACAATCTGAGGGAGCTTTTAGGTCTGAAATTGAAACATTAAGTTCAATCAGACATAAAAATATCGTTCGTTTATTAGGATGGGGTTCAAATCAGACAATCAAGATTTTGTTTTATGATTATTATCCTAACGGAAGCTTGAGTTCGCTTCTTCATGGTGCTGGGAAAGGAGCTGAGTGGGAGGTTAAGTTCAACGTTCTATTGGGAGTGGCTCATGCACTTGCGTATCTGCACCATGATTGCACGCCTGCAATCATGCATGGAGACGTTAAAGCGATGAATGTGCTATTGGGTTCTAGCTTACAGCCATATCTTGCTGATTTCGGCCTGGCTAGACTTATAACAGATAACCAAAACGGTCTTTCAAAGAAGATCCAAAGACCTCAGCTAGCTGGTTCATACGGATATATGGCTCCTGGTAAATTAATATATTTCTGTAGTATTGGATTTTGATTGTTATTCTTAATTATCCTAAAATTAATATTCGGTAATTTATGCAGAACATGCATCAGCACAACAGATTACTGAAAAGAGCGACATTTACAGCTTTGGAGTGTTACTTTTGGAGGTTTTAACTGGAAGGCATCCACTAGACCCAACTTTACCAGGAGGTTCACACTTGGTCCAATGGGTTCGAGACCACTTGCATAACAAGAGGGACCCAGTGGATATTCTTGACCCTAAACTAAGAGGAAGAGCTGACCCTCAGATGCATGAAATGCTACAAACACTAGCCGTGTCGTTTCTTTGTGTCAGCCCACATCCTGGTGACCGCCCAATCATGAAGGATGTGGTTGCAATGCTAAAAGAAATCCACCAAGAGGACTCAACAAGGTCGGACCCAGAGCTCAAAAGGGGTTCATTGGCTCATCATTCATCACCGGGTCCAGCTAGAACCATGGCCTTACAAGGTTCATCTAACTGCTCGTATGCATTTTCAGATGACTCAGTTTGACCCGTATGTCTTTATCTAGAAGTTAGGGGTACTGATATGTAAAATTTGGATCTTAATGATTAGAAATTAATGCAAAGAATTTAGTTTCATTCTCCCTATAGTCTCTATCTCTCTTGAGTCTGCTTCCGAGTACTAGTTCACATGGGCCCAAGCTCTAAACACCACATGTGCATGTGAGATTCCCAAGCTTACAGCAGAGCAATAAAACCTTGGTACTAACTTAATATATGTGTCCTCTAAGGCAGGTTATGTCTGCTACAAGAACCAGGTGGGTAGTGTATTCGACTGCTCTAAGCAAAAGAGAACATGCAGTTAAATGAAACTAAGCAAGAATAATTTGTGATTGCTTAATATCATAGATAATCTAACTTAGCTTGACAGCGACTACCACATGATAATTTAAGTCTAAAGCATCCACACCCTTCCTTTGTAGTCAACCACATGATAAAAAGGGAGTGAAATGGACGGCCTGGGTGAGTTGGGTAACTAGTCAAAACAGGTTTTTTATTGGTAGGCCGGGTTAACCGGAAACACTTTTTATTCATTTTTTTATTTTTTTTTCTAAAAAAATAATGCGTGTCAGATATATTACCAAAAACTTATTACTACGTATTATGGTAAGGGTGAAAGCTGAGAATTGACAGCTTACTTTTTCAAATATACAAAAATGAATATCATACATTTATATATACCAATGTCGGTAACCTACTTTATTTACTGTACGTATATGAATAACTTTGATGACGTGGCAAGGGTATTTTTGTAATTCTTTTGGTGTTTTGTTATAAATTTTTGTGGTTGTCAGGTTAACAATGTTATTCATATCGGTACACTAAATAAAAGTATGTTATTCATATTGATTAATATGAAAGTACGCTATTCACTCTATATCTTTGAAATCGAGTTGCAAGGTTTATACACTCTTTGAATGACTTTTGACTTGTTTTCTTTTGAGATACTGTTCTGTTTATCCTTGTTGACCGGTTTAGAGATACAAAATATCCTGAAATGGCCCATTTGTAAGTACATGGGTCGAAAATGCCATTGCAATGACAAAAGTTTCAGGGAGGCAGGTACTTTTTTAGGTACACATTAAATGAAATGCAAGCCACAGACCAGGGAAATAAATAGTAACTTTTGATAAACAGACATGGGTCAACAAGAAAATTTCTGGAATTATTAGTTAACATTTCAATTCCCAATATATAACAGAAATTCAGGTTTATAAATTTAGTGAAAGAGATTGGGTCCCTCTAAAACTAGTGCTGTGGTCAATACAGGAGGACCCACCACTAAATTAACTTTTACAATATCCATAAAGTTACATATCACATATTTAGCACAGATGAATGTGAGTAGAATCCAAAACACTAACCGTTATCTAAGGAGGATGTTCTGATTGCAACTTTTTCAAGATGAAATTGATAACGCCCCAATTAAAGCCGCGGTACTGAAGCCATGTGATGATTCTTGACTTTCGTTTCTCACTGGGCATATCTTTAGAGCGAAGCCATTGCTTTGAAGCTTGGGTAACTAGATGGTCCATTGAGGCCTTTGACAATCCAAGCCTTGAAATCTGATCATCGCCAGATTCACCATCCTCTAAAACCGATTTTATTGCTTTTTGTGCATCGGAATCATTGACACCCTTTTTGGACAAGGCCTGAAACAGAAATTAATCTCATTAGAGAAAAAATAGTCACTACTAACAGACTAACAGGATTATTAAGAAAAAGTTATTCTTCTTGGCCATTTATACTTATAAGATAAAAGCACCATGTAGTTATATGACTTGATAGAAATTTTTTTGTAGGTTTAGCTAAGGGGCACTAACATGGCATTAGCCTTGATACTCCCCCGATGCAAGGATCTAAAAAGACTTTTCAGCATATCAATCAAAACTGTCTGCTGTTATGTCACTTAACTGATAAAGCATAATAAGACTTTTTTGGAGTGAACAAATTTACTAAACATCTGTAAAGTGACTTAGAGACTCTGCTGCTAAACATTAGCTATTTGTGTGTCTGCATTTATCATATCTCATGACAAGAGTGGGAGAAAGGGGTTCAAACTCGTAACTAGCCACTTACTGACTCAACTTAGCTAATAATTGCTTTTACACAGCTAGTTTACTTTCTTTTTTATGATGGTAACAGTTAGATAACCGGCAAGCTAGGATTCAGAACTCTTAGTACAATAATTGTATGATAGAAGGGAAAGTTATATAGTTAAGGCTCTTACAACTAAGCTAGGATAAATATATGAATATACTACTGCATACTCTAATTATATGAATCAAATGTCAATTAAGTGACAACAAGCCGACTTGTATTATGCTTTTTGCTAAGAAGGAAAAGGTAATCATCGCCAACAGCATTACAATTGTTTACAACATCTTAAAATGCTTTATCAAAAAATTTAGCTGATTATTTAAATCAAAAAAAAAAAAAAAAAAAAAAGATAAAAAAAACCTTGCAATCATTTTAAAGATATTATTTATTTATAAATAAAGAATAAAAGAGAAGAAAGTAGCTGCGCGTCACACCAAACCGACTTATTTAATCCCAGTCTAAAATTCCCCCGGTTGAAACCAAACCAACCTTCCCATTTTGCCCCCCAAGCATTGAACCAGTATAAAACAGACCAGCTAAGTTTCCATTATAGCTTATCGACAGTAGATAAAATAGCAGAAAGAACAACTTACTTGTTTAATTCTACGTGGACCCCAACTTGATGAAGACCATCTCGATCGAGAAAACGATTCCGCATACAAGTAATCATTAATAAACCCTCTGTAAGTATAACAAACTTAAAAAGTCGAGAACTTCTCAAAGATAATCCATATAACCAAAAAATTTGCTTGAAGAAAGGCAAAGTGTGGTAACTGAAAAAGTTATATCATGTATTTAACTATTCATCTACGTAACTGTTGTAACTCGATAACTATTATAGGATACAAAGTGAATGGAATAGGGTAGTCATTAATTAAAGGAACAGTAGTGACATATTAACCCATATGCCTAAAATGGGTCTGATTTGAGTTATGTATTGAAACACGAGAGGCTGTTTTTCCAACGATTATAACCTCTTAAATAGCTTTACTTTACAACATTATATTGTTGTATACATTAATCGATTACACATTATATGAAGAATGGACAAAAAAATGGGTTGAGGCTCAACCTAGTCAGAACTATTTTAAAGGCAATTAACATTTAACTTGGTTGACCCAAACCTACCCCCACCCCCACCCAATCAGTTTCCCACCTCTAGATTAATGATAGTGTCAGAATACGGAATCCCAAATGCATTCTAAAAAACAAGATCCATGGACCATGGTATTGATTTTGTACCTGTTCTGGAAGTCTGAAATCACAGCATTGGCAACATCATGGGAGAACTTCTTTACTAGCAGTTTCTTCTTCAGCTCAAGTGCGGTATATGCTCTGCAAACAAAGAGAGCATTCTTAGAACCGGAATATCTGAGTACCACCAGATGTACATAGTTTAGCCATAATGTATTCTGCAATATAGCTCACAAGTATAAGCAGTTCAAATTTTTAAAAACTGAAATTAAACAAGAGACCATCCTCGAAGGAGTTAAATCAAAACAAAACCACACAGAATATTAGTTATCTCAGCTACATGTTATTAAGCTGATTCCTACAAGAAACTAATAAAGTGTGTCTCCATACATAGTGCTTCAAAACATAGTCAACGAACAAAGGCAGAACCCACTGGACCTATAAAATATAAATCCAAAACAATCCAATCCAATCAGCAGATTTACTGAATTTGTAAAGTTTTGCAATTCTGGTGAGAGAGGTTGTTTACACTTTACATATTAACATATGATTTTAGAACATCCAATAAACAAACATGAGTTTAAACTTGGTTGGCCTTTATTTCACCTAAATGAGATATGAGTGACCAAATAATTATCATGATCCGACTAATTGTCAGCAAAAAGTTCTATAACCATTAAAGGATTAGAATCATTTAAATGAGAGATATACTGATCCTGCATAAAAGAAATGGAGGCAGATAAAATTACAAAATGTTGGGATCTCCATTACATACATAAAAAACTATTTATAGAAGCATTTTGAGACCAAGTTCGTATCCAAAGATTCTAACCTTGCAGCAAGCAATCCAATCGCTATCTTTTCAGCTTCTTCTCTGGTTTTACCAGGTTCGACCGTGAGATGCTTGATTTCATATTTTCCATTATGAGAGCCAAGTTCATCTAATTCTAAAGCCTCTTCAGGACCTTCTAATTCATCAAACTCATGAACTTCTTCCATAACCTTTGACTCCGCATATCTCCATTCATTATCACGTTCACCAACTCCACTGCTCTCACATCTAAATTACGAATATTCTTTTGTTTTGATCTTAAATTATCTGTCAGCAAATACACCAATTCTTCTTCAGTTACCATTATCCTAAGATCATTTTACTCTAAATAAAATTTTACTAAACCACAGAATAGATAATAACAATCAAACAAGAAATAAGATAATCCCAAAAAGATGAAGATCATATAGTTATGTACTAAATTCACCAACATATAACATGGTTTGATTTTTTTGTCATTGTAAAAACATAGATTGTTTTTATTTCGTTTTAACTAACTTACTTACATTTTGATGCAATTATGTAAAATGTATTTCAGGGTGTTATGGGACTGCATTTTGGAGGAGATTATCTGATTAGTCATTAGTGCCTCTGCAAATTGCAGATAATCAGAAAACAGTGTTTGACAAACCATTTGACAAAAATGATTATCTGCGTTTTCTCAGAAAACGTAGTTTCGGACTTTTGCAAACGCAAAATCTGTTATTAAGAAGCAATCAGAAACACCCCCTTTGTATCATTCGGTAAAAAGAAAAAGTATACAATATTTAATCCAATTAATCCTAAATCAAACCCTATAGTAAAACATATAGATATATACCTCTCTTATAAACATCCTCCCGTAACTTTTTGTCCGAAAACAATCCAATTCTAGACTTCTCCCTATCATCTAAAACCTCAACATTCGACAAATCATCATTCGTGAATCGACTCATTTTGTGATTCTCATAATACTTTGGAGCCCCAACAGAATCCTTCGACTCCGCAGATCTCCATTCATAATCACGTCCTCCCATCTCCGCTCTCACATTTTTCTTACGGATATTCTTTTCTTTTGGTCTCGGATTACCTATCAATAAATACACCAAATCTACTTCAGTTAGCATGTACAAGTAATAAATTAACTATCAACAAGAAATAAAACTAATCCAAAAAGATAAAGAGCATAAAGTTAAGTACTAAATTCACCAAAATGTAACCTGCTTTGTCTCTTCTGTCATTGTATACAAAATACATTTTTGTTATTCCATTGTAGGGGTGTTTGGGATCGCGTTTTCAAAAATGTTTATGTGTTTGCAAAACGGTGTCTTGGAAAATCAGATCTCAACCTGGTTTCAGTCTTGTTTCTTAAAAAAACAGATAATCACTTTTACCAAATGGTCTACCAAACACCTTTTTCTGATTATCAGCGTTTTGAATACACAATAATCAAATAATTTCCCCAAAACTCAATCCCAAACACCCCAAAGTCATTACACTATTACTATCGTAGTCTAATAACCGCCGCCACGCATATCTGAGTCAAAAACTCGCCCTCCTGCATGGGTAACCTTAAGAAAAAAACTTCATAATAGTCTAATTATTAGATAAATCTGCCTGATTTATAATCGTAATTCACTAACTTACCGTCCGAAAACAATCCAACCCTGTACTTCCCCTCATCATTTAAAATCTCCACTTCAAGCTTCTCTTCCTTTGGAGTCACAACAGGATCATTTTTTAAATTCGAAGCTCGCTTCGGAATATACCTAACAGGAAAATCCTCCGATTTTTCGCGCGAATTTGAACAACATCTAACTATAATCGTCGTTGGCTTACTGTCCACAAATTTAAAAAAATTAACCCAAATTATTCACAATTCTGCACAAATTTTATATAAATTAAATGAATAAGGAATAATAGTTTACCAGTGATTTACTAATAGTCGCGACTGAAGTTTGAGTGTGGCGACATGAACCAATTTTCCCGCGAAAATCGACATTAAAATTAGTTCAATTTGAAGAAATGAAAGTATAAAAACCCTAAAATGGAGGTAATTTATGAAAATGGTCCCTTTGCTTTATTTTGTTTTATCTGTTTCCATTATGAGTTACATTTTTGGTTAGAATAATCCTTTTAGTTTTAACAGAATATTGGAAAGCGATCTTGTGGCATAATGACTTTAATAGGCGATGAATTTGGAATCATGAATGGCTAGGAAAATTTGTTTGTCTATTTATTTGGTTAGTCCTTGAAGGACCTACGTTCTAAACAATTCAAACCTTAGTTTCCAGTGGCTACAAAGGACTTTACTTTACAAGGATACTTAAACCTTAGGGACTATTTTTGCCAAATTGCTATAGATAGCAATTAATGCTACAAACTTTATTTGGTTAGTCCTTGAAGGACCTACTTTGCAAATACAGTTCAAACCTTAGGGACTATTCCATTCAAGGCTACAAAGGACTTAGCCTGTAACTTTGATTTAAACCTTAGGGACTATTTTGCCAAATTGCTATAGATGGCAATTAATGCTACAGACTTACTTTGCAATCTACACTTAAACCTTAGGACTCTTTTGCCAAATTGCTATAGATAGCAATTAATCTTTCTGCTACAGACTTACTTTCAACTACAACTAAACCTTAAAATAGTGGGACTCTTTTGCCAAATTGCTATAGATAGTATTAATGCCAGCTTCTATGGGACTTACTTTCGCAATGACAACTTAAACCTTAGGACTATTATTTTTGCCATTTTTCCATAGATAGCAATTAATGCTCCTACTTTGAGTGAATTGTTCTCCTCATATTTAGTATATATAGAATTATGACCATATATAGCCTTCTTGAAATAAGTTCAACACACTTTAAGATTTATATTTTATTACTTCCTCCTGTTTACATTTTTCATTCTACTTCGATTTGAGCACGGCCAGTCTTTCTTGTTCAACTTTGACAATTAATATATTTATTTGTGTTATATAATACTTGATGAAAATTACACCAATGAAAATACATTTTAAAACCCAATACATTCATATATTTTTCATCAATTATTATATAACACAAACAAAAATAATTATGAATTGAAGGCGAGTTGAAGCACTAAAAAGCTCAATAATGACAATAATTTTGGGACGGAGGGAGTAGTTATAAAGAGTGTATTTTTTTTTGAATCTTGAAATCTTAAAACTTAAATTAATATAATTTGTCTAAAATTATCTCTAAGTAACTTTTAAGTTTGACAACTTTTCAAAAGCTTGATAACTTAAATTATGTTTTTTCTTGATTAAATTCTAAACTTTGTAACTTTTTTAAAACACACTATATTAATTTAAAAAAACACATGCTTTGCATTTCTAAATACACGCTTTGCTTCGTGAGGGTGACAACAGGAATCACAATTCATAAAGATCATTGTTGATTTGCGTGAATATTTGTCTAGTACTATTAAAATCATTCTTTTATGAGATATTGTTTGCTTTGACACTTTTGTCTAATGGTTTTGCTTTTGTTACATGCTCATATATTATACTCTACTTTTAAATATCTAATATCTCCTCTACTGAACTAGTGGTGATTGTGTCTCTTTTTCTGATCTCGTACAATAGAATGAAGATTCAACACCCTTAGTAAAAAAAAAAGATTCAAGTTTTGGCCTTTCAAACAAAAATGTTGAGATTCCAAACATTTTGTAAATAAACACAAAATGTACAAACTAGTCTGTTGTAGCACACTGAAGATCAAAGTATTCGAGTCTATTTGGTATTAACTTTGACATTAATCTTAAGGTATTATATATGAACTAGTGTTCGTTTTGTAATATACATCTTGTTTCAGGAAATCTTCGAAACATGAATAAAATGATAAAAGTCTATATGATCATATTTATTTGTTTCTCCGTTGCATACATGTAAGGTTGGTCGACATGTAAGGTTGGTCGGCAAGGGAGTGATACCTTCACCTTGCAACCTCAATTCATGTGCGAGCCCCTTGCTTTCTACCTCAATTCACGCGCGACTCACACATAACAATGCAATTTATGGTGATCAGGTCAACTTGCGCTAAAAACAAAAAAAAAAGGGCCTCATGTAGTCAAAAGTATCCGTTGCATATAAGAAAAGAAAGAAAAATCCCCACTACCCATTTTTTCTATATAAATCTCATTGTAAAAAATCGGCCCGCACTAATCGATTAATTCTCACGCATATCGTTGATTTCGGCTAAAGGCGTCACTTTGATTAATCATACCTATTTAATCGGTTTGATCAAAGATCGCTTAAAAATCGGTCAACAAACCGATTAATCGGACAAAAGCGCTTAAAAATTGGTCAACAAAACCGCTTAAAAATCAGAGAAAATCACTTAAAATGGGTCAACAAACCGATTAATCGAAAAAAATCGGTCAAAGGTCGATTAAAAATGGTCAACAAACAGAGTAATATTCTTTGAACTTTAAAGAATTATGTATTATGTCTATATTTGAACACTTGAAATATTTGAACTTTGATGCAATACGCTTATCCGATACATATAAAATAATATAATATCTAAAATTACATTTTTGTTCATAAAAATTCCAATCCGATTAAATCCCCGATTAATCCCCGTCTAACAGATTAATCGCTAGGCCCTACCCAACCCTCTCACTAGCGCCTAGCGATTTTTACAACCTTGCTATATGTACATCAAAACTACACCAATTATACATATCTTCTCAATATATCATTTAAACAACATATATCTCATTCCATTTATTTTTCAAATGAATTCCGATACGATTATGTTCACCGACTCAGAAGAAGAACGAGAAGTTACAAGTCGGAGACTGAATTTTATTGCAAGATCGTTGTCGTTTATTAAAAATAGATGAAAAGCAAATCGCCCCGCGATAAAACGCCTTAATCGAGATCATTATGGTACTCATGAACGTTTATGTAACACCCCCAATTTCGCGGATACCATGACGAATTCAAACTGGAGTGTTACTTCATGCACAACAGCATAATAATAGAAAACGAACTCTAATGGAGTCGTTTTAAAAGATTTATCATTCGATTTATATAAATATCAGAGTTTGCAAAAATGAGGTCCCAGTTGGTTCCATTGTTTACAAAATACATTAAATGGGTTTTCGAATGATAATAAAATTTATAGTCTTCTTGAGTATCCGGTTCTCCTCGCAAGGCCGTCCCGGCATTATGGACCTGAAATACATGCTTAAAACTGTCAACACAAAGGTTGAGTGAATTCATAGAGTTTGTTTGATGGTTGAACACATTATGTTGGTAGTTTGAGCTATAGACTCACACCAATTGTTTGAAAACAAAACAGTTATTATTAGACTAAGCATCATGCAATCAAGGCGTTAACATGTTCCAAATTTAATTGGAGAAACTGTTGATATGTGCCCTTAATAGGTAAAATTGCCATTTTTACCTAATGTACTCAAATATAGTGCGCTTGTTTACTGGGACCTGGTCAAACAAACGGGATTCGTCAATCCCAATAGATCTATTCACAATATTCGCGCCCACCTTCACTCGGTGATTAATGATTCATGATTTAGGGACTTAAGTTTGGCAAATGCGGTAACTTAATGCTAATAAAACAATCGATAAGTATACGTTTGAAAGCAATGTGTTCGATTTAAAATAAAACATGTATATCCCCCAAGGGTTTGTAAAACAATTAAGTAATAGAAAGTGGGCCTATGAACTCACCTCATAGTAAATGATATCAAATATATAATGAGAATGATGGATATGCCGTGATAACTTCTACGAGCAACCTAGAATAGGATGTTGCGACTTAGGTTTGAAATAATGATGCGAAAGTAATAACAAGCCTATATAATGCCTCTATGTTGATCATGATGTAGTACATGGTTTTTGTGTATGTCGCTTATAGAAATGGTCTAGTTGTGAAAACGTGTTTAGTTTATAGATATCGTACTACCGTTCGGGCCATCACAATTCGTGAGGTCATGTAGTAAACGTTCGAGGAGCTAGGACACTTTAAATCGTAAATCCAGTAACTCGTCGATATGTTTTACTCAAATGAAACCCCTCACATGAAGCTCCCTAGTTTTGTAGCACTTAGTAGATACAACATATGTTTTGAGTGAAGATTGTTATATCATAAAGTTTATCATGTTTTTAGTAAATATCTAGTTTTTACAAGTTCTCTTTGTTTACTAGTGATTATAACTTATTAACATGTTCAAGAATGAAGTTTTGGTAAAAATCGTCGGAAAATGTAAAATGGTCATTTTTCCGTTACTTGTGAAAACACTATTTCAAAGATTAAATGAAGTTTTGTTAAGTTAATATGTAACTAGCTATGAAAATAACTTGGTTTTGCTTTTAGTTGTGACAAAGTATAGTCTTGAAACTACATATAAAGGCGCTTTCAGCTTTTTGAAAGAATATGGCCTGCTTAAAGCGCTTTCAAGGTCCGATCTTCTTTACTATTGAAGGAAAAACGGCGTTAGGACAACTTTTGTGTTTTAAATTTTTGATGATTGACCGAAGTACCACTTTTAACACACTTAATTCCCAATGTATTCAATTTGGCGCTTTCGGCGTTTTGGTTTTGCTAACTTCTTTTTACTATAACTTTTGACTCGTTTGTCCATTTCGGGTGATTCAAGTTGCTATGTTTACCTTTTTATCTTGTCTACCATAGTATATAAGTTATAAATTCCACATGTGACTGGTTTTAATGGTCTCAAATGTGTAGAATATGACTAGTTTACTAGTTTGTTACTTTTACGACAATATGTGAATTAAAACATGTGATTGAGTATATGTACATCATGAATCAACATAGTAACTATATATATAGCATGAAATTATTAAGATTATGAATAATAAAGATGAGATGATAGTGGTGATTAGTTTCTTACAACTTTTGGCTTTCAATTAAGAAAGGAGTAACTACTAAGGATCGGACTTTGATTGATCACTTAAGACTTTGGATTGAGCTAGCTTTCTACACCTTGGCACCCTTGCAATCTTGAAGAGTTGGTGATGAAGTACAAAGTGACTTTATTGGATCTAAACCCAAGAAGATCACTTAAACTTGCTAGAGATTTAATGTAGTAACTTACTACTTGAAACTTCTTTGCATAAACTTGGAGTTTAAAGATCAAATTATGGAAGATATGATGGTTTGATGATATGAATGACCCAATTCAGTGTTTTAGGGTGTTTAGGATGTATTTCACTTGCTATTTATAGGAGGGTAAGTTTGGTTAACCATATATTGGGTTAAATATTAACCATGGTTAAGTTAAGACACATGTAAAGATCTAAATGAACCATGGTTAGGATGATGCCACCAAAATGATGAATCCCCCCCCCCCAAGTCGGCCATAACAAGATAAGATGACTTAGGTGGATAGTTTTGGTATTATCTTGAGTTTAGAGCATGATTTGGTTCCGTTAAATGCCAACCGTAAGTTGTTTAAGCCATAAAACGAAACCGGCATCGTCGAAAATACTAAACTTGTAGGAATGATGAAACTCATCATTATACACCATTTAAAAATATAAAATGAGTGATAAGTCTCATTGGGTGCAAAAACGCTGCTTAAAGCCGAAACACGCGTAAAAACGCCAGAACCAAGTTTATCGAAAAGAAACGAAATTTCAAGGAAATGATCGTGGATTTATTTAAAGTAGACTAAAATTAGTCTAAAAGTGATATGAGATATCAAAATGTGGTTTTCATACGTGGATAACTTAATAGTTATACGTGAAGTCTAAAAGTTACGTGATTTAAGCAAAACTAGAGACGCATACAAAGGTTAATTTCTTTATGGTCAACGGAGGAGGGAAGTATGTTTGACTTTTCCAAAAAATGTAAAAGTGTCAAAAACATATTAGAAACACAAAGTCTGCGAGAATGGTTAAGTCCGATCTAAGTAGAATTGTTTAAAACGTAAGTTTAGTCTCAGACGCTCAGGTTTATTTGGTAACATTTAAATGAAATCTTAAAAAATTCTCAAATTGATTATGAGTGATCTAAAAATTAATCTGATGTGAGGAAAATTATCAGAGTTGATTTTCGTTATGCTATGATGTTTAAATGGTGTTCCACCAAAACTAAACTTTAAAACAATGTTTTCTTAATAACTTTACTTAAAATGATCTAACGATTGTCAAACTCTCATGATATTACTAAAATAATTTATCTTACGAGAATGTGAAATAAAATTTTTATGGGATGAATAGTGAAAGTGAATAGTAAAAGGAATAGTAATTTCTCGAGATGAATAGTAAAAATTTGAGAATTGATAGAAATCCTGAAAATGCGAATTGTTACAGTTTAGTCGACGCCTATTTTACTGAGAACCCGTTCTACGATGCACGTACTTTCCGAAAGAGGTTCCGAATGAATCGATCATTTTTCAACTGGATAGTTCGAAAGGTAACTATTCATAATCTATTTTTTTAGTATTAATGTTGATTGTACCGGAAAAGAAGGCATTACAACGTTGATGAAGTGCACCTCCGCAATTCGTCAATTGGCATACGGCGCGGTTCCTGATGCTTTAGAGGAATATCTGCAGATGGGTGAGAAAACTTCTCGTCATTGTCTTGATAATTTTTTTAAGTCTGTTATGGAAATTTTTGGTCCAGAGTATTTGAGGAAACCCACTATGACTGATGTCGTAAAGCTTTATCGACATCACAAAGAAACACACGGGTTTCCAGGGATGTTAGGGAGCCTTGACTGTACAGATTGGAAGTGGTTTGGTTATTCGAATACACAAAAAGGTCAATATGTTAGACGTGATCATGGTCCGAATCCGTTCATTTTGCTGGAAGCTGTTGCGTCACAAGACTTATGGATATGGCATGCTTTCTTTAGTACTCCTGGATCGAACAACGACATCAACATTTTGGATCAATCCCATTTATTTAACGATCTTAAACAAGGAATCGCACCGGAGATTCCATTTGTTGCTAACGGGGTAACTTACCCATTTGGGTACTATCTTGTTGACGGGATATATCCGGAATTGGCAACATTCAGTAAGACGATTCCAGAACCATCAAATGATGACCACAAGAAAATAAGGTATAAGCAAATGCAAAAATCGGCAAGGAAAGATATAGAACGAGCGTTTGGTGTTTTGAAGAAGAAATGAGCGGCACTTGCCACTCCCACAAAAATCCTGAAAAAAGAAAGAATAGTTAATATGATGTATACATGCATCATATTACATAATATGATTCGAAAAGACAAAAAAATGCAATATCTCCCGAATGGTACCCAGAGGAAGCACATCAACCGGATGACCCCATACGATCAGATGAAGAAATACGAAAAGTTATTAGGTACTTCAGATCACATCAAATGCATCAAAACCTTCGTGCCGATTTGGTCGAACATTTGTCTCGTAATATTTAATTCCAGTTTTTAATGTAGTATTTTTAATTTCTAAGTCTGTTTAATGTTTTTAAGTTATGAATAATTCGTATGTTCACGTTTTTGTATTTATATGTTTATGTGTACATTTTAAATTTCGTAAGTATTATAAAAAAAGAGAGTTAAGGTGACCAAGGTGACTACCTTGCCCACTAAAAGGTGAGTGGAGGTGAAAGGAAGTAAGAGGAGAAAGAAAGCTGACGTGACGCTGAGGTGTAAGGTGAAGAAAGTGTCTCCTTGCCATCTAGCCTAAGGTTAGTGGGGGTGGAACCTATCCTTTTTTGCCTGGAAATAAACATGGTTGATCACGCATTAGCCTCCATGGACAACTAGTCATGTATGTCCCATAAAACTTGCATATGCCGGTCAGATACCATCAACTAAAAACTCCTCAGAGCCACCAAATTATTTCCCACGCAAATTGGTCATTCGGCTTATAGTGATACGACCCGTTAAGGTTGTATCTATAGTATGCACCACTTCAAGCGAGCGCGAGCTCTTTAAGAATATTAGAAAAGAGACGAGAATTAATTGTTTGACAAAACTATGATTTCATTCATTATATTAGCTCGGTATTTATACCGGTTGGGATAACCGTTACAATGATAACATATAACCTAAACAATGACAATGGGCTTAGCCTACAACATATGACAATTCCCTATTAGACTCAAACACAATCTAACAAATAAGATAAATATCCCCACGACATAATCCTTATGCCATACGAAATAGGCGCTGACCCTCTTGGGTCGATCCCTCCTCATCAACAGAGAGGCATATCATTCCCTCTACTTGGGAATCACCTTGTCCTCGTAGCGGGTACGCTTAAAAACATTCTTGATTCCGGGATTCCATATTTTGAGTTGTAAATTTGCCTCGTGAAGATGATACTTAAAGCGCCAAATATGCCTAAACAAATGCCATAATCACTGGCCATTTGTGCAAGCAGCCAGTATTCTTGCATAGTATATAACTACATTACTTTGATTTAAAATCGACTCAACTTGATTGCTAGCAAAATACTTTGTTTCCATCCGTAATATAAACCCACCTATTTTCTTCCTTGTAGGCCATTTCCAATAATCAAACTTCAAATGACCCAAACTAAATTTGTTCTCGTGAACATCTTTTAAATGCAACAACAAGGAATAGTCATCTAGATCGCTCATTTTAATTGTAGCTTCCATATTCATGTGTGGCAATTCCTATGTTACAATATCTTCTTTCTTTGAACGCTTAGGAGAAAGTACCGAAGCGATTCGCCAGATTCAAGATTATTTTCCAAAAACGCAGAGCTTGGAAACCTCGAGAGATATTTTGGAATAGTCCCCGTGAATTTATTATTAGACAGAGAAAGAACTTGCAAACTAAGCACTACTAAAATCCGAACTTCACCGAAGCAAGTTGTTTGCAATATTCAAAGCAAAGGAGGTGAATCAAGCTCGATATATAAAGGAATACTTCCACTAAAACTATTATTTAACATTAAGAACCGAAATATTATTCCAAACCAAAATTCACCGGTAATGGACCGGAGAAGCTATTGCATTTGAGATGCATAATTGCCAAGTTCCATAGATTATAAAAATTAGAAGAAAAATTACCCGATAAGTTGTTTGATCTCAAACTCCTAATATGAAGATTTGACAATCGACAAAGCGTATCGAAGGTATAGTACCAAAGAAAAGCAACAACGGGCAAACGAATAGCAATAAGCGATAACTTATGATCACATGTTACCCTAGTCCAGTTAATACAAGCTGATAAATCGATGCTCTAGTCAATCATACAAGAATGTGGTATTCTTCCTGATAAAATCAAGTAAGATTTCCTTATCTTCATTCGGTTTAGTCTTAACCATAGACAAAACAATCCTAAACATGAAAATCACAATGAAAATGATTTTCGTCTGCATCTTCACCATCTCAATTTTTCTTACAAAACCATCAAAATCTATATCTTTTTTCCTTATTGAAACATATGACCAGTTACTACTTTGATTAGCTACATGTGTACATAATATAGTCCCCTTACCAGAATATTTTAATCTCCTATTCATCCTCATTTTTACCAACGGTTTTCATGCAACTTTCGATATTCCCCTATATCCAAATATAACATACCCACTATCCATCTTCATCTTATCTTTAGGCCGTTATTTGGTTCTCACAAAATTTTAAAAATCCATTTGAAAGTAAGTGGCGCTGTGATAGTGTTGTTGGTGGTTGGTGTATCTTGGATGTAGGTAACCGGGGTGGTGCCGAACCGAGCACGCGGTAATAAAAAAATGTGATGTGACTGCGTAGGTGTCACGTGCGTTGGCAACGGCTGTGGTGGGCCATTGATCTTTAAAACGGGCTTCGGTAATGCGTGCCAAGGAAAAAGCGTTGCCTAGCGTGGTAGGTCTTGACACCAGGAGTTCCAGTTGTAATGCCGGTTTAAGGCCGAAGATATAAAACAAAATCAATAAATTTTTTGAGATAACCGTGACCCGATTCATAAGCTTCTCAAACTCGCTTTGATATTGTGCTATTGTCCCCATTTGCAACAACTTAGAAAGCATACATTGCGGATCCTCGTACTTACATGGTCCAGATTATGAACACCCTCTAGAAATCCTTCCCAACTGGTAATTAGCTTATTACGCGACATCCACCGAAATCATTCGGCTGCGTCTCCTTCGAAATTGAATCCCGCGATCTTGAGTCGATGTTTGTTGGTTGTGTTGCAGAGATCAAAATACTCGTGGATGGCGGAAATCCAACTCTCGAGATTAGTACCATTAAAATTTTGAACCTCTAATCGCATGGAAAGTGGAATAGTCAACCCGTGATCACTTTCGCCATGTCGCGGGTGTCCCAAAACCTTGGTACTTGTAACTCCGCAGTTAACACGATATGAACATGTACCTATTTTTAACGATCCGAGTGTTCCTTCAAAAGCAAACGTATGGCCTTTTCGTCCATGATCAATGAAAACAATGAAACAAGCGATGAATAATGAATGCGATCCTGGATGAATAAAGTAATTTCAAAGAATCTAACAATAACCCGTGAATAGTGATCGATAAACAATATATTTTTTTATTATTATTATTGGAACCTAATAACATCAAATAGTCCTGAATATTAAGTATCAATTTCCACCAATAATGCTCGTATTTTATATCATTTATATGGATTTACGCCTGTTTTCCTCTATATTTCACTTTCAGGTAAATTACGAGCATTGGAGCTAATGAGACGCTGGATTTGGCGAAGTTTATTGAAGATATATGATAGTATGCCTATTTTGAAGCAATTACGGCGTAACTCTTCTCTCACATTACGCCGTAATCGAAGCATGGCTCTAAAACCAACTAAATCAAGATTACGACGTAACTCCCTCCTAAGATTACGCCGTAACTAATTAGGTCAAATGATGTTCCGCGCCGCTGCAAGCTACGCCATAATTCATTCCACAAATACGGCGTAACCATGATTTATTGAAGATACGGCGTAACTCATTCATGATGTTACGTCGTAACCAACTTTTCCAGAGCAAAATACGAAGAAATGGATGTTACGGCGTAACTCTCAACTTAAGGTACGCCATAACCTGATCTGGCCTATGTTTACCGCCCAAAATTATGCATTTCTCATCATTCACTCCACACAAAAAAGCAGATAACGTGGGTAGGAGGCTAAAGGCAGATCTCGAGGAGCATACGGAGCCATCTCCAAGGGAGAAATCACTCCCTAACGATAAGCATTAGCAATTTATCATTTCTTTTACTTTAAATTAATGTATTTCAATATGTTAAACATTGAATCGATTGTTTCAGTTAATATGAGTGGCTAAGCACCTATGGTGCTAGCCTAGTTATGATTCCTTGATTGTTTTGTTTATGTTTACATTGCTTTCGTATAATTGTTTCTAGTGTATGCATGCATAGTTTGTTGGTAGCTACCCTTGTTTCGGTAGTTTTGAATGGCGGTAGTGGCTAGTTACTTAGGAGATATGACCAACTGACCCTAAGTAGGTAGAATGAGTGGGAAGGGTAAGAATTAACCAACTGACGACCCTTCTTCGCTTGTGCGCTTTGACCAACTGATCACCTACCATTTGGATGAACTTAAGAAGTTAGGGATAAGTGTTTAAGATGCTAGCACCCGGGCACTCATTGTTATGAATCTTGCATGTAGTGAAACTTAATGACTTGGCTTAGGGGACTAAAAACAACTGGACTTTCAAGGGTAGTAGCTTGATCTCCGGTGGAAGCCTTTGCTGATAGGTTAAGACGAACTGACCAAATGTTGTCCTAGCGACTTTTACTCCCACTTGAAGCAATTGGAAGTAATTAAACGTGAACTTAACATGATAGGATGAGTAACTAGGTTAGCACAGTTCTCCTCTATTGATCACAATCCTCGCCTTTATTTGCTTTCTTGCATTTCTTGTTTTAGTAGTTAATTAATCATTTCAACCTTAAAATCAATTAAAATCTGTGACACCTAGACTTAATTAGAATCCGCTCACATAGCTCTTGGGACGACCTCGGTTTTACCAAATTATTACACTACACACGATTACACGCCTAGTGCATTAGGGTAGACCATAGGTATAACGAGACATTATAAATATTAAACGGGTCAGAAAACACATCAAGTTTTTAGGCCATTCTGGGGAGTTATATTAGGATTTTCGTTAAGTCTTTCATTTTTGTTTTGTTTTAAATTTTCTCCATTTCTCACGATTTCTTTTCAAGTTTCAGGTACCATAGAAGTTGTTAACATTGATGACCTCACTCTTGAGGAATATTTGGCATTAACAAGAGAAGAACAAGGGCCGGGTCTCGTAAGACCGGCGATTGGAGCTAATGTCCGTTTCGAAATTAAAGACCAATTTATGAGGGAGCTTAGTGCTAACCTTTCTCGTGAAACAGGGACGATGATGCGTTATGAACACGTTGAGAATGTCTTGTACAATTGCAAGCCATTTCAACATTCCCGGTGTTCTCATGACACTGTTATGCTCCGTGTGTTCCCCATGACTCTTACTGGGGGAGCAAGAAGATGGATCGAAAGATTTCCCGCCAGGGCAGTTGATACATGGGCTCTACTAAAAAAGCAGTTTATCCAAAGATATTGTCCTCCTTCTAAGATATCTAATCAGCTCATGGAAATCCATAACTTCAATCAAGATGACGATGAAACGTTGTATCAAGCATGGGATAGATACAACGATCTCCTCTACAAGTGTCCGACTTATGACCTGAACAACCAGCAAAAGGTCAACATCTTTTACAAAGGTATCAACGTAACTACAAGATAGATGCTGGACTACCAAGGACCAATTCCGAGCATGACTCCCACTCTCGCCATTGAAGCCATCCAAAAAATGGCCGACCATTCCCAAAAATGGCATGATGAAGGAAACAAGAGAAACATCGACGGAAATCTTGATGGAATTGCCGCCATCACTAGCAAAATTGAAAATCTTGGTCGGGATATGATCAAGCTCAGAGAATGTGTTCATGCCATCCAAGTAGGTTGCGAAAACTGTGGAGGAGGACATCTCACCAAAAATTGTCCTCACATTGACAAAGATAGCACAGTTGAAGAAGCTAAATATAAAGAAAATCGACCGTTTTATGGGGATAATTGTAATAATAATGGCTATAATGGAGGACCTCCCGAAATTACAACCAGGGCCTTATGGAGAAAGAAGGCCCAACATTGAAGAAACCATTAACCAATTCCTGGAAACCTCAGCCCAAAATAAAAAAGAACAAGATAAATGGCTCAAAGATTTCCAGGAAAACACAAATAGAAGCCTCTCTAATCACGACACAACCCTAAAAAATCTAGAAGCTATGGTGGAAAAAATTAGTGCAGAGATAGAGAAGAATGAAACCGAATCGAGGGAGTTAAACCTATGGTGGTGTGTAGGCCGTTTTTGCGATGATAATTCAAGAATTGTTAGTGAAGATTTCCATTCTCTAATCTAAATGCACGGACCAGCAGGTTTTGCCTGTAACTATCCTAATGAGTTACGAGCATAACCGGAACCGCACAACGAGAACAAAAGTCGAAACTCGAAGTTACTTTCAATTAAAGATGTTTGCACAAACAGGTTCGTCATTCCATGTTCAGTAGGGGATCATGATCTCCCCGGGATTATCGGGTCTAACATAAACATCATGCCACTCTCAATATATTTGAAACTTAGATTAATCCATATTGGAAAACGGACATGGTTATTGAGATGGCTAACATGACCAAAGCAACCCCTCTTGGGATCACGGGTGGTGTTTTTGTCAAAGTCGATAGGTTCAGATATTCGTCCGAATTTGTGGTTACGAGTATTGGAGCTAATGAGACGCTGGATTGGAGAGTTTATTGAAGATATATGATAATATGCCTATTTTGAAGCAATTACGGCGTAACTCTTCTCTCACATTATCTGTGGCGAACCGGCGTGTGGCTCGAGAAAACCAACTAAATCGAAGATTACTAACGTAACTCCCTCCTAAGATTACCGTAACTAATTAGGTCAAATGATGTTCACGCAAGATACGCCGTAATTCATTCCACAAATACGGTGTAACCATGATTTATGAAGATACGTAACTCATTCCGATGTTACTGCCGTAACCCTTTCCGAGCAAAATACGAAGAAATGGATGTTACGGCGTAACTCTCAACTTAAGTTACTGTAGTAACCGATCCGCCTATAAATACCGCCAAAATTCTGCATTTCTCATCATTCACTCCACACACAAAAGCGGAGAACGTGGGTAGGAGGCTGAAGGCAGATCTCGAGGAGTATACAGAGCCATCTCCAAGGGAGAAATCACTCCTTAACGATAAGCATTAGCAATTTATAATTTCTTTTATTTTCAATTCTTGTATTTCAATATGTTAAATATTGAATCGATTGTTTCAGTTAATATGAGCGGCTAAGCACCTCTGGTGCTTGCCTAGTTATGATTCTTTGATTGTTTTGTTTATGTTTACATTGCTTCCGTATAATTGTTTCTAGTGTATGCATGCATAGTTTGTTGGTAGCTACCCTTGTTTCGGTAGTTTTGAATGGCAGTCGTGGCTAGTTACTTAGGAGATATGACCAACTGACCTTAAGTATGTAGACTGAGTGGGTAGGGTAAGAATTGACCAACTGACGACCCTTCTTCGCTTGTGCGATTTGACCAACTGATCACCTACCGTTTGGATGAACTTAAGAAGTTAAGGATGAGTGTTTAAGATGCTAGCGCCCGGGCACTCATTGTTATGAATCTTGCATGTAGCGAAACTTAATGAATTGGCTTAGGGGAATAAAAACAACTGGAATTTCAAGGATAGTAGCTTGATCTCCGGTAAAAGCCTTTGCTGATAGGTTAGGACGAACTAACCAAATGTTGTCCAAGCGACTTTTAACCCCACTTGAAGCAATTGGAAGTAATTAAACGTGAATTTAACATGATAGGATGAGTAACTAGGTTAGCACACTTCTCATCTATTGATCACAACCCTCGCCTTTATTTGCTTTCTTGCATTTCTTGTTTTAGTAGTTAATTAATCATTTCAACCTTAAAATCGATTAAAATTTGTGACACCTAGACTTAATTAGAATCCGTCACATAGCTCTTGGGAAGACCTCGATTTTACTGAATACTACACTACACACGATCGGGTACACTGCCCGTTAGTGCATTAGGGTAGACCATAGGGATAACGAGACATTATAAATATTAAAACTTGGTCAGTAAAACCTGCATCAGAACCCTAATTTGGTAGCCTTCTCAACGAGGACTCTCAATGAAAGCACCAATTGATACGACCCATTAAGGTTATATCGATAGTATGCACTACTTCAAGCGGGCGCAAGTTCCTTAAGAATATTAGAGAGGAGAAGAGAATTATTTGTTTGACAAAACTATGATTTCATTCCTTATAATGGCTCAGTATTTATACCGCTTAGGATAACCATTACAATGATAACATATAACCTAAACAATGACAATGGGCTTAGCCTACAACATATGACAATTCCAAATTAGACTCAAACACAATGTAACAAATAAGATAAATAAAGATAAATATCCCCAAGACATAATCCTTATGCCATACGAAAATAGACGTGACCCTCTTGGGTCGTCCCTCCTCGTCAACAATAGGCGTATCATTCCCCTCTCATTTGGGAATCACCTTGTCCTCAAGGTGCGGCTGCAAAACATTCTTGATTCCGGGATTCCATATTTTGAATTGTAAATTTGCCTCGTGAAGATGATACTTAAAGCGCCAAATATGCCTAAACAAATGTTGGCACCGCTATGCCGCAAGCAGGTCAGGTATTCTTGCATAGTATATAACTTCATTTCTTTGATTTAAAATCGACTCAACTTGATTGCCAGCAAAATATTTTGTTTCCATCAGTAAGATAAACCCACCTATTTTCTTCCTTGTAGGCCATTTCCAATAATCAAACTTCAAATGACCCAAACTAAATTTGTTCTCAGTAACATCTTTTAAATGCAACAACAAGGAATAGTCATCTAGATCGCTCATTTTAATTGTAGCTTCCATACCATATGTGGCAATTCCTATGTTACAATATCTTCTTTCTTTGAACGTTTAGGAGAAACAGTTGGAAGCGATTCGCTTTCAGATTCAAGATTATTTTCCAAAAACGCAGAGCTTGGAAACCTCGAGAGATATTTTGGAATAGTCCCCGTGAATTTATTATTAGACAGAGAAAGAACTTGCAAACTCGCACTACTAAAATCCGGAACTTCACCTGAAAGCAAGTTGTTTGCAATATTCAAAGCAGTGAGGTGAATCAAGCTCGATATATAAAGGGAATACTTCCACTAAAACTATTATTTAACAGATTAAGAACCGAAATATTATTCCAAACCAAAAAATTCACTGGTAATGGACCAGAGAAGCTATTGCATTTGAGATGCATACCTGTCAAGTTCCATAGATTATAAAAATTAGAAAAAAATTACCCGATAAGTTGTTTGATCTCAAACTCCTAATATGAAGATTTGACAATCGACAAAGCGTATCGAAAGGTATAGTACCAGAGAAAAGCAACAACGGGCAAACGAATAGCAATAACTGATAACTTATGATCACATGTTACCCTAGTCCAGTTAATACAAGCTGATAAATCGATGCTCTAGTCAATCATACAAGAATGTGGTATTCTTCCTGATAAAATCAAGTAAGATTTCCTTATCTTCATTCGGTTTAGTCTTAACCATAGACAAAACAATCCTAAACATGAAAATCACAATGAAAATCATTTTCGTCTGCATCTTCACCATCTCAATTTTTCTTACAAAACCATCAACATCTATATCTTTTTTCCTTATTGAAACATATGACCAGTTACTACTTTGATCACTACTTTGATTAGACCAGAATCTTTCAATCTCCTATTCATCCTTATTTTTACCAACGGTTTTCATGCAACTTTCGATATTCCCCTAATATCCAAATATAACATACCCACTATCCATCTTCATCTTATCTTTAGGCGCTGTTATTTGGTTCTCACAACAGCCTTAAAAAATCCAATTGAAAGTAAGTGGCGTTGTGATAGTGTTGTTGGTGGTTGGTGTACTAGATGTAGGTAATTGGGGTGGCTGAACTGAGCACGTGGTATTAAAAGAAAAACTTGATGTGACTGCGTTGGTGTCACGTGCGTTTGAAACGGTTGTGGTGGTCCATTGATCTTTAAAACGGGCTTCGGTAATGCGTGCCAAGGAAAAAGCGTTGCCTAGCGTGGTAGGTCTTGACACCAGGAGTTCCAGTTGTAACGCCGGTTTAAGGCCGAAGATATAAAACGAAATCAATAAATATTCTGAGATAACCGTGACCCGATTCATAAGCTTCTCAAACTCGCTTTGATATTGTGCTATTGTCCCCATTTGTAACAACTTAGACAGCATACATTGCGGATCCTCGTACTTACATGGTCCAAAACGATTATGAACACGCTCTAGAAATCCTTCCTAAGCGGTAATTAGCTTATTACGCGACATCCACCGAAATCATTCGGCTGCGTCTCCTTCCAAATTGAATCCCACGATCTTGAGTCGATGTTTGTTGGCTGTGTTGCGGAGATCAAAATACTCGTGGATGGCGGAAATCCAACTCTCGGGATTAGTACCATTAAACTTTGGAACCTCTAATCGCATGAAAAGTGGAATAGTCGAACCCGTATCACCCCCGCCATGTCGCGGGTGTTCCAAAACCTTCAGCCTTGTAACTCCGCAGTTAACACGACGATATGAACATGTAGCTATTTTTTTAACGCATCCGAGTGTTCCTTCAAAAGCAAACGTATGGCCTTTTCGTCCATGATCAATGAAAACAATGAAACAAAGACGATGAATAATGAACGATCCGGGATGAACAGTAATTTCAAAGAATGAACAATACGCTTGTGATGAACAATAACCCATGAATAGTGATCGATAAACAATATATTTTTTATTATTATTGGAACCCTAATTTGGTAGCCTTCTCAACGAGGACTCTTAATGAAAGCACCAATTGATATGACCCGTTAAGGTTGTATCGATAGTATGCACTACATCAAGTGGGCGCAAGCTCCTTAAGAATATTAGAAAGGAGAAGAGAATTATTTGTTTGACAAAACTATGATTTCATTCGTTATAATGGCTCAAGATTTATACTGTTGGGATAACCGTTACAATGATAACATATAACCTAAACAATAACAATGGGCTTAGCCCACAACATATGAGAATTCCCAATCGACTCGCACACGATCTAACAAATAAGATAAATAAAGATAAATATCGACGTAATCCTTATGCCATACGAAAATAGACGTGACCCTGTTGGGCCGTCCCTCCTCTTCAACAGTCGGCGTATCATATAAAGCCGCCTCGATGACAATGTTGTGCTCATTTCCACCTTTTCCTAACATGGTTCTTGTTGAAAAGGAGTTTTTACTAAATATATTATTTTCGTTGATAATGTTGATTTTTCTGAGTATGCCCTCTGATTTGGTTATCCTCAAAGCTTCTATATATCTTTCTTTTGATCACCTAGTAGTAAAACCATTTCTTGATTGGATGCTAATGCAACATGATAATTTGAGTATGGCTCGAGACCAAATCGAAAATTCCAATAAACATCTATGTGTCTTTCATCAGCATTGAAAGATTTTAAACCTACCCACCCCCACAAACACACACAAAAATTAAAATAGATAAATAAAAAAGCTTGCCATGTGTTGACATCAATCTTCCAAATGTATATCATTGTTTTTAAAAATGGCTTTCTACTATGATTAGGAGGGAGATGTGTTGATAAGATATCCTTGGACCATATCGTGGTGACTTTGAGCGACATGCCATCAATCTTGGTTTTGTAGACGCAACGAACATAGTTCCAAGAAGGCTGGTTATACCTATGGCCTCCTGTACATGTTTTTGCAAGGATGAAGAAATTCTTTAGTTATTGGACATTGATCTTGTTATATCCAATAAAAAGCTATCCTATAAGCATGCATGCATGCATTAGATGAATAACTTTTGCACCATATGCTGCATGAGACCAAACATAAAATATACGAATCTCGAAAACTGAAAAGAAAAAAAGGGTTATGTTTAGGATATATGGCGACCAACAAAGATTAAATTCAAGTGGAAGAAAGTCAAATGTCATGAACGTTAGTTGCGTGACATTAAACCTCGTACCAAATACTTCTTCCAATGATTAAACTATAGATTGCTTGTTTAGTCGATAATTCTTTGAATATTCAACGAATAAAACTTATGTCAATTTCCAATATATTGAATGACGATCAAGACCACAATTGGAACACTATTTGACCTCGTTGGTATTACTGGAAACCAAGTTACATGCATGACAAAAATCACATGCGGAATTTGTCTTAATCATGACTTGACTCGGAATCCTTTTAAGTTCTCATCTTAGACAACTTGTCTAACTTCAAACGAAATACAGTAATTAACACCACAGTACACTGCGTGAAAGTATAGCTAGTACTACGTAATATCTAATTTCATAACTCGACAATTGATCTTTTTATAAACAAATAACTTTGTTCAATGTTAAAGTTAGAAAACCAATATTATTTTATGCTTAATAGAGTATATATATCGAATATGTAACTGTATATTTCATTTAAAAAACTAGGAATCAATATATCTATATGCAAATTGTGGATAGTACGAACATCTCCTTTACAAAGATCTTGGAAGTGTATGTGTATCAAGAAGACAAAGTGGATGAGGAGCTTATGAACCATGTTCACAAAAACAAGATAGATAAATAAAGAGTCCAAATGCAAAGAACAAAATGCCAATTGGCATATTCATCGATCATCACCCATTTTTCCTCCTTATCCCCCTTTGATAACTTTCTTTAGGCTCAATGACACAACACGCGTCAATCAATAATTCGACTGAATCTAACAATTAGCATATTCCCATTTTTATTTTTATTTTAATGAAAATAAAAATCTATAAAGATTGCTCGCACTCATTTCTTTTTATTCTCGTCTTGCACTCACAATCTCCCCCCTCATCGATCATAAGCCATGTCGGCCTTCGTTGGAAAGTATGCTGGTAACGTTATTGTAACTATGCTAGAATAACACTAAAGTTTGTTTAAATGTTTTGTTTTTATGTTTATATACTTAGCTAGTGTCATAAACGGTTATTGTATATGTGCCATGCAGAGGAGTTGATCAAGAATGCACAGTACATTGCCACACCAGGCAAGGGTATATTGGCAGCTGATGAGAGCACGGGCACGATAGGGAAACGTCTCTCTAGCATTAGCGTCGAGAACATTGAATCAAACCGTCAAGCCCTTCGTGAACTCCTTTTCACTGCACCAGACGCGTTAAAGTACCTTTCGGGTGTCATTCTCTTTGAGGAAACTCTTTACCAAAAAACAGCCGATGGGAAGCCTTTTGTTGATGTTCTCCTAGAGGCTGATGTACTTCCTGGTATTAAAGTTGATAAGGGTGTGGTTGACCTTGCTGGCACCAATGGCGAGACTACCACTCAAGGATTTGACGGACTTGGTGCTCGCTGTGCTGAGTACTACAAAGCTGGTGCCAGGTTTGCCAAGTGGCGTGCAGTCCTTAAGATTGGAGCGACTGAACCCTCGGAGCTGTCCATCCAACAGAACGCCCAAGGGTTGGCTCGCTACGCAATCATTTGTCAAGAGAATGGACTTGTCCCTATCGTTGAGCCAGAGATATTGACTGATGGGAGCCATGATATCAAGAAATGTGCTTATGCAACTGAGATGGTGTTGGCTGCAGTTTACAAAGCCTTGAACGAGCAGCATGTGCTTCTTGAAGGAACCCTATTGAAACCGAATATGGTTACACCTGGCTCAGACAGCCCAAAGGTATTAGTAGCTCGATCATCATATGGTTAATTTATTATCTTATACTATATGTTTGTACATCTTATCTTATCTTCAACTAACTACAAAACACTGAATGTGGATAATCTAGCCTCTTGTCATTTTGTCAAACTTAGAGGTGACAACATGGTCAGGGCAATGAGTTGGGTAACAAGTACCCGTGACATATTATACGGATTGACTTTTTTAACCTGGGGGTGACAATATAGTCGGGTTGTACATAGTAACATAGATTACATGCAATTTACTGCAGTTGATTTCTCTCTTTTTATATATGCTTATGAGTTTTTGGCCATATTGACTTGTTAGTCCTAGCTAAACTCGCTTTCCTTGTAGATGAACTTTTTAATTTTATATCTTTGAGTGACGTGTAAGATTAAACAGAACCTGACTTGACTCATTCACTGTAAAAGAGCTGAAAATGTCACGAGTATTGAGTAGTCGATATCTTAAACGGTCTCATATAATATGACAATTAATTGTTAATCTAACAGGTGACACCCGAAGAAATTGCTGAATACACAGTGACAGCACTACGTAGGACTGTCCCAGCAGCAGTCCCAGGAGTAGTGTTTTTGTCAGGTGGACAAAGTGAGGAAGAGGCAACAGTGAACCTGAATGCAATGAACAAGTTGTTGGTTCTGAAACCATGGACCCTATCATTCTCATTTGGACGAGCACTGCAGTCGAGCACTCTCAAGACATGGGGCGGGAAAGTAGAGAATGTGGCGGCAGCACAAGCCAACTTCTTGGCAAGGTGCAAGGCCAACTCAGAGGCAACTCTAGGCTCATATGGAGGTTCTGGTGCGGGTGGTTTGGCTTCTGAGAGTTTGTATGTGAAAGGATACAAATACTAACTGAGCTACTCATGAAGTAGTGAAAAAAGTTGTGGGAAAATGATGTTGTTTTAATTGTTATGTGCATCTTATGTTCATATATATATATCCTTACATTACGATTCATACTTTGTAACGTCCCCACTCTCTCTATATATCGATCATTAATCTAATGTCCATTTACATTTGTGGTTAATGTACTACTTGCAGCATTATTAATGTCTGTACACAGGTTTGTGGCCAACTAGTTTAGGTTTCAATGTGTGTTTCATGTTTGTGATTGTTTGTGTGATTCTGTGAACAATTCAATGTAACAGTAATGGGTAAAAACAAGGAGTACTAAAAGCAGAATTGCATTAAGAAACTAGTAAAGTTGTTATATGTTTTCTGATTTAGAAAACATATTTATAGGTTTCTAAACGACACAATATGACAGTTATTCCATCATTGAACCATTGTGACTTTTGATGGATAACTGCCTATAACTAACTATCATAACTGCCATCATATGGGCTGTTTGGATTAACCAAGTCTGACCCATATGCAGGCTTAGAATTCGACCCATAAACAAATACTTAACCATGTCTTATAACATAAATACTTAAGTAAATAATTAAACTAATGTATCACTTGATCTTAACACAATTAAAAGGCTAGCATTCTCCCCCTTAATTGTTTAAGGTCAAGAGTTCTTCTGAGTTGATCTTTTGTTGACTTTCTTCAAGCAATGACATCAAAGTCATTGTTGCCGCTTTGGCTCTTGTCCATCTTCATCATCATCGCCCAAATTAACACCAAACTTGTTTGATCCATCTTCAAGTGCTCCATCCTTCACTGTGCTTTCCTTCTGGCATGGTGGGTCCTTGGCCTCTTTTCTTCTACTGGTTTCACCCACTTCTTCTTGCATTTCACCCCAAGGAGCTTGTGCAGTTTCATGGTATATCACTATGAGATCAATAAAATTTCATGAATGTATTCTAACCCATCATCATCATTGGTGTCCAATCCTCCTGCATCACCCCCCATTTGTCACCTAAAACCGAATAGCCTCCTAATCCTTCAACAACCTTATGTAGACACAACAAATTCAACTCCACATCTCTGATATAACCGTGGAATGGTATCGAATGCATCATAGTTCAGATGCACAAGATAGAACCATTTCACTAGTTCTATAAACCTTTTATCAACACCTCCCAGCTCTTATAAAACAACTCATCTTTCTTCAATAAATTCATAAATGAAATGTATCTTGAGAAGGAATTTACTTCAAAGCATAGAGTACCATTGTGACTGATGTATTCATCATCAATGTAGTCTTGAGTCTCTTGCTTGTTCCAATCTAAATCTTCTAAGCCTCTTATCAAAGAGCACTCATCTGTAGGATCCATCTTCTCAAACTGATCTTCCAAGAATTGGTTGTGTTCATTCACAACATCTTTTATCCCAACCTGTCTCTCTCCTATCTCTTTGCTTGGTGCCTGTTCTTCACCAACTGGATCATGAACCATGTAGTAGACACTACACAGATCGTCATTGATCTCTACCTTGTACCCTTGTGATTTTAAAAATTCTATACTAAGCATATTGAATGATACTGTGGGTATACTGTACATTCGTAATCACAACACTACCTTCATATGTCTTAATGTTATATCACTCAATCCCATAGGAAAATATAAATTTCTTTTCATTTTCCTCTTTTCCTATCATCTTAAACTTGTAATCTATCTCATTAAACAGGGCTCTACTATGACACATATGAAACTTGTAATGATTACTAGCATACTGCATTTCATTCCAAGTTTGTGAGTTTATACCATTTACCATGTAACTGAAAGGATGTAGACTTTCTCTCGATATTTTGACTCTTCCGCTATGACCCTTCTTGTAACATCATTTTCTTTTGTTCTAATTCCATACATGTGCCAAAGTCTTCCTATCTTCACATGCCCATAATGCATGTCCCTTTCCTTGCGTATATAACATTTGGATTTCTTTGTCCCTTTTGTGCCCATGACCTCTTTAATTTTTTCAAACCCCTCTTGTGGTATTGAATTCTTCATTGTCTAAGACAATCACAATATATCTTTTTCCTTTGAAATACTTTTCTTTTTTATGTTCCATTGAATCAACCCTCTCAGTGTTTCTCTGAGATATTCCTTCCATTTTGAAACCGGATGTTGGCCTTTCCCAAGGATGAGAGCCAGAGCTCGATACCAATTGTACACGTGTGTTTGTGGCCAACTAGTTTAGGTTTCAATGTGTGTTTCATGTTTGTGATTGTTTGTGTGATTCGTGAATGAACAATGTAGCAAGAATGGGTAAAACAAGGAGTACTAAAAATAGAATTGCATTAAGAAACTAGTAAAGTTGTTATGTGCTTTCTGACTTAGAAAACATATTTATAGGTTTCTAAACGACACAATATGACAGTTATTCCATCATTGAACCATTGTGACTTTTGATGGATAACTGCCTATAACTAAATATCATAACTGCCATCATATGGGCTGTTTGGATTAACCAAGTCTGACCCATATGCAGGCTTACAATTCGACCCATAAACAAATACTTAACCATGTCTTATAACATAAATACTTAAGTAAATAATTAAACTAATGTATCACTTGATCTTAACACAATTAAAAGGCTAACAATGTCTAGAATGTTAAATGGACAAGTTTATTTTATGTTTAAGTCGTATAGGTCAATAGAGGTACTTGTAATGGGTTGGGTTGAGACTTGACCCAAACAGCCTCTTAGTTAGTTTATTTAGTTTTCTGTTTGGCAGTTAAGTTTGTGGCAGCTAAGAACGGTTATGTGTGAAACGTTACAATGGTTTGACATCTATAATCATGACGTTTCACAACCTATATATAGGATAGATCGAGTCATATGTAAACAACAATTCCCAATGTTTATATTTATCAAAACGTTTACATAAGTTTCTGTTTCTACATATCTTTTAGTTACACATATACATATTCTTCAGTCTTACATACGCATACAATTATGGTCAATTACAAACACGTCATGCAATGGAATTGGCTCGAGTTTAGGCCTGTGAATAGATACCAACACTACTTTCGGTAACTGTATAATTTTGGTTGAGGCTTTTTCAAAAAGTAAAAATATGGAGTAGTACTTTTGTGGATCATGAAAAATATGTTTTTCTTCAAAATATAATTTCTTTTTAAATGCTTTAGGATCTTAAGTATTAGCTAGCAGCGGCCTGTATTTTGTAATCAAAATTTTTGGCGAGTAATATTTTTCGTGATAAATTTTTTACGCATGGCAAAAATTTTAAAGAATAACTTTATCACACACTATTTCGTATTAAAATGTCAAGCACATGTGCATCACGATGCAATGACGCTATCAAAATGCTAGTCAGTAGTATTACGAGGTTATGATGATAGACGATGAAAGGTATCTGTTAATCGGTAGATGTTGTGTAATATTCGTCAAAATATTATATAACGTGTAAACATAGAATCTTCGTACTTTATATGTTTATACGTTTTCATACTTTATAAATAATCTAAAAATCTTCGTACTTTGACATGTACAATTTTTCTGAATTTATTAGCAAAATGCTTAGGATTTCATTAAACTTGTATTAAATACATACATAGATGATAAATGTTTTTTGAACGAGGATTCCAACCCGCTTACAAAGAGAGCCTTTGTATACAATATTATTGTATGTGTTAGAAGCGTGAATCCGCAAAAACTAAGATAAGGTTTGCTATATTTGGTTTATGAGTTAAGATAAGCTTTGTTGTATTAACTAAAGTGACATCACATGCATATCAAATTTAACTAAATCGTTTTAAGACAACCAATAAAAGTTACTGTAGAACCGTGGGGGGGGGGGGTGAATACGGTCTTTTCGGCTTCTTCGATTTCGGCTTCTTTGAAGTTTAAAGACTTCAAGCCTCAAAGATCAAGTTGTGGTGTAAACAACAATTCTAACAACCACAAACACAACCAAAGTATATAAAGCAAGTAAAGAGACACCACGATAAATACTAGTTCAGGATAGGGGGTTTATACCATCCGTACGTCCAGTTGCGAATCCACGAAGCTACACTATTCACTAAGTATAATGCTTTCGGTGGATTACAAACCATTACAACTTCATTCCACCGATATGCACAAAGATCGATGGTCACAAAGAAGAGCTACTCCCAACAGTATTCCGCCCTCAGAAACAACCCAAAAGGACTCGTGATTCGACTTAACCACAAAGACCACAAAGACTTCTGACCGGAAGTATCAAACCCCAACTAGATCTTCCACGATCTAGGCTTGGTCACCAAGACACAAGACTTCCCTTGCAGCCAAATCAAATGATAGAATGTATAATAACACAACCAAACCCTAACCTAACCTAGAGACTCGATTGTAATAGAAGGGTATAGAAAGAAGACCCTCGACACAATCACAAGAGTGGATTAGGTTCTTGTGATTCTTCTCTTGCAAGAATATGTGTTCTTCAAAGAAGAGATGTGATTAATCAAGAACACAAGATAGAATTAGAGGATTGAAAAAGAGAGAAATAGAGAGAAAGAAGTAATGGCAAGGGGTGAGGAATACAAGAGCCAAGTGGAGAAAAATTTACCGTACCTGGCGCGCTGCTGGCGTGTTGGAGCGCCAGCGACACGATAGGATCCCGAGACCGTTTTTCCTCGGGTTTTGGTCTTTAACTACCCGACCTTTCTAAACCCCTAATTGTACTTCACACTATGACCTTCCATTATTCATCCTCAATGTCACACCCCCAAATTACCTGTTTTTGCAGCGGAATGGAATTCTTGGGGGATGACCGTCATAGCATCAAAGTTACAGTTATATCGAACGACCTAAAGTGTCGTTTTGAAAATATCGTTTGATTAAGTAAAAAAATAATCAGAGTTACAAAACATAGGTCCCAAAATATTTCCAATATACCAAAATGAGGTTGTTACAATCAAACGATAGTTAAGTGAAATATATAGCAGGACGCCGACACCGCGACTCTATGATAAGTCCACATGCATGCCATGACGTGAATGCCTTAGATACCTGAGATAAAACATGCTAAAAGTGTACACACAATGGTTGAGTGAGTTCATAGAGTTTGGTTAACAAGTAAAGCTTTTAAAGAGCGTTCATGCAACAAAGGCAAAGTTTTTGGTCATTTAGAATAGTCCACAAAAGCAAAGGCATCAGAATCCACTCGGCCCAAGTTCCATACAAAAACTTCAGCAACCTGTGTGTTCACAACCCATTGCACAAAATATAGTATGTCTAGTTTATGTTCATGCACACGAGGTCAAATGAGTTCCCAAAGCAAAGGCATTGTAAATCCACTCGGTTCCAAGTTCCCCATACAAAACTTGCAACCTGTGTGTTCACAACCCACTGCCAAAATATGTATGTCTAATAGTTAAGAGTACGATGTCTTAATAGTTCACAATATAGCACCACGTATATAACCAGATGTTCAACATGGGAGACTTTGCACCGCTCAACAAGGAGACCCTTTGTCACTGACCACCTAGGCCGAATTATTGAGAACACTCCACCAATAAGGCGAGACTTTAGAACACTCCACCGATATGGTGAGACTTTGCACACTCCACCAATAAGGCGAGAATTATTGAGAACGCTCCACCGATATATGAGATTTGCACACTCCACCAATAAGGCGAGAATTATTGAGAACGCCGTAACATAGTGAGACGCTGCCCGACCGGAGGCTTTAGGTTGAAAATGCTCCGTTCCCATAGGGAGACATTCTCGCCCGGGAGGCTTTAAGTTGCTCAGAACAAGGGAGACTTTATAGTGATGTCTCAACATGGGAGACTTTATAGTGATGCTCCGAACATGGGAGACTTTAGGTCAAGGTCATAACATGTCCGGTTCAATAAGTTCAAACAAGTCATAAGTCAGATTAAGTTCAAGGGTTCCATTCAAAAGTTCGTAATTAAGTTCAAAGATTTAAGTCAAGTTCAAAAGTTCAAAAATTCAAAGAGCTCAATAATATCAAAGGTTCAAGATAGTCGAAGCGTTCAAAATCACGTCAAACAAGTTTAAAATATATCAAAAGGGTCCTTGTACAAGTTAAAAGAGTTTAACTATATGTCAAAAGGTTCATATCAAGCCCAAAGTGTTCACTTATATGTTAAAGGGTCCGAATCAATTTAAAAGAGCTCAAATATACATTTCGAAGGGTTCAAAATCAAGGAAAGTGTTTCAACTAATAGCGTTCATAACATAGTGATCAATTTAGTTCGGGCATAATCTACTTACGCGTACATAGAGTGAAACAAAAGATATTTAAGTTCATATAAATGTAAAGTAAAAGCAAGTAGTTGAGCATGTATCTCCCTCGAAGAGTTTATAAAATATTAAACGAGTAAAAGCTGTTTTAACTCACCTGTTGCAATGATTATGGTGACAAAAGTAGATACACTGAAATGAGGTGCGATCTCTATCCGCAACCTAATATGAACGATGTGTTCTAATGTAAGCCATGAAACACAACGTGTGCATGCAAACTCACATGATATCCATACCACTTGTACATTTTTGAAATTAAGGTTTATCGTCGAAATATATGTTTATGACATATCGTCATATTATAAAATACTTTACAAGTACTTACGTTGAAACGATATCCTACGATAGTCGTTTAGTGATTTATTGGTAAATATAATGTTTTCGTCGTAAAATGACACTTTTCATACTTTGAAAATATGCCCAAATGGCCTCAAAACTAGTCCGAAATATTGTACGTAAGGGTTAGTGATGAACTTCGCTTTTGAAAACCTTGCAACAATGTCTAGAAGTCGTATCATTTAACTTTTGACCATATGGGTCTCGATCAATGATGAGAAAATGGCTCTCAACATGACGATACATACAAAAACTGTTTTTAGACTTAGGTTTATTTTGCTATTAGAAGCTGTCAAAATAAATAGAGTTTCGTCGGGTTTCAAACGTGTATATCTTGGTCGTTATAAGCTTGTTTTCTACGTTCTTTATATCCACGGTTTCGTATTAACATATACTATTATATTTTCAGTAGGTCGGCTCCTACGATCCACGTCTAACGCCTCGTTTTGTCCGCTCAAATTCGTGCAACAGCACATATATTTTCAGAAAATAGTTTTTCGTCGTTAAATTTGGAAAAATCATAACTTCTTCGTTATAATTCCGTTTTAACCCGTTCGCGACCACGTTGCTTTTTTAAAGTATATTTTCCAAATATCTAGCCCAAAAATTTTTATCTACTGTCGAGAATTCCAGAATTCGAAAATAATATCAGACCTCTAAATAAAGTTTTTTAAATGGGTTTTTCTCAAAAACCTATTCTAACCAATTCAAACAACTCCGAAGCTATTCTAATCCTACCATACACCTTCTTAGGGTGTCATGGGTTCCTAGACATCACCAAAAGTGATATGTTTCAAGGAGTAATTATAGGATGATGAATATATATTTATAACACTTAAAAACCATAAAAAGTTGTATAGACATCAATATGACTTGCATATTTTTCTTAAATATGATGAAATGAACATAAAATGAATATGAACATGAAATGCTTACTAGTTACTTGATGAGGTTAAATGAACAAGGGTTAATCCTAAACACCCTAGGTTTTTATTCCAAAACCTTGATTAAGAGTATGCTAGTGTTGTGTAATCACTTGTTGCTTGAAAAATTAAAGTTTCCTCTTGTGTTCTTGCCCTTGTATCGAACCACCCAACAAAGAGAGGAGAGTTTTTGATTTTCTTACACCTTTAACTATGTGTATGCATGTGTTAAAGATACAAATATCTAATATCTCAAGCCTAGTCATAGGAAAGGTTATGTGTACATCTTTTTTTTTAACTTGAAAGATTTTTATAAAGTGTTGAGTCATGAGGGGAGGTCGACATACCACAAAAATAAAAGGGAATAATGAATTTTGTAAGTTATAATGTGTAATAGTTTAAATATAGTTGGTAGTTTGTGTATGTAATTAATTATTTAGGGTAATGTTAGCTAAAGATAAATTTTAACGAAACAAAATAAAATATATCGATGTCATAAAAATTATAAAAATATATTTCTCGCAAGAATTGAGTGAAATAATAATTGTCGTAGAATTTACTTAAAACCGTCGTATTATTTATATATAACAATTTATATACACAATAAATTTAAAACACCGGGTAAACTAATAATATAATTTTTATGGTCTTAAATTGAGTATAAAATATATCAGGATAAGTTTTGGGAGTGTTCGATCAATTGTTCAAAATAAAAGATCGTACGATAGCGTTTATTTAATAAGAATTTATGCGTTTAACGTGAAATGCAAAACCATGCATGAACTAATATGATGAATATTGAGTTTGAGAAATGACCGGAAATTGAGAATTGTGACACTCAAGGTCAACCAACTCAAATAGCCATCTGGTAAAAATTATTTGTGAAGTAATTGTACATACCAATTATCAAAGAGAGAAAAGATAGAAGAGATAATTGTTTAGGGGTAGTTTGGGTATTCCTCACATGGCATATATAAGAGAGAAAGAATATGTCATAGAATATTCCATAGTGTTAATACAAATAAGTCGTAAAAACGTTTATTTATATTTTACGATCTTCTAATGTTTTGTCGATAACAAACGTAAAATCATTTTAACGAAACAAATAAAATACATAAATGGTTTGAGCCAATAGTTTTCTAACACACTTATGTTTTCACATAAAACACTAAAACAAGTATACGTGATTTTATGATTTAATAATACATATGTACAACAACTAGTGTTTACATATTGGGCAAATATATACATAACTAGTATGTATTATAGTGGGTAATATAAATGGGTAAAAACTTAAGTATTTGACCCATCGACCAAATACATTGAATATAGTTGGGTGTCCATGACCCATACCCATGGAGCTTGACCCATAACCCATTGCATGACATCATGCTTAAGTCATACATGGTTTTAATCCATGGCCCATAGTTTTAATCCATGAACCATGGACTAGATGCATTGCATCTTGGAGATACATTGTATCTACTATGATACCATGATCCATAACCCATGACCTATGACCCAAAACCCATGGGCAAAGGGAAGCGTCCCACGGATCCCCAGTATTGCACTGGACGGATCCCTCAAGTGAGGGATCCGTGGGATCCATGGAACAGTAGACATTTTCTCTCTATAAATAGTGATCCATTTCTTCATTGTTTCTTACCCTTTTCTCACATATTTTCTCTTTGAGTTATAAACTCTCTAACCTCAGATCCAAGTGATCTATGTATGTAGTTTTGATTTCGTGTGATTCTCTAGGTTTCTCTTAAAGGCAAGATCACCATCTTTTGAAGACGAGCAAGCTCAAGTCCATGAGTTGCCATGCTTCGTTATCATCAAGACTACTGAGGTTCTCTTGTTGATAGTTTTCTTCTTTCTAATAAGAAGTGTAGTGTTGAAGACATTAGTGACAGATGTCTCAAGTGTCAAGACGAAGATATTAGTGAAGGGTGTCGATCGTCCGTATTGAAAGCACTAGTGAAGGGTGCTTAGAAGTCAATGCTAGAGGCATTAGTGAAGGGTGCCTAGAAGTCAAGTCACAGGACATTAGTGAAGGTTGTCTTGAAGATCGAGTCAAAGGCATTAGTGAAAGGTGCCTAAGGTGTACATTCGATATGGTGTGATTCGATGTACATGATAGATTAGTATTGGGTCAAGGATATTGTTATCCTTGATGATGTTATTATAAGGAGTAGATCTCCTTTGGGGTTAGGTGTTGGTGTAGTGTTGGGTAGTAGTTATTCCATTGTAATGGAACTTCGGTCTAGCCTAGTCAGGATAAAGTAGTAGGCGACGTTGTGTTAGGTTTGGTTCTACCTCGTGGAAGAACCCGTATCTAGCCTTGTACCGGATAAAGAGTAGGCAACGTTGTGAAGGTTTCTCCACCATAAGGAGCTGGTGTTGTGTAGTGATTACGAACTCTCGAGTAGGTGACTTGGGGAGTGGAGTAGGAAGGAAGGTGTCCTTGTAGCCGAACCACTATAAATACTGGCTTTGTGGTTTTGTGCTTCTTACTCTTTATCTTTTCATTACATATTTATATTTCTATATGTTTGTTATTCAACATCCAACATACATCCAAATAGATTGACATAAGTCGATCTAAATAGTTTAAAACAAAGTTTTAATCGGTAAAACTATTCAACCCCCTTCTAGTTTTCCATACATAGAGAGAAAAAGAGAAAGGGAAGAGTGTGTGAGAAGCTTGGTCAGAAATGAACCATAGATAGGTTAGAAGAGAACCATGGTTAGGTTAATGAGAATATGCCAATGGAATCAAAGTATATTCCATATGGATAAGAGAGTGAAAGAGATGAGTTGGCATAGATGTGATGTGTGATGGCGATGGGGAGCCTATGTGAGAGGGAATGAGAGTGTGTGTGTGAGTAGTGCATGAAAATTTGAATCTAGTGTGTGTATGGATGTGATGGGGAGCCTATGAGAGAGTGTGTGTGAGTAAGCTTGGCATGTGAGTGTGTAAGTGAGTAAGATGTGTTTGGCAAGCTTGATAAGAATGTGCGTGAGTAAAGTGTGTTTGGCAAGCTTGATAATATGTGTAGAGATGGTTGTAGGAGAAGGTGAATAGTAATGCGGTGATGTGTTTGATTGTGTGTGGTTTATAAAGAATATGGTGAAAATGAGGTTGATGTGGAGAATGGTGGAATGTAGGGGAACAAGAAGTACATACAAGTACAATGTGTGTAAGGGAATATTTAGAGAATGTTTGTGATCAGATTTGAAGGGTTTATTTGTTAAGGGTTGGTATGGTAATAAAGAGATAATCAAAGGATTGATTATGAATAATCATATTGTCATTAAGAAAGAAAAAATTGAACAATGATGATTATAGGTTGTATGTGTTGGGTAAGAAAATCAAAGAATACCCATGCTCCCGAATAACACAACGTCAAGTATTCATAATATCATAACTCGTGTTTTTCCACAACTTGATCTAATCAATAATCATCTTGATGCAAACAAGCTAAGTGCTTTGCATCATAGTAAAACATGTCCCATAACGGGAAAGGATGCGTTTACGCAAAGAGACCTTTGACTTAGTTTTACCAATAAAGGAATAAAACCCGTTACGTGATTAGAGAAGACGTAAAAACGGATTATGGTCATATGAAAACATTCCCTCGATGTCATATGAAAGGTATGAGTCTCCTAGGTTTAGAAAAGCCTTGGCTAGAGGCGTTTGATAAAATATTTGAGTTGTCATTTTGTTAAAAACGATAGGTTGTGATTTTGAATCCTTCTAATTCTAAAACTCGTTTCGAGTGTTCCCAATGAAGCACATATCATATTCATACATGTATTGAAAGAACCACATTTGTCGCGTCGGAGCACCAACAGTGCGTCAAGAGCAGCTAGGCTTCGTTTTTGCTTTTAGATAACATTTGTGATTTTATGTATTGCGAAGGTTTATTTGTCATCATAAAACAAAAGGAGACCCAAACAATGTTGTCCCAACATGTAACACCCCCAATTTCGTGATATGCAGCGGAATTCAAATTGGGTGTTACTTCATGGCACAATAGTCATAACAATAGAAAACGAACTATAATGGAGTCGTTTTAAAAGATTTATCATTCGGTTTATATAAATATCAGAGTTTACAAAAATGAGGTCCCAGTTGGTTCCATTGTTTACAAAATACATTAAATGAGTTTTAAGAATGATAATAAAATTTATAGCCTTCTTGAGTAACCGTGCTCCTCCAAAAGGCCATTTCGTACAATATGGACCTGAAATACATGCTTAAAACTGTCAACACAAAGGTTGAGTGAAATTCATAGAGTTTGTTTGATGGTTGAACACATTATGTTGGTAGTGTGAGTTATAAATTCACACAAATGGTTTGAAAACCAAAACAGTTATTATTAGACTAAGCATCATGCAATCAAGGCGTTAGCGTGTTCCAAAATTAATCGGAGAAAATGTCGGTACGTATTGCCCTATCGGGTAAAATTGCCATTTTACCAATGTTACTCAAATATAGTGCGTTTGTTTGCCTTTAACGGGCCAACACAAACGGGATTCGTCAATCCCAATAGATCTATTCACAATATTCTACCACTCTCACATAGTGATTAATGATTCATGATTAAGGGACTTAAGTTTGGCAAATGCGGTAACTTAGTACTAATAACAATCAGATAAATATACAGTTTGAAAGCAATGTGTTCGGTTTAAAATAAAGCATGTATCTCCCCCAAGGGTTTATAAAACAATTAAGTAATAGAAAGTGGGGCTATGAACTCACCTTAGCATTTAGTGACATAAGTAATGCAACGGTGTCAAATAAAGCATGACAATAAGGAATCGGCACAACCTAATAGATATGTAATATGTCTCGGAATATAATATGCGAAAAGTAATTGATTCGTATGATTTCTCAAAAGATAATACGTTTTTGGTTTTCGTGGAAGATTTGTATCAATGTTTGTTAAAAAGGGTTTTTGTATCGTCGTTCGTGTGGTGGTATAAAATCATATACATGTAAATAAACCAAAGAATAAGACATAACACGTAGGAGTAAAAGAAAGCAATCAAGTAAAATCACTTAGGGAAAAGATAAGCTGATGGTTAAGTTTTGGGCATTTACCCGGTATCCCCAAATAATGTATGTTTTATAATAAAAACAGGAGTTTTAATATATAGAGTAAAGAGGAAAGTTTTATATTTAATAAAACTATACTCCTCGTTTTATTATTGGATTTTGATCAAAATAAGTTTTTAACGATAATAAGTATATAAATAAAAGTTTGATATGATTCGTTATTCAAAACACATTCTGACGATAAGTAGTATGACTAAACAAGTTTAAAATAACTTAACGTATTGAAAGTGTTAATAGTTATTGGCCTTCATAGTCGAATAATAGCACGTTAAAGGATTGTCTAATATAAATAGTCTAATAATAATCCGTTAAGGAGTAGTCTCATATAATAAGTATACTATGAATCCGTTAATTCCAATATGTCCAATATGTAGTCCAATACTCTCAAGTCCAATATTAATAATTTTGGTCCAATCTCATATATGTATATATATAGTCCGTTAATAACTTATAAGTTAACCCATAATGGTTTATATTATGTTGAGCCCAAAATGGAAATTATAAGTTCAGCATGAAATCTCAATCATATAACACAAATATAGTCTTATCAGTTCAATATATGTATCCATAATAAATAGACAAGCAATTTTAAAATAACATTATAAGTCACACTTAATAAGCTGAAACAAACTACCCTTATGGGGCTGTGATGTGGGTCGAAACAAACAACATAAACCAAACACAACAAATAATTACTAACCGAATAATTTCAGCAACATAATACACTTGTTTATGTAGAAAAATCAGCAGCTAACTATACTTTTTTTATGCAGAAAAATCAGCATTTAAATACACTTATTTATGCAGAAAATCAGCATTCAATTACACTTGTTTATGCAGAAAATTCAGCAGCTAACTATACTTTTTTTTTATGCAGAAAAATCAGCAGTAAACGTGCCCCTTTATGTGCAGAAAATTCAGTGAAATAGTGTGCCTTTTTGGGTCAGCTGTATTGTAAAAACACCTGTTGGGGCGTAATGTTACGTGAGACAAACACAAAACAAATCCAAAGATCACAAAGGCTACGGTTCAACACCCTACGTGGGTTTTTAGACCAAAACCCAACAAAACACTCATAAGTACTTCGAGTGCTTATTATCTAGCAAATAAGCAGATTTTTACCAAATATGTTATTATACCGAAATAACCACAAATGAACGATGATGACCCTTTTTTTTAAAACGTCTTAAGTTCAAACGATTTACATAACCCTTTTAAGAGGTTATGTAAATCGGTAAACATTAAACTTTTTATAAGAATCGTTTTAATCCAAAACAAAAGTGTAGTAATGATAAGAAATATGTTAGATGATTACTTACTAGTGAAAGAGATTAGATACTCTTAATGATCCTATGTAACAATCCAATTATTGTTAACTAAACCCGGACACTAAACCTATGATCTTGGATATTTTATTCTTCAAATCTTGTACCAAAGTTGGAAAAATATAATTTAGGGGTGTTTGTTTTGCTGTTCGACACATCACAGAGAGAAGAAAAGAGGAAGAGGCTAGATCCACTTTTTGAGAAAAGAGAATGAGATAGTATTTAATTATAGGATTAGGATTCTCTAATTTTGTCATAAACATGACAAGTTATGTTTAGTGAATATACACCATTAGATCTAATCAATGGTTAAGATTAAATCAACAATTCTCTCTTTTATTTTTCTTTTATTAATTACTCTCTTTTAATTATTAATTTTTCCCTCATGTATATATCTTCATATTACATCTCAATTATTTTTTTGTCTTTTCTCTATCTTAGTTTTTCCCTCCAATTTTATTCCTTGTTCCCTCCATTTTCCTTATCACTTGTTGTTTTTCACAAATCCAAAAACATAGATGACATGGATGACATGGATGATTCTTTTATTCAAGTTACAGAACAAGCAAAAGATACTCACATGTAAGTCTTTATGTATATATACGATTAGAGGTGTCAATAATCCGACCTGAGCCCAACGTTTATAGTAACTATAGACTTATTGTAATAATTTATTATGTTATTGCTTACTGGAAGTTGTGTTCAAACGGGTTAGTTTTTTATATGTAAAACCCGAACCAACCCGATCCGATAACACCCGATAACCCGAAAACCCAACCCGATAATTACGATTTCAAACACACTAACTAGACGCCTATTGTTACATCAGTTGATAAACTTGTTTGAAATCTTATCATTTTTCTACAATGTTGTTTAATTTTATTAGTTTAACTAATGCACATATCATTTATTTATTTAACAGAACCACAAAGGTGGAGACTGATTGTGACCCTTATATGGGTATGGAATTTGATACGACCGAGCATGCGTGGCATTTTTGGATCAATTATGGTGGACGAATGGGTTTTAGTGTTCGCAAGCAATGGTATAATAAGAAAAAAAATGACGGTACAATATCATCTATGAGATTTGTTTGTCATAAAGAAGGTTTTAAGACTGATAAGCGAGATGTTCTCACTAAATGTCCGGCAGAGACAAGAACAAATTGCCCATGTCGAATGGGAATTATTTTTGATAAACATGCAAAGAAGTATAAGATACATGATTTGGTACCCAAGCATAATCATCTTCTTCATATCGAAGAAGATTCATATGATGGCGTCACAAAAAAAATATCTCAAGTTCAAGCTATGGAGATAGATTTGGCCGATGATTCCGGAATCAAGACGAAAGCATCTTATGAACTCATGAGTCGTCATGGTGGCGGAAAAGCGAGTGTTGGTTATACTTTGACCGACCAATTATCTTCGAAAAAGACGACAAAGAGACTTAAAGTATGGTGAAGCAAGGAGCTTATTAAGGTACTTTCAACAACAAACTTTAGATAATCCATCATTTTATCATGCTATCCAGTTAGACGAAGATGAACAAATAACAAATATTTTTTGGGCCGATGCAAGAATGATTATGGATTATAGCTATTTTGGTGATGTAGTAACCTTTGATACTACTTATAGCACCAATAAAGAATGTAGACCTCTTGGTGTATTTATCGGATTTAATCACCATAGAGGAATAGTTGTTTTTGGGGCTTCACTTCTCTATGATGAAACTACCGAGTCTTTTGAGTGGCTATTTAGAACTTTCTTAGAGGCTCATAACAATAAAAAGCCAATGACTATTTTCACAGATCAAGATCATGCCATGGCAAGTGCACTGCCTAAAGCTATGCCAAATGTAAATCATGGACTTTGTACTTGTCACGCTTTGAAGGTTCTTGATATAATTGATGTAAAATTACTCCCGGAGCAGTACATCATAAAGAGATGGACAAGAGAAGCAAAAAATGGAAATGTTCAAGATTCTCGCGGACAAGCTGTACATTTATATACAAACTTGAGTGCAACACAAAGGTATAGATCTTTATGCCCCAAATTAGTTAAGTTGGCATCTAGAGCATCTGAATCTCAAGAGGCGTGTGAGCTTTTAGAAAGACTAATTAGTGAAGTAAGCACACAAATTGAAGGTATTTGTATAACCGAAAACATAGGTAATGTAGATAATTCAGGAGTTGATGGATCTTCATCAAAAGGTAAAGGTACGAAAGAGAATGAGGAAACTCATGTAAATGTCCAAGGGTTAAAAAAGAAAGTTGGCGAGAAAAGGAAGGAGAAGGATAAAAGGTTGTTTAGAGAAACAATCAAAAAAGAAAAGAGGGCAAAGTGAAGAAAAAATCATGCGATCTAAGGTAATGTGTCTTTTATTCTCATTTTCATCATGTAGTCTTTAAAGTAAATTATTCCTTAAACATTATTTTTTTTAATGGCAGTTAACTAGTGGAGATGAACTTGATTCAGTTGCAAATGTAATCTTTGAAAAGGTTAAAGGATTTCTAAATTGTCCTCAAGTATCGTTGAATAATAATAATTCTTCTTATCATCCAATTGAAAGCACTATGGTTTTCAATCAGGTATATCATCTATTATGTATTTTCTTACATTTTTGTTGTACATATGTATCATGATGGAGCAAACTAATATGTTGGATAGTAAATAGGTAGTTGCTTATTTTTATTTTTCATTTTGTTCAACAGGGGCTTCATAGTCATGGTTTATTCCATGGATCAAAAACTTCACATACTTTCTATAGTGGTTTGGTAAGTTAACTCTAAAATGCAAATTAACAACATGTCATTTTTTTTTTATAAATAACTCGAATACTTGATCTCATTTTGTAGGCAATGGACAAAGAAAATCAACCGCTAAATTCGCATGGGGGACCTAGCATATCATGATCTTTTCTTTTGTTTACAATTGTTTGTCATTGCACGTAAGAAGTCAACTCTTAAGTTTGATCTTTTGTAAGTTTGATCTTTTGAGATATCTAGGTTTTGAGATATCTAAGAAATCAACTCTTTAAACTTCTTGGTTGTTGTAACTGGAATACTTGATCTGTGCTAAACCGTCAAGTCTAACAGACTTAAAACAGCTTAAGCACAAATACAATGAAGATCAGAGAATACAGTGAATTCCCGGGTCGTTATGTCCCACGGAGACTCAATGGTGTGCAAACACTAGATCAGACGATAGAGTGATCACTAAGGATAGTGATCAGAAAGGATTAGGATTGAATATTACACTACTGAAAAAGGTTATAAAATAAAGCGACTTAAATACAAATTAAGAAAATTAAAAAGATAAAATCTATTAAATAAACGCTATCACTATATTTAAAGTGATGAACGTTTAAAACCTAAAACGTACGTTTAAATAAAAATAACGTAAACGTACAAATAAAAACGTGAAACTTACACAATATAAATCCTAAAATATGAAAAATACATTTTTACAATCCTAATAATATTAGAAAATTATTAGAAAAGGAAAATTATTTTTATAACTATTTATATAATTATTATTAATTAAAAACTAATTTAACTATTTATTAAATACTCTAAAATTAAAGAAAATATGAAATAAGACTAGAAAAATAAAATTAAGACTTATAAAAATCTAAAATATGATAAAACTAATTTTAAAACTGAAAATATATTTTTAAGAATTTTTATGTATTTATTACTAATTTATAACTATTTAAAACTAATAAAAATGCTAGAAAATACTTTTTAAACTAAGAAAATGATGGAAAAATACTTTTTAGGCTATTTATATTTATCTAAACTTAAGAAAAATGAAAAATTATTTTTTTTGAACCTTTTTCTAATTATTTGTATTTAAAGCTAATTAAAAATACTTAAAAACTAGATAAAATGTAGAAAAATACCAAACAAGCTAGGAAAAATCTGAAAAATTCAGGAAATGCTTAAAACAATATTAGGAAGCTATGAAAATTGGAAAAACAGGGTCTTGTTTGGAGGATTAAGCAACTGATGTGGGAAGTGCTTAAAAATGAGCACTTTGAATAAGCTAGATGGACCAAACAAGCATTAAACGATACGAAGCTTGAACAAGCTAAAACAACCCTAAAGCAACTAAAAACAACACCCCATAACCTCTGGATTGCCAGTGCAACAGATTTGATGAGTATGAGCTTAATGGCTAAAACAGTGGACTGGGGCAACTTTAAGCTAGAATATAAGCACCTAAATAAGCTAGAAACATGAACAGAATTGGAACTTCTAGAGGACCTGGCCAAGAACCAATAAACCCAAGACCAGCCCTTGCTAAGCTAAGGTGAACTCTGGGCTAGATCTGCAAGGTCTGCACAATCCTGTGCAGAGCTAAGTGCCACGACATGGCACTTGGCATCACTTTGACAAGCGGTTTGAAGGCTATAAAAATTGACAAAAATTTATAAAAATAACCATAAGAAAGTAGACCAACAGAATATTAAAAAGCTACAGGATTCACTTAAATAGGCTTGGAAATGAGCAAATGAAAAATCCTTCTCAGTGGGCTCAAAACTGAGATTGCAAATATTTGACTTTTGACAAAAATTGAAAAGTTGACTAATATGAAGTTTGATCTTGATTTAAAGGTTGGAAATGAAATATTATGATGAGATAAACTTAAGGAAAGCTAGTTCTATGAATTTAAGACACAAAACAAGTTTTTGATCTTGCAAAACTTTCAACAGTAAGCTGCAAGATTACCTGAAATGGAGTTTTGACTTTTGAGCTTAAAAGGCACAAGAGAGTGACTCAAAAGAGTATATTAAGACTAAACAAACTACAGACATCAAGAGTATGCAACTGAATAAGCTTCTGAGACAGTTATAACTGCAAATCCAAACACACCTTAAAACTTTGATAAGAACTCAAAACTGAGAGAGACACTTACCCAACTTGTACAGACAATCAAAATAAGTTTAAATAACTTAAAGACAACTAGTTAAGCATGTTTTAACAGTATATAACCACAGATACATAAATAACCATAAAATGCTAATTGACTTGAAAACTGAAAATGATAAGATTACTAACCACAGTCCAACTGCTATGCAGCTAAAACCGAGAACCCAATCTACTCTAACCTAAGCTATTCTAACCCAAATCCATCCTTTGCAACAACCCTTTTCCATTTCTGAACCAAGAATAGTCACCAGTTGACTTTTGTTGACCAAGGGTTGATTGAGAGTATAATCTAAATAGAAGCTTATATAAGCATTCAATAAGCTATATGAGGGCTTACGAGCTTATGAGAACTCAATAACAACTGAGAATAACATTCAATTTAACATGAAAATCTTTTGAAATTGAAATTTTACATAAACTAAGAATGGAAAGGAAACTTGAATTTTATTATTGATAAAGGATCACTTACACTCAAAAACACTTAAACAATAACTTGAAAGTTAAAACATACACAGGAAAACATGAAAATATAAAAACGACATTAACTAAAACTAAACTACACTACTCTCCTCCTCATCTCTTCTCTTTCTTCCTTTTTATACCCAAATGTGCTTCCACTTGTATTCTGAATAGATCCCACTTTCTTTTGTAGCCATTGGATGAGTAAAAGTGATCATGGCCGTTGGATTGATTTTTGGCGCCAAACAGGATTTTAACAGGTGGAGGGTTTGAGTGAAATGGGAGAATGAGCATTTAATGGTTTTTGGAAGCTTGTTGAGGTGGAGGGGACAAGGAGAGGATAAGGTGAGGAGGGGGGATGGTATAGCAGAGAAGCAGGTGAGTCAAGTGAGTCAAGTGGGGGAGAAAAGGAAGGGGGCGGTTTGTTTTATTTAAATTGTGGGTCGGGTTGGTCGGGTTATGGGATTGGACCGGGTACAAAATTGGGCCAAGGGTGGTTTGTTTTGGGCTTGGGGTTTAATAGGGTCCGGTTGGTTTGTAATAATAATAACACAAGGACCTTCTTTGCAATTTCACAAAACCAAGGGACCAAACATGTAACTTATGAAGGGTAGTCAAAGGGCTGGTCTTGCCAATCTAAAATAGACCAAGGGCCAAACTTATCATTCTCAAATAATTAAAGGACCATATTTGCCATTTTCTAAAATTTGAAGGACTAAACATGACAATTTTCAAAGTTTAAGGACCAAAGTTGTAATTTTGCAAATTTTACATTTCAAAGGTTTGTTTTGACAACTTTTTGAATCCCATGGACCTTAAATGACATTTTTCTTTATTTTGATATACCAGGGACTGTTTTTGACAACTTTTGAAACTTGGGGGACTAAAACTGCCAATTTTGCAAATTTGATACGTTTTTCATCTGATTTTGATATTTTTGCATTTAAAACACATAAAACACTGATTTGTGATAATTTGATCATTTTGATGTGTTTCTGAGTGTTTTCAGATGATTTTGTAGTCTAGACAGTATAAAAATGATGAGTATTTAGACACTCATCAATCCCCCACACTAAGATATTGCTAGTCCCTAGCAATGATTTAAACTTTAATGGATTTTAAAAACTCTTTACCAAAAGCCATTACTTCTGGAGTAGCCAAATGTTTCAGTTCAAGTAAGAACCATGGTACACCGATAACCATGTGATTTTGAGCAAACCACCAGCTTTCAACGTATTTGATTTGTCTTTACCGGCCGTACCCTTACGGACTAGCCAACTCTTAGATAAATTATCAAAATTATCTTTGGTGAGCTGAATACCAATTATGGATTTTCCACTGCCTTTACCACAAGCCATAACCTTGCGGGCTAGCCAACTCTTCACTTTTTAGGATATGGTGAGTTGAGAACCATACAATTTTGGGCAAATTGCAAGCCATATAAACGGATTTGAGAAATATTTACCAAGAGCCGTTTGCTCTGGATTAGCCAATCCTTTTGTCTATTAGACATGGCGGACTGATAACCAATTGAGTAAGTGTAGAACACTTACTCCAAAAAAATTTTGGCCAAAAACGGGGAAATTGGGTAGATAATACATGAAATTCGTGAGAATTCCCCCACACTTAGAAATGAATATTGCCCTCAATATTCAAAGTACCGGCGGTTATGGCGAAACAAAGAACGTAAAAGGGAAATACTACGGCCATTATTTAGAAAGAAGATTTTTTTTTTTTTTTGAAACTTATATATACACAACATGTGGGGCAACCCCCCCCACACTAGGGTGGTAGAAAATAGAAAGAAGTCAGAAATATGGGTGAAACCCATATTGTGTGTGCTACTCAGTTTTTGATTAAGTCGCTAGCTTGACCGACCCAAATTCATTGGTTCATGGGAAGCAAAGTGGAAGAAACAATCTCCATCGGACTTTCATTCAAGATGTTTGTATAAACATTTGAAGCACGCGAAAGTTCCACACCGATGAGATATAGAGAGAACCGGCTCAAAAATGATAATTGAAAATGCCGGGATCAAAAATAGTGTCCTCACTCCCGAAGGAGTGAAGAAGAGAGGAAGTCACCGAGTAGGTGAAGAAAAGAAGAAAGATCATGATAACGATCATAACTAGATCTTCTTCCTCGGGATTAAGTGCAGTTGCACTTATTTGGATTTTGTTGGTTGAGCTCTTTGGGTTGGAAGGCATCTCGGTTGGGAGGGTGGGAAGATTTGTCATAACTATGCAAATTGAGATTCTCTCCCCCCGATCATGATTTTTGCCATCCAAGCAATCATACTCCAGCGGAGATATGATATGAGAGAGTTCACCGGCGAACTCCTCATGAAGAGAATCATTCACATGATGTAAAATTGTGAATTCTTGTTCCATCGTGGGCTCATCACTATCCTCAATCTGAGTATCATAGAGTGGATTCTCAGAAATTGAAGTGAATTCAGAGTTGAATTCAAATAGAGGATTAGTGAAAGTAGCTTTGAATGTTTCAGGAACAAAATAATCAACATTCTCTATTGTTGGGATAAGAGTGAGTGAGTGAACGATCATTATCAATGAGACTTTCAGTCTCTCCCAGATCGGCTTCGAAATCAAAGAGTGGGTTGATGTGAGTGAGTTCACCGGAGAACTCCTCAAGAAGGGGATCAGCATCAGATTGTGGAAGTGATGCCTCAACGTACTCGATGTCTCCATACGAAGCACATTCTTCGCTAAGATCAGAGAAAGTTTCAAAATGATCTTGAGAACACTCAAGAGGGAAAGAAGAATCACACATATGATCAGAAATTCCCTGTGACTCTCTTGGGATTGAGACAAGGTTCTCAACACTAGACGATTCCATTTTTGGAATAGTGCTAAGAAGCTCATCCCCCATGTTTAGAGAGTGAGTGGGAATATCGGGTGTGATAACAACAGACTGAGGGAGTTTAGACGGACTAGCATACATATGTTTTATACTTAACATTTGTTCTTCTGCTAGTAATTCTATCATAGTCTTTTCTCCACGATTGTTCATGGAAGGAGTCTCAACTGATGAACTTGATGAACCGTTATAAAATTGTAAGATATCAAGGATATCTTCATCATCATCGTCATCAGGAATGAAACAGAATCGAGAGCTAGATTTGGCCGCTTTTTCTTTTGCGATTGATTCCCTAATAGATTGTTCAAAGGCAATTTGGGAATCTAATTTAGCAGCCCGCTCTTCGGCTAACAACACTTCCATGGATTTTTCATTTGGATTCTCTTGGGAGGACATAGCCGAGCCTCCTTAAGTTCTTTTAATAACTCTAGAGTCTTCAGTAGAAGGTCCGTCGTAGTTTCATGAGAGTCGCTGAATCATTTGGTACTGTGGAGGTTGGTCTTGATACAAAGAGTCGTAATTGTTACAAGGAAATGGGTTCCCTGTTTGACAATCCGAGCTAGAGTGAGAACCTCCACAATACTCACAACAGTAAAACTGATGTAGATGTGAGTGGTATGTGTTGTAGTCATAATTGTTATCAGGAACTGCTCATAGAAAAGCGTGTTTCACGATTGACAATCAGAAGCTGGAATGTGAACCACCACAATACTCACAAGATAAACCTGCTGAGTCTCACAGTGTGGTAGCTGATGGAATAAATCAGCTGTGTTATGGTAAGAATAGGGATCTTGGTTATAGACAGACCCGTTTCCTGATTCTACCACGCTACAACTGGGGCAATTGCCACCATTATAAGGACCACCACACCATTGACAACCAAGAAGGTGAGGATAAGACATAGAAAGAATCAAAGGTTAACAGAGGGTAAGAAATGAAGAATCAAAAAGGTAAGAGGGTGAAGAGGAATATTTTTGGCATTTTTGAAAAACATGATGATAAAAACAAAGAATGAAAATATTTTTGGCGTTTTTAACACTTTAGGAAAAGTGTTAATGAACTTTTTGGATTTTCAAAAAAACTTTTTACAAAAGATGGGGTATGTGCAAGAATGGATCTGAAAATGGCTTAACACACGCTAAAGCCTCCCCGGCAGCGGCGCCAAAATTTTGATCTGTGCTAAACCGTCAAGTCTAACAGACTTAAAACAGCTTAAGCACAAATACAATGAAGATCAGAGAATACAGTGAATTCCCGGGTCGTTATGTCCCACGGAGACTCAATGGTGTGCAAACACTAGATCAGACGATAGAGTGATCACTAAGGATAGTGATCAGAAAGGATTAGGATTGAATATTACACTACTGAAAAAGGTTATAAAATAAAGCGACTTAAATACAAATTAAGAAAATTAAAAAGATAAAATCTATTAAATAAACGCTATCACTATATTTAAAGTGATGAACGTTTAAAACCTAAAACGTACGTTTAAATAAAAATAACGTAAACGTACAAATAAAAACGTGAAACTTACACAATATAAATCCTAAAATATGAAAAATACATTTTTACAATCCTAATAATATTAGAAAATTATTAGAAAAGGAAAATTATTTTTATAACTATTTATATAATTATTATTAATTAAAAACTAATTTAACTATTTATTAAATACTCTAAAATTAAAGAAAATATGAAATAAGACTAGAAAAATAAAATTAAGACTTATAAAAATCTAAAATATGATAAAACTAATTTTAAAACTGAAAATATATTTTTAAGACTTTTTATGTATTTATTACTAATTTATAACTATTTAAAACTAATAAAAATGCTAGAAAATACTTTTTAAACTAAGAAAATGATGGAAAAATACTTTTTAGGCTATTTATATTTATCTAAACTTAAGAAAAATGAAAAATTATTTTTTTGAACCTTTTTCTAATTATTTGTATTTAAAGCTAATTAAAAATACTTAAAAACTAGATAAAATGTAGAAAAATACCAAACAAGCTAGGAAAAATCTGAAAAATTCAGGAAATGCTTAAAACAATATTAGGAAGCTAGGAAAATTGGAAAAACAGGGTCTTGTTTGGAGGATTAAGCAACTGATGTGGGAAGTGCTTAAAAATGAGCACTTTGAATAAGCTAGATGGACCAAACAAGCATTAAACTGATACAGAAGCTTGAACAAGCTAAAACAACCCTAAAGCAACTAAAAACAACACCCCATAACCTCTGGATTGCCAGATTACAAGGCAGATTTGATGAGTATGAGCTTAATGGCTAAAAACACATTGGTGGGGCAACTTTAAGCTAGAATATAAGCACCTAAATAAGCTAGAAACATGAAAACAGGAATTGGAACTTCTAGAGGACCTGGCCAAGAACCAATAAACCCAAGACCAGCCCTTGCGAGCTAAGGTGAACTCTGGGCTAGATGCGCAACACAATCCTGTGCGAGCTAAGTGCCCTGCACAGGGCACTTGGCATCACTTTGACAAGCTGTTTTGAAGGCTATAAAAAATTGACAAAAATTTATAAAAATAACCATAAGAAAGTAGACCAACAGAATATTAAAAAGCTACAGGATTCACTTAAATAGGCTTGGAAATGAGCAAATGAAAAATCCTTCTCGGTGGCTCAAAACCTGAGATTGCAAATATTTGACTTTTGACAAAAATTGAAAAGTTGACTAATATGAAGTTTGATCTTGATTTAAAGGTTGGAAATGAAATATTATGATGAGATAAACTTAAGGAAAGCTAGTTCTATGAATTTAAGACACAAAACAAGTTTTTGATCTTGCAAAACTTTCAGTTTGCAAGATTACCGAAATGGAGTTTTGACTTGAGCTTAAAAGGCACAAGAGAGTGACTCAAAAGAGTATATTAAGACTAAACAAACTACAGACATCAAGAGTATGCAACTGAATAAGCTTCGAGACAGTTATAACGCAAATCCAAACACACCTTAAAACTTTGATAAGAACTCAAAACTGAGAGAGACACTTACCCAACTTGTACAGACAATCAAAATAAGTTTAAATAACTTAAAGACAACTAGTTAAGCATGTTTTAACAGTATATAACCACAGATACATAAATAACCATAAAATGCTAATTGACTTGGCGAAAATGATAAGATTACTAACCACGGTCAACTGCTATGAGGCTAAAACCAGAACCCAATCTACTCTAACCTAAGCTATTCTAACCCAAATCCATCCTTTGCAACAACCCTTTTCCATTTCTGAACCAAGAATAGTCACCAGTTGACTATTGTTGACCAAGGGTTGATTGAGAGTATAATCTAAATAGAAGCTTATATAAGCATTCAATAAGCTATATGAGGGCTTATCAGAGCTTATGAGAACTCAATAACAACTGAGAATAACATTCAATTTAACATGAAAATCTTTTGAAATTGAAATTTTACATAAACTAAGAATGGAAAGGAAACTTGAATTTTATTATTGATAAAGGATCACTTACACTCAAAAACACTTAAACAATAACTTGAAAGTTAAAACATACACAGGAAAACATGAAAATATAAAAACGACATTAACTAAAACTAAACTACACTACTCTCCTCCTCATCTCTTCTCTTTCTTCCTTTTTATACCCAAATGTGCTTCCACTTGTATTCTGAATAGATCCCACTTTCTTTTGTAGCCATTGGATGAGTAAAAGTGATCATGGCCGTTGGATTGATTTTTGGCGCCAAACAGGATTTTAACAGGTGGAGGGTTTGAGTGAAATGGGAGAATGAGCATTTAATGGTTTTTGGAAGCTTGTTGAGGTGGAGGGGACAAGGAGAGGATAAGGTGAGGAGGGGGGATGGTATAGCAGAGAGCAGGTGAGTCAAGTGAGTCAAGTGGGGGAGAAAAGGAAGGGGGCGGTTTGTTTTATTTAAATTGTGGGTCGGGTTGGTCGGGTTATGGGATTGGACCGGGTACAAAATTGGGCCAAGGGTGGTTTGTTTTGGGCTTGGGGTTTAATAGGGTCCGGTTGGTTTGTAATAATAATAACACAAGGACCTTCATTGCAATTTCACAAAACCAAAGGACCAAACATGTAACTTATGAAGGGTAGTCAAAGGGCTGGTCTTGCCAATCTAAAATAGACCAAGGGCCAAACTTATCATTCTCAAATAATTAAAGGACCATATTTGCCATTTTCTAAAATTTGAAGGACTAAACATGACAATTTTCAAAGTTTAAGGACCAAAGTTGTAATTTTGCAAATTTTACATTTCAAAGGTTTGTTTTGACAACTTTTGAATCCCATGGACCTTAAATGACATTTTTCTTTATTTTGATATACCAGGGACTGTTTTTGACAATTTTTGAAACTTGGGGACTAAAGCGCCAATTTTGCAAATTTGATCGTTTTCATCGATTTTGATATTTTTGCATTTAAAACACATAAAACACTGATTTGTGATAATTTGATCATTTTGATGTGTTTCTGAGTGTTTTCAGATGATTTTGTAGTCTAGACAGTATAAAAATGATGAGTATTTAGACACTCATCAATACTTGATCTCTTAAACTTCCTGAATATATCATGGCTCTTTTCATTTTGTTCTTAGTTTATTGAATAAACGATAAGTGATAAATGGAGGGAATAAAGAGTAAAACTGGAGGGAAAAAAGAACAAAGTAAAAAGACCCACAAATATTCATTGAACATAACAAGTCATGTTTATGACAAAATTAGAGGATCCAAATCCTTAATTATAAGAGAGAGAGGCGGTCATGTATCCGATGAAAAGAAAAATAAATGATAACTATCAAAAGAAAAAGAGAGAATATGTGTACGTGATTTATTTTTTTATCAAAGAAGAGAAAAAGTTAGTATTGAGTTACTTAAAGATATTTTGTTATCTTGGTGATAAAGTTTTAAAATAATATATGAAATAAGTACATGTGGTGTTAAAGATATTTTGTTATCTTGGTGATAAAGTTTTAAAATAATATATGAAATAAGTACATGTGGTGTTGGCGTTGGATTTGGATTTTAAAAGAAAAGAGAAACCAAAAATGGTTTTGGTTTCTTAAGATATCTTGTGAAAAATTTAAGCAATAGTGTGTAGTTTGATCCCGGTGATTGTAAACGTTAGGTTTTTAAGTCACGAAATTTAAAACCGGGTAATATAAAAATATAAAGCTTATAAAAACATTAAAACGAATCAATATACAGAATCTTAATATCTAAAATGAGTCGTGGGTTTATAGGAGAGCCTAAACGTTATACAAACTGAAAATAAAAATTAAAATGATAATAAATAGATGTTTATAGTTAATTTAATAACTGAAAAATTACGGGTGGTTACACAACATTTACATCTTGAATAATCTGAATAACATAAACACATAGTACAAAAAACTGTAAACTCAATCACAAAGCTATATTGAAGAAAGTTATTAGATACATCATTAAGAACCCAAAATTCAAAAGATCATCGAGATAAATGATGATGAGGAAGGTGATGACAATGATTAGCACGTTGACTTATCGAAATTATTTCTGTAAAAAAAATGTGTTTCGGATGAAATTAAAAGAGTCGACAATAATGATGACGATGTTAGATGTATTTCGATCTTGAGAATATAAGAGCACCTGCCATTATTTCTGGAAGGTGTCCTTTTATTCTCAATATGGAAATACATCTAGGATCGTCTTCACCAATTTCCCTCTTTTAATCTCTTATAAAACTCGGTTTCTTTTTTATGAAGATATTTTTATTCTCATTTGATCACAATCGGCGCGGCCATCGGCATCAATTGGCATTAATGCCACCTTGATTCGTTGAGGTTTAGGGGTATGTGTGTATGGATAAAACCACAATATCGATATCAAAAATAACCACAAGTAATGATTTAAAATCCCTTTAGGAAAAAGGATTATGAATCAAAACCCGTGAGTGATAGTGATACGGATTTGGAAATCCGAGTCGTTTCCCAACGAGGTGTGAATGGGCAACGTCGTTATTGGTTCGTTATTAAAATGCTCGATGTTTTGGATATGATAATATTCTAAACTACGGGGAATGGGAAAGCATTTAAGGGAAATTACACTACGGGAAATCCTAAATACGCGATTTAAACTAAAACGTATTAAACGAAACGAAAATAAAACGCAACTACGTCTATTCTAAGTCCTAAAAATAATCTAAAATTACTTTCTAACTAAAAATGATATTAGAAAATTATCTAAGAATTAAAACTATTTTTTAAGATTTTTCTGGAATTTATTTGAATTAAAAACTAATTTAAATGCTAAAAATTACAAATTAAAGTAGGAAAAATCTAGAAAAATTATTTTTTTGCTTTTTGTAATTTTCTTAATCTATGAAAATTGAAAACTTATTTTTTTGAAGCTTTTCTGATTTAATTGCAATAAAAGCTATTTAAAAAGTATTAAAAACTAGTTTAAATCAAGAAAAATAGCAAATAAAGTTGGAAAAATATGAAAAATTCAGGGAAATTCTAAAATATTATTCTAAACCTAGGAAAAATATAAAAACTATGGCTCGTGTGCAAGATTATGAAGCTGTAGTGCAAACTGATTATGAATAAGCTATTAAAGATAAACTAATAAGCACTAGGAAGCACAAGATGAACATAGAAGCTAACTTGAGCTATAACTACTCTAAAACAACTGATTACAACTACTCATATCCTCAGATGAGTAATCTACAAAAGTTTGATGCTAGTTAACAACTCAAGCCAATCAGCCCTCACCCTCTATCTTTAAGCTGTTGCACAGGCTTATACAATAAGCTAATCTAAAAACCAAAAGTGAGGTACTCAAGATCACCAACCAGAGATTAACTAGACCAAATTATAGCTCCTAACTATCCAATATGACCTCTGTGCAAGATCTGAACAAAACCTGTTTCACACTCAGTATATGTTGAGTGTGAACAGGGGAAAACCAGCTTATTGAGCAGTTATTTTAGAGCTTATAGAAGCTTCCAAAAATTTGACAAAAATCAGATTTAATCAACTGACCAACTGAAGTTTACTTATCCAAAATTTCAATCAATATGAATCAGAAATGAATCCATGAAAATTCTACAAAGTTTTGCAAAAACTGAGATTTTCACTTTTTGACTTTTGTTGACAGAATTGGGTTTTGACTAAAATGAAATTGTGAGCTTATAAATTGGAATGGAACTGATGTTTAATGATGCAATAAGACTCAATTATCCTAACTTATATGATTATACTCCTAAAATGTATGCTAAGCTTAATCCTAGCTAAACTGTTATACACTTAGAATCAGATTCATTGTGAAATTGACTTTTATAGATTCTAAGTGCAATAAAATGACTAGAATAACTCTTATAAACCTTATATAGATAGATGCTACAGAACTCAACCACAAACAAGCCTTCCAACTCAGTTAAGTAAACTGATCCAAACACTAGATTATCTACTAATTATGCAATCTACTTAGAAGATTCTAATACCTAATCAATGATTAACTCTGGAACAGATCTAACAACAATATATCAGCCAATTTATGCAGATACTACAACTAAAATATAAGCTAAAACAGTTTATACTAATTGACAGAATTGAAATAGCAAGCAAACACTTACAAAAGTCCTAGCCACAATGGCTTGTAAAACAGCAAGTATCACTATCCTAAACCCATAACCTACTCCTTATCCAGCTTAAATTTAATCCCAACTCTGATCCAATACCAGCAAAACAACCCATTCTTCCACAGTTGACTTTGTTTGACTGATTTTGTGAATTGAGTGTGTAATGAATTTGAAATGGAGTTAAGCTCACTAAAAGCTATAAGAAGCTTAAGTGGGTTTAATGAAACAGTAGCTAAGCTTTGTACAAGCTTATAAGAAGATGGAAAGTACTTTTTTTTATTTTTCAACTATTATATTTTTTTTTTATTATTATTTTTTTTTATTTATAATGAAGTAATAAGCTAAAAACAGTGTTGAGATTAAGCTAAAGTAAACATAAACAATAATAAGCAATTAGAAATTTGAAAAAATTTAGAATAAAAACTGAATTATATTAAACTTTTGAAATGAAGAGTACAATAAGGAATACAAAGCTGAAGATTAATGAAAACTAAATAACTAAACATAAAAAAAAAATACATTTGCTCTTAGAAAATAAAAAGGTAAGAGATCTTTCCAATTCGTGGGTGAAGGGGCCTTTATATACTTGAGCTCAAGGTCTTGGAAGGATCTGGAAGTTGCATTCTCATGCTTCTTTGAGTCGTTTGTGTCCCTTGGATTATTCTTCTATCACATCCCATCAATCTCAGCCGTTAAATTAATCTCACACGTCCCCATCACCAATCATAGGCAAGGAGAGCACACGGATAGGTGACATGGCCGGGCACATGTCGGGGTGTCAGTGGATGTACGTTATACCCTTAATTGGATCAATTTGGCCAATTGAAGCCGGGGCGCTTTTGGTTTTTAGGGTTCATGTAACTGGGGATTTTGGGGGCAAATTTGGCGGGGTTGGATTTTTATATTTTAATTTGATATAGTTGACCGGGTAAATGGGAGTTGACCTGGGTAAATACCGGGTAAAGGTTAGGATCCGGGTTTAGCTTGGACCGGGTATAGAGAGATTATCTTGGGCTGGTTTAGATATTTGGGCCAAGGTGCAAAAGACTTGGACTAGGACTAATATTGAATCCAATATGCATTTTAGGGACCATAAGTGTACATTCTGAAAATCCAGGGACCAAAGTTGTAATTCTGAAAATATCTTTCAAGGGCTAAACTTGTCATTCTCAAATAATCCAAGGGCGGAATTTTCAACTTTTGAAACTTGAGGGGTCATTTCTGCCATTTTTTGAAAGTTGAAGGACTGTTTCTGACATTTCTTCAAACTTTGATCAAATCTTCAAAAATCATCCTATGAGCATAAAAATCTTCACAAATGCATAATTTTGACCTTCCGGCTCAAGCTTTAGCTCTCTTAATCTCTCGTGCTCGGATTTTCGTCTGATTTGGTTAACTTTTGTGTGTTTTGACATATCCGTACCTGCACAAGCACAAACTCAAGAAAACAACAAATATTAGCAATAAACGGTTCTTTCTTGGTTATTTTGGGTCTGATTTGATAAAGAAATTATGTGTTTTAGCACATATCACACCTCAATGCCAAATAATCAAATTTCATGCCACATAAGCATTTGTTGTCCAACTAAGCAATTAATTGTTAATTTTCCGAATTTTATTATTTTTTTTTGTAATTTTCAGAATTTTTTTAAAGATTTTTGAAAATTGTTTATAAAAAAGGTTCCTTGCAAGGATTGAACATTGATTGTTTTGATAAATAACTTGTGTGTTTACTATTTAGGCAACAAGTTATTTTGATAATTATGTTGCATATTATAATCTATAAATGCAACCAATTATGTAGGAGAATCCCTACAACTTAGGTTACCCTAATAAAACATATACGATTTTTTTTTTAGTTCATTCATAATATATATTTTTCTCAGAACCCTAATATCATATTTTTTTTCACACATCTCATCTACTGGTGTTGCCTGAATCAATCACAAACTCATAATGGTAAGCCTAAGCTTAAAAAATTGGATTTAATATAATGCTATCAAGTGCATGCATGTGATCATGTAACTGATTTAATATGTATGTAGGATGAGTCTTGATTCAAAAAGCAACTATGAATCAAAACAAGTTACCACCGTTGTTTGAAGAAGATCACGATTGAGGTGTAGGTACGAATGTCTTCTTAGATCGAAGCACCCTAATGTTGATCGATACTTTTATTTATTTATTTTTCTGTTTGATGTAATTTTTGCAAGTTTGTTCCTAACAAGATGTCTTTTAGTCGAGTTACATTTGTTAGGTTCCCATATTAGTAACACAAGCATTAATATAAGAAATAGAAGAGAAGAGATTGGTTGAACACGTTAAACATACACACACGAATGAAATGGAGAAAAGTTATGCGTAAGGTGAATGAATAAAATGAACAACCAACCCTCAAGTGAGGGTTATATAAGAGTATTTATAGGGCAAGGACCTAGGGCAACATTTCTAGACTCATTCCCTTCTTATGGACTTGGGCCAAGGCTTATGGGCCTTCTACATAAGCCTTAGCTTAATAACAAACATAAAGGCCATATTAAGCTAACTATTACATATGAATCACTAACACTTGAATTAATGTTTAGGAGTGATTCCAACAATCTCCCCCTAAGTGTTAGTGATGAATGAAAGAGTGATAAACGTTGTAGGTGCTGATGTAATAGTAGCTTTGACGTCTTCTGACATTCTTCTTTCTTGTGAGAAGAGGTGTCTTAATTCGAACAATCTCCCCAGTGTAGAGAAATTGTTTCTTTTGAAGTATTCTGCTTTGACGTCATCTTTGTTCTTTGATCTTTGTTCTTTGTGATGGTAGTGATAGTATGTTGTTGTTGTCTGCATCAGGTCTGCTTCATTGCTCCAGTGTCTCCACGTCATTCTTCAACATGCTCACACGTTCTTTAACGTTGGATTACAAAGATCGATGAAGTTCTCTTAGTCTTTAACTTTGTAGATTCTTTGACTTGATGAAAAATCTTTCAGACTTTGTGTTGCCTTTAGAGAGAACTTCCATTAGTGATGTTGTTGGTATGAGCATGTGAAGAATCGCACGATCGGTCTGCTTGAGCTTCCATAAGAAGAAAACATAAGAAAGGTTAGTAATAAGCGGATTCTGGCACTTACAAGTTTGAACTTCGAGTGTTAACAGCATAGTGTGAAAACACAACTCTAATTCTTACAAAGGCCGTTCTGAACGAGTCCCACAAGTGAGATAACGCGATGTACCGAAGTACACCTATAGTTCAGATGAGTCAGCTGAGGTACACCAAGCATCACCTCACGACTGTAGACCGTTTGAGACACACTAAGCGTAATCCATTGGGAGTTACCGAAGTGACTGCCGTCGGTTTGATGTTAACCCGGCAGGAGTTTCCATTCAATCATTGAGGATCACAATTGTGAACCTCTCATAAATGTTCTCGACAGATTGCTAGGATCTTTGTAGGACTCGATAACGCATTCACCGTTGTTCTTATTGTTGAACAACAAGTGATGAAATGTCAAGTGTACCTATGAGATCTTTTGATGAATCTCGTGGCTCTAGACTCAATAGTGCGTTTTGGTTTTCCTGAGCGGAGACAAGGGAGAGGGTCTCCTTCTTCAATACCAGCAATCTCTAAGAGAAAGCCGATAGTTTACGTAGGGTTCCCTGTGAGAATGAAACAAGCTTCTGTTGAGAGAAACTTGAGTGGCTAAGAAGCTTTAGTGCATGCGTCACTGGGTCCATGAAGACTTTTAATCTTCAATACCGGCGTCATCAAGTGACAACCAGTAGCATTTGAATTGAACCCGGTTCTGCCCTAAGTTGAATAACTGGAAGGCTATTTCTTTTCACCCTTTTCTTTGCTTTTCTTTTAATTCTTCAACTCCTTCTTTCTCCGATTCTCATTTTCTCCTTTTTATAATCATACCTAAGGACTTCTAATTCTAACTATTGGTAGTGTCCTTGGATAGATCCCTCCGGCTCTGGCGGATCATAGGACGATTATTCCTAACCTTAATCACCTTATAACTCCATTGCCATAAAACCATTTTCATGAAAATCTCTCGAAGTGTTTGTGAATGAAAAACATGTTTGAACACTTCAAGAGTTTTAGATTTTCAAAAATACTCCACCTCAACATGTGCTTAAGAGTTTTGTGACAAATCGCACAGTGAGAAAAGAGCGCACTTTTTGAATTGATCGACTCAAGATAGACAATCCCTTGCGAGACACGATTACGTTGCATAGTTAAAGAGATACATTGTCAGATTTTAGGTGACAACTAGCTCTAATAACTACCTTGAAGATGTGGGAAACCCCAAAGGTTGTCAAACCCGTCAAAGTTCATGTCTATCAAGAGTTTCTCGAATAGGTACAATTTACGATAAGTCTTGGAAGACAAATCTTTTCAATGTATGACTGTTCAGTTCCCGTCAATTCATGGGTTGAAGTCTTTTCACACGAGGATTCAATAGCAAAACACAACATATTTCTTATCACATAATTTTCTCCCCCTAAAAAATGGCATATAAATGTTATTTTTGAAGAAATGTTGAGAATAAATATGACCATTTTGAGTTTTGTGGGAAGATTACACAAAGAACAATTTGTGAACAAAATTATATAAGTCAAGTACTCCTCCTCAACAAGTGATATAAATGGTTGAGGTTTTGAAAATCATAAGGGGAAGTACTTGTTCTTTTGAGCAAAACCTTTTAAAATTGAAAGGTTTGATAGGTTTTACTCAAAAGTAAGAAGCTTTCGCTCCTTTTATAAGGATTGTGGCACTAGAGCGTACCACAGGGTCCTTTCATTACAAGATCGGGTTGTAAACTGTTATGTGTGCACAAGCCATTAAAATAATCACACATCCAAATAAATATGAAAATGAAGGTAAAACAGTTTAAGGGGTACCAGGAAGTCCATCAATCTTTCCAGGAATGCGAATAGGGCGTTGATAGCCGGTGAGAGAAATCGGGACGACCACCTACAAAGCTCTCCATGTTCGAATCGGTCCCTTCGTACAACCTTTCATCAATTCGAGTGATGATCCTCTTCACATTCCGTCTATCCTGAGAATTCCATCGCTTAGGAGAACTAATTACTTCATGTATCTCCTTCAACCTATAAGCCAAGCCATCCCTGACCATCTTCAATGTGTTATCCCCAAACTTGTGAAGTTCTCTACACGCCATCAAGCAGTTGCGTTGTAGTTCGTTGCGGTAAACTACTCTGAATGGTTTGCTGATGAGAGTGTATTGTGAAAGCTGGTTGATGTCGGTATTTCTAGGTCCGTGAAGTTGACACGGGTCGATATGATTCAACAGAAGTTGTAAATCTTCTACACGTTCTTGGATCATTATGCTTCGATGAAGATGAGTAAGGACTTGATGTATTCACGTTGAATTTCAGTCGAGAAATGTCTCATTCTTCCCAGTACTTTAGCAAGATACAGATCTTCAATGTCGTTGAGAGACAAGTTCGAAAGTCCGCTTCACGAATTCATAGTCCCTTTCGTCTTGTTTTTGACCACGATAGACTTGAGGAAGGTGTAATCCCATTTAGACGAAAGGGTGACATGTTTAACAGCAACGATCCCTTTATCACTGTACACTTCATGTGGAGACTTTCGAACCTGGCAACTTTTGTAGTAGATTCGCGTCTCGCCAATGGTGAATCCCGTACATTGCATCAATATCATACCGTTCCACGCTGTTGGAAAACATATGGGTAACCTTTTCTTCGATGGCTATGCAGTTGGAGTATATGGCTGCCGGGAAAGGAAGTGTAAGTGATGTAGCGTATTTCTTTGAACCATTGTTGTCGTGTAGAAGAAATTCCAAATCCTTGTTGAAGAAGTAGTGAAATGGAATCCTAGGTTGATCTGGTTGGCCAATCGTTGGTAGAGGTTTAGACCAGTCGGTGTAGTATGGAGGGTTGTCTCTTTTGGTGAAGTCGATGTTTGCTTCAGGGTTGAGCCAATCAATGTTGGTAGACTTGGCTCTATGTTTTCAAGGTGATATTCGACTTCAATAGCACTTTCCGAGCTGTCTTTGAGTAGTTGAAAGGCTTCATTTTTGATTCGTCTCAACTCGATTTCATCTTCTTCACATGAAACTTCTCTTGCAATGACTTAACATGCTCCAACGTACTACCTTCTACCATATCTGGATCATCAGTTAGAGCTGGAGTGGCATCAACAAGTGTGGAGAACCATTCAAACTCAGTGTCATCTTCGTCGAGCCATGAGACGACATCAGCCTTAGGCTTCTTCTTCTTCTTCTTCTTCTTTGGCCTTGATGAGGATGATGGTTTCTTTGTTGAAGCTGGAGAGGTGGGTTGTTGTTGGGGCTCAGGGACTTCCTCATCATCACCACCAGTATACTCAAAGTGATCACCGGTTGTCTCTGTCTGGGGTGGTAACTCAGAGTCCTGAGGTTTGTCAGCAGAAGAGCGTGGAGGAGATCGTCTTGGTGGTGAAGTCCTTCGGGGTGGAGGTGGCATTGAGGAAGATTCACCAGACTTCTTTAGACGTTTAGGTGCAGAATCCTTGTCCGTATCATCGTCATCTCTTGGTCGTTTAGGTTGATCTGCTGATTCCTTGCATGAGGATCTGAGTTGATAATCTAGTAGACCTTCAAAAAATTTAGCTTCATCCGAAGTAAAAGTTCTAGATCGTTTAGACATTTGCATCACCAATTTAGCGATTAACTCAGTTTCAGAAAGATCAGATTCTTTGGCCATTATATGTTTAACCAATGCGACGATGTTTGGAGTATGTTGTCTGGAGAATACTTCTCTAGTCACACCAGGACATGAGAAGAAACTTGTGAGTATATTCTCTTGCCGTATTCTCCAATTCCTTTTGAAAATCTCCTTTGATAAACTTCTGGATTTGTTCCCTTTCTGTCAACAACTCGTTTATCCCGTCTTGAAGAAAGTTGATTCATCGTGAGTTGATTGAGCTTTTGTTGGTTACATCCTTCTTCCGTACTTGCTTGTGGCTTGAACAATCCTTGTTTTAGCCCGGGATAACCAAGAGTCAGTTGGTTTCTTCACAGATTTGGAGGTGGATTTGGTTGTTCTTCTGGATGGTGGTGGAGAAGAGTGAGAAGATGAGTCTGATAAGGTTTTAAAATGTACCTTTTTTAGGGGTCATTTAAGCCCTTATTTGATCACTTTTGTATCCGTTATTACTTAATATCGTTCCTTTTCACTTTTTAGGTCTCTTGAAGGCAAATTGCTATAATAGCACTTATTTGGACCGAAAAGGCCGAATATACGAAGAAAATGGCCAAAGTCAAGAATCGAGACACTCAAAGTCTGTGAAGGACAAGGTGACGGCGTCACAAATTTTATACGCGACGCCGTCGGAGGATTTTGTGGCGGGACAGAAGCCAAAACTCTTATTTTCAAGTGACGATGTCAAGTTATAAAAGAGTAGGCCGTCGCAACTCAGATGGCCTAGATTTGATCCGCACGGCGTCGAGAAGCTAAGAGGACGGCGTCACAAGCACAAGGTGACGCCGTCGCAAGTCTAACGTGGCAAAGACGAAACCCTAATGACGGCGATCCGACGGCGTCACAAAACATAAGGTGACGCCGTCACATATGTAATCTTATATATAGAATCCGAATTTTTCAAGATTAGTGTGTAGTCTTTGGAGTAAAAACCTAAACCAAACCAAGGCTGTCTTGTACAGTATTTTAGGGTTCCAAACCCTATCTTACATCAAGATAAGTGTTTTACTTCATTAATACAATTATGTCTTTGATTATTTGTGTGTATGCTTGCATGTTCTCCATGTCCGGCTAATTTACTTGTGTGTTTGCTTAGGGAATATGAAACTTAATTATTGAATATTGATTGGTTGTCTCTTATCTTAGTTGATTAATGATCTAGTAATGTGATAGGTCATTCGTTGTGTACTTAATGCTTGATTAATCTTTGTGAACCTTAGGTTATAGCACCTTGAGCGGTTGTAAGCTAAACTATCCAAAGAGGCCTTAGAGTTAGAGTTTATGATCCCTAGTGGTATTTTGTAGACGAGACCCTTTGGTAACTTCAAAGAGTTAGGGATAAACGCATACCCTACAACTTTAGACACACAACGCAATTAAGAATAAGGACGTGACAATTCAACCACCAATAGGAGATAATTAAGGAGTAGTAAAACCTAAGTAAACACATCTTTAAACTATCATACGAGCACACAATAATTAGACATAGACTACATACACCTTAGATTAGATAATTAGATAAGTAGAGTAATCGGTAGCAATACCAACCCCCCAAATCCAAACCCCGAGATTCGTACTTTTCCATTTCTTAAAAAACATAAAAAGATAAAAAATAATCTTCCTCAACCCCAACCTTAGCGTAGTAACTTCTCACTAGCATTCCTATTCCCCTAGCGAACGATATCAATACCCGTGGCTTACCCTAATACTACACTACAACGATTAGATTCACTGCCTAGGGTGTTATAAAACTTGCTCGAAGAAAAGGAAGTTCCTTTGACCCCGAACGACGCGTGTAGCGTTATCAAGTTTTTGGCGCCGCTGCCGGGGAATAGAATAGCTAGTTAGTAGTCCACCTCGTTTAGGTTTCTTTGCTTGATTCCTATCAAGTAAAATTTTTCTTATTTTTAGCTTCCTTGTAGTCTATCCCCCTTCTTTGTGTTTGTGTTCGTAAAACCCTTTTCATTTGTCGCTATGGCAAGTGAAGTTGCATTTGAATCATTAACAAATGAGGAACAATCGAATTTCGCAGATTGGTTTGGTTTTTATTGTTCTAATGAATTTGTGAGTGAACTTAGAGATATCCAAAAGGAGACGGGTGTAAGGTTCGATGGATTTGATATATTTTGTGTTTGTGTGGCTTCTATTCAACAATCATTGTCAGGATCAACTCCTTTTAGCGAGACCATCTGAGAATTTTTAAGAAAAGCCTCCTATGCATAAACCATCAATTGAATGATCTTAGGCACCATGATAAAAAGACCGGTTTTAAGAACATGGAACCTAAACCCGAACAAGATTGTGAGATGGTTATAGTTGAACTGCCTAGTTGCATGCGTGGGATAGATTTCAAAGCATATGACACGCATGAGGAATCCTTTAGGAAAATAGAACATAGTGATCAAATTTTTGAGAATAATTCTTATGAATCGGACCAAGAATTTGAAATGGCTAAAGAAGGATTTGAGATGCTTAGGAGTGTATTAGGGTCAGATCATACTAAAACACATGATGAACATTTAGGAGGTCTAGATATAATGGAGAATGAGGTGGAAACTCCAAGCCCACAAGCTCTACCATCACTTGAAGAACACGCATCGCCTATAACTTACCCGGAAGAAGTAGAAGAGACTATAGGAACCCCGATTGATAAACCTTTGGACCAAATGCCACTAGAGAATGTAGGTTTAGATGCTTTTTGTCATGACCTCTCTCTTAGTCCTAGGGAAGTTCCTAATTTTAATGAACCGGAGCCTCAACCAAAAACCTTACCCAATTTTCCGTCTTTAGATGTGAATCTTGGAATTGAATTAGGCCCCAATCCACCCATCAAAATAAATAATCTGGGTAGTTGCTTGATAAAGGTGGTAGACTCTAGGCCATGTAGTGTGGAAGCTAATATAGGAGTAACCCATGACCTTACACACTTATATCACCCATTCATGGTTGATAACAAGAAACATTATGGGTTTAAACCGGTTTATTAGGTCAAGATGGATCCTTAACTAAGAATCTTTTGAAGTTGATAGAAGATGATCCATTTTTAGGAGAGAGATTTTATTCACCCGCCTACCACCAATAGAATTAGGTAAGGTTATAATGAATGGAGCACACTCCTTTGAGCATATAAATCACCCATCACCCTCTCCTCACGTAGTAAATTTCTACCCTAAGGGTGTGTATCGCTACTATCACCCGCACTTAAACTTAAGTGTAGGGAAAACCTCCCATTTATCCATAAATAAGGGTAGAGTCAAGCTCGTGACTCGAACAAAACAAGCGCTTCTTGGGAGGCAACCCATGTGTATTTGTTTTTCATTTTTAATTGTGTGTCGATATCTTTTATTGATTGTTTATTCTCATGTTTGAATTTGTAAAAATGCTTTATTTTGTCTTTAACCTCGTCTTAATTACATATAAAGGTATTTTACATAAGGGATAAGTGTAGGGAGGATTACACACGTTTTCAAAAGAAACGTGAACATGAGAATTGCAATTAATTAAAAGATATATATGTGTGTTTGTTCGAGTCAAATGCTTGTATCGAGTCATAATGGATGTTTTAGAGGAAATTTTTCCAGATTCTAAAGATGTAAATTTTCCGAATTTTTTCGAAAATCGCACGCGAGTTTTTGTCAGGATAACCTGACGGCGTCAGGATTGCAACTTGACGGCGTCAGGAAGGAGTAAAAACAACATATTACTTTTTTCTTTTTTTTTTTGAGCTACTTATAAATTTTTGGAATTTTCCAGGTCTTAATTTTCCAGAAATTCAGTAAACATCCATTCCACAAGCATTATATCTTAGTTTAGTAGAGTCTTATATATATTATTACCGCCGATTTTACGCGAAGGTTTCGTTTGTTTTCTTCGAACGTGCAGGTTTTATTTATCAAGAAGAAGAAACAAAAGATTGGAAGGAGCTTTTCACGCATACATTTTTCTTGGAAAGGATTTAACCACCACTTTACACGGATCCTACCGAGCTAATCAGGGGAGTACTAGTTTCTTTCGCTTTTAATTACCTTCCATTATCATAACTTTGATACTTTCGGGGAACATTGGGGACAATGTTCAATTTAAGTGTAGGGAGGGAAAACAAAACGGGAACTTTGAAACTATGCTTATCCTTGACTATTTGCTTTGTCCAATTGTATTTGTGTAATAAACCATGAGAAAATGTCGGTTAAGGTAATTTTGGCACCAAATTTAAAATTTTTCATGACATATAGGAGTGGGCCATTAGTCTTAACAAAAGCGTCTCACGGATAGGAAGTTGCATGACTAGCACAAAAACCCTTTACCACCTAAATTCCACCCAAAATGTGAGGATCACCCTTAGATTAGTAGGAATTAAAAGCATTCATCTTTAATGCTTAGAGTGTGAACCGGTAGTATATTAGATTCTATAACTTGTTTTGTGATGCATCCCGAGATCGCTAGTAAGACTATACTTGTGTAGTTAGGAATAACTAAATGATAAGAGGCATTAGGATAACCCTTGTTTGATACCCGTAATATAATTACTTCTTCCACATCGGTTGAGTAATTCCCCCACACCCTTGCGTTGTACTCATCTTTAGTACACGATACCCCTAGTTAACCCCTCAGAGCCTATCCTTTTCGCGGTTCTCGTGATGTTTCGTTTTTCCGGAATATCAATGAAGAGCATTGTTTACACCTCACCCCCAAATATACACCCAAATCGCCTTAGCCTACCTTGTATGCACTCACTTTTAGTGCATTATTGTTATCACCCTAAACCCTTAGTTCAATTATCTAGTTGCTTGCATGAGTTGCTAAGTCGAGTCATATCCTTTGTACACAGTTTTGGGACGATTGGGACTCATGGGAAAAAAGTTAAAGTTTAAAAAATGATTGAAAGGGAACGTTAAATTCCCTTATTTGCGTAATAACATACCCCAAGTGTTTTGATCTTTTCAATTCGGGTCAAATTAGTGTTAGCGTAATAAAAACTCAAGTGTAGGGATGTGTCTATAAATCCCTATCATTTTGATGTTACCGTAGAGGATGGTAGAGTAAAAGTGTATAAAAATGAAATGAAAAAAAAAGAGAAAAAGAAAAGAAAAATAGAGGAAATATATATATATACATATATATATATATATATATATATATATATATATATATATATATATTTATATATATATATATCCTGAGCTACCATCCTACATCTATCCTTTTAAATTTATGTTTGTTTGTTTCAGTTAGCTAGAGTTTAGAGTGTCGAGTCTTGGCTTAGCAACGCCATTCTTCGTATACTTGCAACATAGAGATTTTTGACTTGCCACCACTAAATAGCCTATCCCACCAAACCCTTTGTTTCCCTACCGTAAGCCTAACATTACAACCCTTTAAAGACCTCTTTGATAGTCTTTCTTAGGTGCTTACGCCAAAGCGATGGAGGTTTGATCTATTCTCAAGCCTATGGTAATCTATGTACTAGGACCGGTTAATGAGTGTTTATCTACGATTTCCAACTTGTTATATTTCATATACACCCGAGAGAGATGTGAGTATCCAAACACCCCATGTGAGGTGCTAGTATGTAATTTCCGTGCTTGTTATGACTTTTGCGTGGCTTATATGTGTTGTGGACTGTTTTAAACCAATGCTTCATGACCCCTAACTTATAAATTAATTGGCTAAAAGCACATTTGCTTGAGGACAAGCAAATACCAAGTGTAGGGATATTTGATAAGGTTTTAAAATGTACCTTTTTGAAGGGTCATTTAAGCCCTTATTTGATCACTTTTGTATCCGTTATTACTTAATATCGTTCCTTTTCACTTTTTAGGTCTCTTGAAGGCAAATTGTTGTAATGGCACTTATTTGGACGAAAAGGCGCAAATATACGAAGAAAATGGCCTAAGTCAAGAAATCGAGACACTCAAAGTCTGCTGAAGCGGGGTGACGGCGCCACAGCTTATACGTACGCCGTCGGAGGATTTTGTGACGGGACAGAAGCCAAAACTCTTATTTTCAAGTGACGACGTCAAGTTATAAATGAGTAGGCCGTCGCAACTCAGACGGCCTAGATTTGATCCAGCACGCGTCGAAGCTAAGGAGGATGGCGCCACAAGCACAAGGTGACGCCGTCGCAAGTCTAACGTGGCCAAGACGAAACCCTAATGACGGCGATCCGACGGCGTCACAAAACATAAGGTGACACCGTCGCATATGTAATCTTATATATAGAATCCGAATTTTTTAGTATTAGTGTGTAGTCTTTTGGAGTAAAAACCTAAACCGAACCAAGGCTGTCTTGTACAGTATTTTAGGGTTCCAAACCCTATCTTACATCAAGATAAGTGTTTTACTTCATTAATACAATTATGTCTTTGATTATTTGTGTGTATGCTTGCATGTTCTCCATGTCCGGCTAATTTACTTGTGTGTTTGCTTAGGGAATATGAAACTTAATTATTGAATATTGATTGGTTGTCTCTTATCTTAGTTGATTAATGATCTAGTAATGCGATAGGTCATTCGTTGTGTACTTAATGCTTGATTAATCTTTGTGAACCTTAGGTTATAGCACCTTGAGCGGTTGTAAGCTAAATTATCCAAAGAGGCCTTAGAGTTAAAGTTTATGATCCCTAGTGGTATTTTGTAGACGAGACCCTTTGGTAACTTCAAAGAGTTAGGGATAAACGCATACCCTACAACTTTAGACACACAATGCAATTAAGAATAAGGACATGACAATTCAACCACCAATAGGAGATAATTAAAGAGTAATAAAACCTAAGCAAACACATCTTTAAACTATCATACGAGCACACAATAATTAGACATAGACTACATACACCTTAGATTAGATAATTAGATAAGTAGAGTAATCGGTAGCGATACCAACCCCCCAAATCCAAACCCCGAGATTCGTACTTTTCCATTTCCTAAAAAACATAAAAAAGATAAAAAAAATAATCTTCCTCAACCCCAACCTTAGCGTAGTAACTTCTCACTAGCATTCCTATTCCCCTAGAGAACGATATCAATACCCGTGGCTTACCCTAATACTACACTACAACGATTAGGTTCACTGCCTAGGGTGTTATAAAACTTGCTCGAAGAAAAGGAAGTTCCTTTGACCCCGAACGACGCGTGTAGCGTTATCAGAGTCCGATGATGATGAGATGTGAGGTGACTCTGGATCCTTTGTGGTTTCAGAGGTTTGTTCTTTGGAACGTGCTGGACTTTTTAGAAGAAAGTCATCATATTCAACCTCGTCATCCTTTAGCCTTAGCCTGTTCTTCACCTGAATCCTGGCCTCTTCCTCTGCTTTGGCATGAGCCGCGGCCTCTTCATCATCTTTTTCTTTCTTAGACTTTTCTTTTCGGTTCTTCAAAATCATAGGTGATTGTCTCCTCCAGTCGCTGTTGTTGTGGATCGTGGGTGGTGGGTACGTCCCTTATCGTTGATTAACCGCACTGTGAGCTGGTGTAGTTAGCACCACTTGAGCCTCCAGGCCACGAATTTGTTGTTGTTGAATTGTTCAAAGAACGTGTTGGAGTCTCAAATTTTTCACCTTTTTCCTGTAATCTTTGTCAAGTTGCTCTTCATCTGAACTTTCTTCTTCTTCTTCTTGTTGAAGCACCGGAGTCTTTCCCTTGTCACCTTTGGGACTTGGAGGTTTTGCTACTTTCTCAGTTTCAACGTTTGGAGTTTCAGAGTAGAAAACTTCTTCATCCGTATCAGTGTTTTCTGAGTCTTCATCGACTAGTTTTCTTTGCGGTTCAGACTTGGGAATGGGAATGGGAACAGCTTCCTTAGATGGAACTTTCCTTTTGAGTGCAGGTTTCCTCTTAGGGAACTTTCGTTGACTCTCAGTGTTTGCAACACTTCCTGCACTGCCTCTTCTGGTTTTCCTAGAAGGTGTGCCAGAGGACTTGTCATCGAGAAAACCAACTTTACCTTCATCAACATGCTACCGATACCTTTTGTATGAATAAAATTGTTGATTGCATCGAGAGAAGGTGATCCGTGCAAAGACAAAGACCCTGCTTTTGTTGTAGATTCCTTGAATCTGACTGTGAGTGTAGGCTCATACAACATGGAGTGATTGTTTGGGTCGTCGAGTCTCAAGGGAATATCGGGATTTAACCCAAGAGCTCTCTGGATTAGCAGTTTTGTGTATCTGATGTATGGGATCTTGGTGCCTCGCTTTTGAGGAAAGACATCATGTCATCCCATATAGAGCTTCAACTTTGATATGTTTCATGTTGACCAAAGCCCAAAAAATCTGTAGTTCCAGAAACAGATTTTGTGATGATGATGAAGAGGGTTCTCCGGTGAGGATATTCTTCAGATCAACGTAAGAGTGCTTGTTGATTACCCCTGTAGCTTCGTCATAACCGATGTCGGTCATGAATTGCAGAACGACCTATTCAGTAGGTGTAGCGTTGTACTCAGTTGGTTCAATGACAAGAATGAGGATAATAGCCCACAAGTCTGCTGGTGTGATGGTGACTTGCTTGTGATTGAGAGTCACAAGTACGATTTTGCCCTTTGATCTGTTTCATTGTGTGCCGAATTGCTTTGTATGTAGATCTCCGGAACTGTGGCAGAGTTGGTGAGCATATTCTGATAAGAATGGTTCTTCAGAATGTCCACTGCTATCAGGCAAGAAGACTCCGAGCAGGTGAGAGTATCAAAGTCAACCCGAAGGTTGTTCTTTCCAATCTTCATCGGATAGCCATTAGGGAAGATATCAACAACGGTGAGAACATTTGGTGCATCCACATTTTGCATTTGAGCGTCCATGTCGTGATCTGAAAGATATTTAGCCAAAAGAACCAACATATCGAAAGACATTATGTTAGTCAACAGATGGTTATATTGTCTAATTATTGAATGTGATATGTCGATGATTGTTACGAGTCCAATGTCACTTGTTTGTCTAATAGTCCAATGACATCGTGATAAGTTTCGTGAGTTGATTAACTTTAAGTTTTAAAGTCCATATTTTCACTTATTATTCACAACTTGTTAAACATTTAAGCTTATAGTGACATTATTGGTTTCGTGGCGTTATGATTTATTTATTTACAAGTTTGCACGCGTAATAATTCATAATTAAGGTTAAACAAGGCTTAGGCGTAGAAATGGGAAGCTTATGCGAACAGAATGGTATACGCCAGAAACGCAAGCTTATGCGCGTAGGTTCTTGACTTACGCGTAAGAAATATTACGCGTAGGAAAAGGGGACCTTATGCGTAGAGCTTACGCGTATGCGTATATAAACCTTACGCGTAAGGCTTACTCGTAAGAGTCAACCTTATGCCAGAGGTCACCGTTTACGCATATCCTTCACGAGGATATCGCGTAGTCCCTTATGTAGAACCTTACGCTGCATAGTTACGCGAAGATTGCTCTTACGCATAACATTCTACGCGTAAGGTGATCCTTATGCGTAGTTTGCTAGAAACCTTGATTCTGAAATTTTCAAACGTGGAAGACCTGAAATAAATTCGTCATAACACAATCATTAACATCTACATTCACTCACCATCAGATCATATCATGAATACACATATGACAGTTACGCGTAAGAACACTTATGCGTAAACCTAAACCCTAAGGTTCAATTTTTACGAGTAAGTAATCTAGCCATAGAAATTGCACCAAAATGATTCTGGGAGGTCTAAGAAGCCTTATGAGTAGTTCTATACAAGTTTTAACATCAGAATTTGAGTGAATCAAAAATACCCAAATGCGTATGAACTTAAACCGTAATTTCTAATTAAAGGTCAATTAGTGTTTCTGGGTTGGTTCTTAGCCTAGATACCATCAATTCACCATAAGAACAACATCACTCAACTATCTTTTTGACCAAAAACGTTCTCATTTGAAAACCCCCAAATATACGCATGAACCCTAGTTTTCAAAATCACACAATTGTATCCGGGTGTGTTTTATGATCAAAATAGTTTCAATGATGTTATATAAACGTTTTGACACTATCTTTTTCACCACAAACACACACCATTAATTATGTGTTCATACGCTTATGCGTAGAACACAAAATCACTCATATCTAACAATCTAACCATTGGTTTTTGAAACGATTTAAAACCCTTGTTTGTAATCATGTTAAGAACACAAGAACACTTACAAATTGATGATCAAGTAACCGGATTTGAAGGTTGATTTTTATGCTTAGATTATGGTTGGTGGAATAATAAATGTGAAGAGTAAATGTTAGGTGGGTAGTTTTATTAAAAATAACTTTAAGCTTTTAACAATTTTAGTCCCTCCACCTTTACCATTTCCAATCAATGCCTTTAACTTCCATTTTGGTTACCAAACGAATGATATTTTGGAAAGAATTTTTACGACACCCCCCCTCGACTTAATAAATAATGAAATTTTATAAATTTTAGTCCGAGGAGTGTTAGTAAACCAGAAAAGTGACCACCATTATTAAAGAAACAACCGGGATAAGGTAACATGCAAGTACAATGTTTTATTAAACTGAAAAATATTAGCTTTCTCCCCCTCAACACTTGATCGAAAAAAAATACTGAATTTTGAAAGATTTGAGTGTTGACGGAAGAATTGTACTTGCAATGTTAAAAGAAACATAGATAGAAGAATATTTTTGTTGTTTTATCGGATTTTATAATTTTGTATTTTGTTTTTGAAAAATATTTACAAAAGAGGTTTTGGTGTTTGACTCGTTTTTAAGAATGTTTTAAGAGTTCATCCAGTTCCTCTTGAGTCAAACACCGCATACCAATCCGGTGGACCAACTCATTAAACCTAGCAGGAGCTAAGGCTTTGGTGAGAAGATCTGCCAATTGGTATTCAAGACCACAAAATATAATTCAACAGTACCCTGTTCCACGTGGTCCTTGATGAAGTGATATCGAAGATCGATGTTCTTTGATTTCGAATGTTGAAACTAAATGCACGAGATCGCAATAGCACTTCGATTGTCGCAAGTACATCGGGATTCTCAAATACGTAACCATAGTCCTTGAGTTGTGTTCTCATCCAAATGACTTGAGCACAACACGCCGACATGGATACATATTATGCTTCTGGTTGAGGACAAATGATGTACAATCCTGCTTCTTCGATTGCCATGACACCATTTTATCACCAAGAAATTGTAATGCTCTCAAGTACTTTAACGTGAATCTAAGCATCCCACGTGATCAGCGTCAAAAGCGATTAGTTCAAAACCAAAATCCTTCGGATACCAGATTCCCAAATTAATGGTTTCCTTGATGTATTGGAGGATTCTTTTAGCCTCTGAGAGGTGGGTTTCAGCTTGGTCTCGACCGATAACGGAGCAAAGATAGACTAAAAACAATATCGGTCTGCTAGCTGTTAGATACATGAGAGACCCAATGATACTACGGTATTTGGTAGGGTCCACCAATTTCCCATGTAAATCAACATCTAGCTTCTTGGTATGAGCCATTGGTGTGGCATAGGTGTCACAGTTCTGCATTCCAAATTTGTTTAACAATTCAAGGGCATATTTGGACCGACTCAAGAAAATACCACGGGTGATTGATGAACTTGCATTCCAAGGAAGAATGTGAGTTCACCCATCATTGACATTTCAAAATGTTTTGTCATAAGTTTTGCAAAAGCATTTGAGTATTTTAAATGTGTTGACCCAAAAATGATGTCATCCACATAGATTTGAACGATTAAGATGTGAGCCCCGTGATATTATATAAAGAGTGTAGGTCGAACCTTTGGTAAAATTATTGGCAATAAGAAGGATGATAATTTATCGTACTCACGCCCAGGGCTTGTTTGAGACCGTAGAGAGCTTTCTTCGCTTTGTAGACATGATTAGGGAACTCTGATCAACGAATCCTTACTGGCTAACATAGACCGCTCTTTCGCTTGTCCATTGAGAAAAGCAGTTTTGACATCCATTTGAAAGACCGTGATGTTCATGTGAGCCGCGAAATGCCGAGTAAAAAATCCAAATGTCCTCAAGACGAGCAACCGGAGCAAATGATTCTTCAAAGTCAATACCCTCTTCCTGTTTATAACCCTTAGCCACCAGACGTGACTTGTTTCTAATTAAGGTTCCTTCAAAGATCCAATTTGTTTTTCCAAATCCATTTTAGACCAATGACGAAGACCCACGTTGGTCTTTCAACCAGTTCCCATACTTCAAGACGTTTGAATTGGTTGAGTTCATCCTGCATGGATTCAATCCAGTTGTCCTTTGTCATTGCCTCTTTAATGTTTTTAGGCTCAGATTGGCAGACAGTGAGTGCATAAATGCAATGTTCACCATCTGTGAAGACGCTGTCTCGCTAACGAATCGGGTTGATTCGGTTACCAATAATATTCTCAAGAGGATGGTCTTTTGTCCAACGATGTGTAGAGGGTTGATGTTGGTATACATTGTGCAGATTTTGAGGATTCAAATGGCTTGTAGATGATTTCGCAACATCAGGTGCAGCAATTTCATTAGCAAACGGGTTAAAGAACGCATTTGGATCAAAATCTGCAGGTGGGGGTACTTCATTGTTAAGAACATCATCACCGGTTCAACGTCATTGATGCGCTTTGTTCAACTGTTGTTGTAGAGTCAATCTGGTGGTGCTTCTTCAACCGTAGTTGTTGTGCAGTGTATCGGTATTGATTATGATCAGTTGTGCGGAAACATGGATACACCGAGCACGCTCATCAATGTCATCACTAAACAAATGGAGCAAATAGATTTTCCATTTGTTGACGAGTAAGCGGGGCTTGATCCGGTGATGATGGGGTTTGAGGGAAGTTTAAACGGTTGTGACCGGTTTCAAGTCGTTATGCTCGTAGCCATTTCATAAGCTCATCAAAATTAGCATGAATCGCTTCCATAACCTCGCTTTGTATGACGATTCCGTGATCCGTAACCTTTAGAATTATCACAAGATCCAATAAAACTCCAATGTCACTTTGGCTTTGAGCTTTCCAAAGTCATCACAATTATTATTTGGGTAGCAAAGAGATCCAAATACATGAAAGTGTTTGAGATTCGGTTTTCTATTGTGGATAAGCTCAAATGGTGTTTTGTTGTGGCGCTTTGTAATCATTGGCGATTACTTGAGTGTAGCATGCATTGAGATGCCTTCGCCCATAAGTAATATGGAAGTTTAGCATTGATTAACATCGCTCGCAGCTTCCACTAACGACGGTTTCGCCTTTCAACAACTCCGCTTTGTTCTGGGGTACGTGCTATGGATGTTTGATGCTCAATTCCCACTTTCTCATAATATTCCCGAAGAGTTTGATTCAAAAATTCAGCCTTTGTCTGCTCAATTTGTCCGACGTTCCGAGCTGAATTTGAATTTTCGTGAGAAAGGTGATGATCATCTGTGGAGCTTGATCTTTACTTCAAGAAAATAAACCCAAGTCCATCTTGAGTAGTCATCAACAATTACCAATATGTAGCGCTTGCCATTAATCGCTCAGACGCCAAGATCGGGCCACACAAATCCATGTGAAGAAGATGAAGCACATGCCGAGATCGTGTTCCACCTTTGAGGAAAATGAGCACGGTGCTTTTTCCTTGTTCACAAGTCGAACATAGGTGATCTTTAGAATACCTGAATCTCGGGAGACCTTCAACAAGTTTGTGTCGAGCAAGGTTGGTGATGGTTTGAAAGTTTAGATGTGTGAGACGACGGTGCCATAGCCAAGATTTTGTAGATGTAGCCTTTGAGAGTAGACAGATGGGAGATGAAGCAACCATGTCTTGCATTGAGATTGTGTATAGACTAGAATTGCGAGAGCGGACATAAGATCGCTTCCTTGTAGATCACTTAATGAAACAAGTTTTTTCCCTAAAAGCAACTTCCAAATCTCCATCACGAATTGACCGATCGAAAAGAGATTGTGACCGAGGCCTTCCACATAATAAACCCTGCTAATTTCAATATTGCCATTGATATAATATTCGTAGCCCATGATAGGCGCCAAGTGATCATTCCCGAATCCGACAGCTCCAATGAACTTTGCAATAAAGTTTGATAACGAGTTAAGGTTGCCGTCATGTGTCGGGAACATCCGCTATCAACAATCCAAAGGATGATCTATATCACCGTGACATTACAACGCATCGGATGGAATAGAAGTAGATGTGGAACCCGATGAGTTAGAGGGTTCCTTAGCGCTATAGTAGAAATACACACATCAATGATTTTAGGTATCCATTTAAATCCTAGTGTATTATGTATCCATTTCCGCCATCTCCAACTAGTCTTAGCTTTAGTCTTAGTGAATGCACTAGGTGGTAGAATCTTCCTTGGAGGTGATATCGAACTACAGGACATCAATGCTCTTAGAATCTAAGGAGGGCGGTCTACCAAGCACTGACTTAGAAGCATTAGTGGGCCTAGAGGTATTCCGATTCTTAGGATTCCTTAAACGAGACAAGATAGCTCTAGCAACACATTTGTCATGACAATCAGAAAGCATACTTTTACGACAATTAACACAAGAAGCATTGTAATATCAAAAGTACTTAAAGGTTTAGCATTCGTTACAACACTTTTTTCATTACATTTGTCAGACGCAATCTCTAAAGTGGGTGCAACGTGGAATCTTATTCAAATTCCTGGGGTGTTCTTTTACTTCAGCATTCCTTATTATTCTTTTCTTAGGTCGCAACTTCCTATTCTTCCTTGTATTGCTCCTAGGTTGTGAAGTGCGGACATTTGGAAAAGAAGCAACTATTCTCATTTCTAAGAGAGGGAAGCACATTAGTAACTTGTGTTTTGTCAAAGAGGCAACTGGGTTCACGCTAAGTGTTACAGGTGCAATTCTTTAATGATGCTAGGTGAACTTGTTCATACTTTCCTAAAATTTTCCTTAACTTAATGATAGTGTGCACCAAATCTTGATTTTCGAACTAAGATTTCCAGAAAATTCATGACTTCTTTAGTGTGTGCAAGATAATGATCAAGTTCGTTTGATGCTTCATCACGAATCTGTTTGAGTAAATCAAATGTGACACCATATTCCTTTTAACTTTGGAAAGTTCATGTTCATATTTTGAGATTTGACACTTAAAAGACACGCTTTGATCATCCAGTTGCTCAAGTTTTGGATTAAGATTTTTTGCATGCAACTTGGCGATTTTGTTTTGAAAAGCAAGTTGTTGATCGTGAATATCTTTTTGACACCAATTAAGACGACGTTTTGCATTTGAAAGTTCGCTTAATAATCGTTCATTTTCAACTTTTAAAGACTCGATTTGAAGCACATTATCAGTATTCTCAACAAATTCAACAGAATCAACAAAGATCACAGAGATAATCGATGCATATGCAACAGATTGTAATAACACAACATTATGGATATCAGGAAAATAACATCTTCCAAGAGTCGATCAACATCTTTTCTCAACAGCTTTTACGCTTAGTATTTGAAATCGATGTTTCTGTTTTCTCGAAAACTGCTTTCATGAGACCAAGTTCCTTGTGAAAATCCCTTTCCCAATATAGTGCACAAGTTTTCAAATTTTTGACATGGGGTAAAATTCTTTTCTCAAGAATATCTCTATGTTCTCGCGCCATTGGCATTGAAAATGTTGAACTTTTATTTCGAATGAAATTCAATCTCACGTTCCAAAATTTTAAGGTCGGATAAGAAAGTGTCAAAATATTTGATAACGCGACAACTTTCTGCTTTAGTTTACTTCACTAAGTGAAGGTAAAGGACCATTAATTTGTGCACCATTGTGTTGGGACAAACTTGAAACCGTGTGATAACCAAATGTTTGTTAGAAGTATCTTGTTATGTGACAAAAGTTACGGCTTTTGAATAGTTAAATGGTTTGTTATAAACGACATTTTCCATATTTGACCGACTCTCATCGCATCTAATTCCTCCATCCGATTATACTCAACAACAGTCATAATTGAATTATCAATTCTATGTTCTCGCATTGTAAACTTCGTGATTTGGTTTGAATGCTCTGTGTGAAAACTTAGGTTTGTAATCGGCAAGATTCGGTCCATATCCATTTGGATTTGGTTTGAAAGTAAACTTTTGAATCGTTGTGATTGATTCACCATGTTTATAAACAACATTTCAAACTCTTTGATTTTGTTTTGTAAGTCGACAATTTCTTCAAGATAGTTATCTATCCGTTTCGTGGAATGCTTTTTGTACTCAGAGAACTGCTTTTGACAAGTTAACAACTCAGCCTTGGCTTTTTGAGTTTCCAAAGTAAGAGCGCTAATTTGTTGTTTATGTTCATGTTTCATTTGTTCTATTTGAGACAACAAAGCATTCTTCGGCGGCTAGATCACCTAATCTGTCATTCCAAAGATTTTTCGCTTTGATGTGATTTGGCAAAGCGGCTTCAAAACCTTTTCACCTTTTCTTGAGTTTTGAAAAAGTTGATTTGTCGAATTAAGCATTCATTATCCCGAATTAACAATGCATTTTTCTCTTTTAATTTCGCAAGCAAATTTCCAAACGCGGATTCTTGGTCTGTAATTAAGGTCAAGAGCTCAATTCTCTATTAGACAAAGCTCATCTTGTTCAACGTGAGTCTCAACATGATCATTATTTAGATCCTCAAATATAACCACGAGTCAACTTGATTATCAATATTAACCATAAGGTTATCTTGATCATCAAATATAACTATGGGATCTATTTGATAATCATCGGAATGAGATGTGGATTGCTCATGTTGAACACTCGATCCTTGCCTGATGGAGAAATTGGCGGAGATATCGAGATCAAGAATGAGTATATTTTGTTCGGGTACTGAGACAAGCCATCGCTGTCATACATCGGGCCTGGTCACTCATGTGTAGAGCTTGCATGTGTGCCATCAACATCACTGCGTGATTAGCCCGCAAGTCCTCCATATCATCATCGACCGTGATCCGCCATAAAGCTCGTTCCTTGTTGGTAAGAGTGCCACCGGCTTCATCCTTGAGAGCCAAGAGCAAAGCCTCTTTGTGATAAGCACGCCTTTGTCCTCGGCTTAGGACATGCATTAGCCGATGACCCTTCATTACGCTTATAACAACGAAGACCATTAACCCCATTATGAGCATTCCCTGCTCAACCACTTGAGCTCTCTGTTGTGGAGCACCTCGTTATTCCTTCCATAGCATTAAACCCTTGACCACCTCCCATCCGACGACCATAACCACGATTCTAAACTTCAACGCGTCCATTGTTCACAACACCGATTCCTTGTGTTTGATGAGGAACGGATGCGATTGTTGGATCTGTTTGTATACCGGCCGAAGGCTTTAGCAGTCATAACAAATCCTTGTTGCAATTCATCAAAAACATCGGAGTCCTCATCAGCTTCACCGTAAAGTGCTTGAGCATTGTTGTTGTTGTATGGAACCAATTGAGTTTGTTGAGGTTGTTGTTGTGACGGATCATATGGTGTGATGGTTGCAGCTTGGTTGAGGAGCAAGGTTGAGGAGGAACACTAGTTTGAGCCCACAAAGCAAGTTGTTGATTGTCCGAAGTATGACCGTGGAGCCGGAGTCCACAGATAGCCTTTCTTTGTCAACTTCTTTTGGTGAGGCTTCAAATAGTCGTACAACAATCCGTATGTAGCATGATGAAGAGTCTTAGCTTGACGGAAAAAATGACATACTTCTCCCATTCCGGACCAAGACTACTTAGGAACTTAGTGTTGACATCAATTTGTGGCATGATGATATTGTGTTTGTCCAAATCATTGATGATGTCCGAAAAGCGATGATGATATGACTCTAATGTCTCTCCCGGTTCAATCATGAAGTGTTCATAAGCCAAGTAGATTTTGGATTCCATGTCTTCCGATTGAGTTGTGCCTTCCATAAGAAGATGAATATGTTCCCACATTGCTTTAGCAGTCTTTTGAGCATCAACACTTCAAGGATCGATTGGGTAATCCCAAAAGGATGTATTGCATTGCTAGTTCATCGGCTTCAAATTTTAGAAGTTCATCACCGTGAGGTCCGAGACTTGCAATGTTGGTGACAGATCTCTTGGTGGATTAGCATTAGGATCTGGGTGTGACAACACTAGGCATCTGAAATGGACCTTCCATAATGACCTTCTTTAAGAACTTTTCATGTGGCTTCTTTAGATCACAAAACTTAAAGAACCTTATCACCCATTGATCATAATTTCCGGGAGTGAGCATTGGAGGTCTATCAAGTGAGCAAGCTTCATGAATTGATTGTTGGCTACTTAAGGCTTCACACATCTTGCCAAACCATGTTGGTTCCTTCATAGTACTCCTGGATGGATGTTGATTGTAGAAGTTTGTGTAAGGTTGTACTTGAAGACTAGGTGGTGGTTGAACCATTTGTGGTGGAATTGCACCAAGTTGTGGAGTATGTTGTTGATTAAATTGTTGTTGATGATTAAATTGTTGATGTTGTGGACTTAGTTGTTGATGTTGTTGATTATAAGTGTAAGGAAAATAGCTAGAGTATGGCGGTTGTGACATGTTGAAAACTTGTGTGGTTAAATGGATCTTTGTAGTCGAATGAACCCGTTGTTGATGAAGTATCCTTAGGCGTAGAAATCACAGAAAAGCAAAGTACCACTTATGCGTAAAAACACCATAGATACGCGTATAACAGCAATAGTTACGCGTAAGATTAGCTTACGCGTAAGAAATGAGAAAACACTAAAGTTATGCGTAAACATAAAGTTAAGCGTAGAAAACTTAGGCGTAGGATTAACTTATGCGTAAGACAAAACTTAGCGTAAGATGAATCTTATGCGTAGGAGTTCTACGCGTAAGCTTGCTTATGCGTAAATTTAGGGTTTTACCTAAAGATCTTTTACACTATCACAAAGGCAAAAGATATCCAAAGTCGGTGTTTTCGTGCTTATCCAAGCAAGAAAAACACCGAGTAATCCACTAAACTAAGATCAAACCAAGGAACTCTTATGTAAATTTAGGGTTTCGTTATACGCGAGAACTTCACCAAAAATGATTTTTGCCCAAAGATGTTTCTAAACCCGATTTTTGTGATGAAATAGCTTCAATATCACCAAAATAACACAAAAGTGTGAAACTTGATGATCCAAAACTTCAAAATACCTTATGCGTAACGATGAACACGCATATAAAACCAAGTTTAAAACTAAGGAAACACGTAAAGTTGAAACTTTTTGCTTAAAACTCAAATTTTAACATTTAAAACGCTTGAAAGTACAAGAATCTTGGATTGAAAGTGTAAAAAATGAGTTTTAAGCGAACCAAAGCTTGAACGCTTGTTACTGCAGAAGACCGAAACTCACTTCAAAAAACAAAACCGATTCACCCAACTATTTGGCGAATGATACCACTGTTAAGTTCCCATATTAGTAACACAAGCATCAATATAAAAATAGAAGATAAGAGATTGGTTGAACACGTTAACACACACAACACAATGAAATGGAGAAAGTTATGCGTAAGGTGAATGAATAAAATTAACAACCAACCCTCAAGTGAGGGTTATATAAGAGTATTTATAGAGAGCTGGGCAACACTTCTGCACTCCTTCCCTTCTTATGGACTTGGGCCAAAGCTTATGGGCTTTCTACATAAGCCTTAGCTTAATAACAAACATCAAGGCCATATTAAGCTAATATTACATATGAATCACTAACACTTGAATTAATGTTTAGGAGCTATTCCATCTACATTCATTAAACATATATGATTTTGTGAACTTTTCCAATGAATGATGGAGTGTTGTCTTTGTTTATTTGTGAATCTTTTACCTCAAAACCCTAATGTCATATGAACGAGGATGCTGACAAATATTTTACAAGTACCTATAGATTTTTGTATTATTTGTTACATGTACCCGTAGATTTTTGTGTTATTTGGGTCACAACTTCCACTTTTTTGCAACATGTACCCATAAACTCATACTATAATACTGGTGTAGTTATTGGTATAACTGATGTTTATGCATCAAAAAAACCTAAACCTATTATTATTAAATGTGTTTTTTTGACATATGAATTTCAATAAGCATTCAAGGAGATTTCAGTGACAGAAATTTAAGGAACGGATTATACTGGAGGATTAACAATCCTAATCCAAAACCACGATTGATTATCACACAATGGATTCAACACAAATCAATCGGATCTATGAATACAGGTTTGTGTATGATAATTTTTAATTTTACTTTTGTGCTTTTTAAATTGGCTTCTTGAATTAACTGATTGTGATTAGCAGTATAGTTTTTTTTTTTTTTTTTTTGTTAAATGATTTAGGGTTCATGTGAATACAAAAAGAGAAGACATCCATAAGCTTATATATCTTGATACATCAATGTTTGTGATAGATGAGGCACGGGTAAGCCTTAATCACTTTTGGTTCTTTAAAAAGAAAACCTATGATTGTATAACATGCCATTGTTTCACTAAATTAATCTTAGGTTGTTTGGTCCTTGGAAGTGCGCTTTAAAACTGATTATGTGATATGGGAATATTAGATAATTGGTTAAATTTTTAGATTTTGTAATGTGAATATTCGGTGATTGTAATGTGCACGTACATGTACTAGAGTCGAAGTAAACGGTTCAATGCCCAGGTAGCTTTCTATTATGGACTCATTATCCAAAACGTTAGGCCTCTCCGTATAAAGGTTGATAAAGACAGTAACGCTGCTGCAACAACAGTTCCTGTTGCCGTTCAGGATAGGACTTTACCTGCTTCATTTGATGCAGATAATCCTACCCATCGGTATAGAGCTCTGGATTCTGCTAACCAGTGGCTCATTAGACGAGTCCTTGATCCACACGGTTGGGACCATGATGTTGGTTATGAAGGAATTAATGAGTCCTTGATCCACACGGTTGGGACCGTGTCATTTTCTGGTCAGGTTACAAAAGATGCTAATCTGCAAATGAAGGTATCAAGTGCAATGAAACATGGGAAATCGAAATCAACAACTGTAGCTTTTGATATGCAAATTGTTGGAAAAGATATGTCTTATTCTCTACATAGCGATACTCGGGTCATTAGTTATAGGAAAAACAAAGCATTGGCTGGTATTTCGGCTACTTACTTTGGTGACACATTAACAGGTGGTGTGAAGTTCGAGGACAAGTTAATGATTAATAAATGAGGAGAGTTGGTGGTGTCAGGAGGGGCGGTTATTGGTCGTGGTGATCTGGCTTATGGGGGCAGTTTGGAGGCTACATTAAGATATAAGGATTTTCCTTTGGGTCGAGTTTTGTCAACCATTGGACTGTTAGTTATGGATTGGCATGGAGATCTTGCACTTGGGTGGAATGCTCAGTCCCCGATTCCTATTGGTCGAACTACAAACCTAATCAGCCGTGTGAATTTAAATAACAAGGGGTCGGGACAAGTTACTGTTCGTCTGAATAGCTCAGACTAGCTATAAATTGCATTAGTTGCATTGGTTCACTTGTCATTAAACTAATTGGGTATTATCAGTCTCGGGATCCAGGATATTAGTTTCGTGCATTTGGCACCATTGTTTGGAGATTGAAGAAAGTTCTGTGGTATACGCTGCAGGATTGCTGAGATTTTTTGGGTCTTTGACAGGTATGTTTGAACATGGTCTCGATGTGAAGGTTCTTCAAGCTCCAGCTTTAAGGATGGTTTTGAAGTTCATGATCTTGTGTTTCACGGGTATATACACTTTATTGTGGTTCGACTTCATTGTAGCAATTTTGAAAGGTACATGCATTTCATTCAATTTTATTTATTTGTTTTTAATCACTACAAGCTACTATTATGGTTAATGAACAATTAGTAAACACTTTACACGTTTTTAAATGAACAAGATTGTTAAATGTTACTGATGTTGATGAACAGACATTTTACACGTTAAAAACAAGTTTTGTTGAGGACCAAGATGATTTTAACAGGCAAGGGCATTTCAGAACAAACTTTTATGAGTTTTGTTCATCACAAGTCTCGCCGGTTTCATGTCTGTATTCAAAACGGGCTCTTTTTAGGCGTTATACAACTTTAGACTTTTTAAAGGATCCTTACACATATATCATATATGTGACTGATGCTAGAGGGAAAAGGGGGATAACTAATGAATTAGTTTTAAAAATCGTTTTTGATATTCATATAACCATGTAAAAAATAACAACGAATGCTAAAAATGGGAAGCTAACTATAAGTAAGCTGATGGTCTGTTTGGGATACTGTGTATCTGAAATGTTTCTGTGTTTATGCTTGATTTTGTAGGATCTATTGAAGGAAGTTCACAGATGTTCAGCATGCCTACAACAACTCCTGCTAGAAAGAATGGCGCTGATGAATTTCTTAACTCTGAAAATGACAAGAACGATTATGATTGGTAGGTTTTGTTGTGTTGACACTATGTCTTGATTTACATGTACATGGTGTTATTTTTATGACCTCTTGTGGGAATATGTAGTAAGCGGAAAGAATATGGTTTATCACTCATATATGAGCTATATATTATGCTTTCAGGCTTTTGACGCCCCCTGGCACTCCTCTTTTCCCTTCACTGGAAATGGAATCACAGAAGAAAACTGTCATGGGTCATACTGGAACTCCCAAAGCTCGTCCTACTGCACTAAAATCTCGAGTAAGAGCAATTTTTTGTTTCTATACAGGATAGCGTTATATAGTTTATGTATTTCAGGGATATTAGTTTGACAAAAGTTTTCTGTTAGGCCTTTTTTGTGCCAATTTCAATACAGCATCTCAAAGTATTGAACCAGTGAACTAATTATGTTCTGATTCTAGATCTTTTATTGTTAAGTTAATAATTCTCTTGTGTTCTTGGAAACATTTGGTGGATAGGTAATTATTATTTATGATCTTTGAAACTTCTGGTCTAGTGGCTCGAGCTTCCTGTCATTGCAGATGTTGTTGTGGGACCCCCTTTCATTTACATTGATCAAGTAAAAAGCTCTCTAACTGACCGTATTGAGATAGCTGCTAAAAATTCTTGGATTGGAAAAGGTGGAGCTTTTACCGGAGAGATCAGGTATTCATCTTCATTTAACGCAATGTATTACATTATATAACCTGCCCATTACCTGTTTATATGCTTCTCTCTTTTGATACAAGGAGAACTGGACAATAACTTGGTAGCCCATTACCTGTTTATAATTATCATCTTTAATCTAAAAAGCCTGCCTTTATGGTTCCAGGTTTTGGTGGAAGGTTCAGATAAACCAATGGTAGTGGCAGTTGAAGCGTAGCTTATGTTGAAGAAAGCAGACTTCAAGAAAAAGTTTACTGCCTTTGATCAGCATAAAAAGATTGTGAAAGTTAACCGGTTGCCTGTTTGTGTGGCTGATGGTTTACCTTCAATGGTAAGAAAGTAAAGGTTTTTCATCAAATTGTAAAAATAAATGTACACTACATGCAATGACAAAAGCGTGGAAGTACTACATTTTCATGCAGTTTCACTCTATATTCAAATTTGATTTGTCTCCTGCTATTAACATTATCTGTGCCAACTGAATGTCTCGATATTTTAGCGTTGTCATATTGAGTTGTGTTTTGTGTTTGTATCCATGGTAGATGGAGTATAGCTCTGGTGAAGAGTCCGAGTTAAGTGAGTCGGAGATATTTGAATACAAAGATAAGCCGTATGAGCAACTTAGGAATGGAATTTATAAGGTCAAATATCCGAAAGGCATTCTTAGATGTCCTTTCTGTGCCGGTAAGCTTATTGCTTTTATTGTTGTAGGTAATACATAATGAATAAAGTGGATGACGTTAACTTTTGTATCGTTAGTTTGGTGACTTTGGAGTCTATGAGGAACGTATGGGATGTCTTATCTGAAGTGTTGCAAGCCATTTATCCAAAAGACCGTAAGGTATGGTTAATCAGTAAAAAGTGCCGCCTTTAACTCATCTGTTAACAATGTGTATTGAATGTAACAGTTAGTTTCTGTTATAAACCCATCTATGATGTTTTATGCATTTTAGGCTGTAAAATATGAAGTTATTGTCGATCTTTATGGTACGGGACAACAGACTTTGTAAATTGCTAGCCGAGCCATTGGTGCACCACCAAAAGCGGTCCCACTGGAAAATCCACCAAGGGCTGAGGCGTTGGGAACACCTCGGCCTCCAACTGTTGAGGCTGTGTGCGTCCCATTTCCATCCATATCACGTGGAGACCTGCTGTCTTGGGTGGTATTCAGATGACCATATCGTGCTTCATAACCTTTGAGGTAATATCGAGCTCCTATCAGTTTTCTGCAATAATTCATAGCTATTATAAGTCTAACTCCTCATACTCACATAAATCAGCATAATATGTAGTCCATTTAACATCCTTTATTTATAATATTGCCAGACTTGGTTTAATATACGTACGAAGATAAACCGGCATTCTTTTGTAAATTTAGTCTAGCATATATTTTGAAGAATCAGTTATAAAGCTTATTTTTTTTTCTAAAAAAAGGTAAAATATAGTATAAACGGGTCGATCCGGGTCATGATCCAGTTTTATTTATACGTTGGATCTTGGGTGAGATCCCCAGGATCTATTTAGTAAGATCATGGGTCAGATCCGATTTTCAGGAGATCCATAATGAGTGTTTGGGTGGGGTCTCATAATGGGTGTTTGGACATGGTGTAATACTTGGTATTATACATGGTTAAGGTTATATTCATTGTTTCTTTCGAAACTGAAGATATAAGGGGTGTTTGAACATAATGACCCAAAAAAAGTCAAGGGAGTAAATTCCTAAAAAATGTTTACGGGTTGGCCAAAACATTGAAAGTGTACTGGTTTACCACTATGAAACTTAATATTATAGGGTCAACTTAAAAATGCTCTTAAAGATCATATTAGCTGTATTGATATTACTTAATTAAGAGGCCACCAATATTGTTTAATAGATGATTATGTGTATTTATGTATATATAGTTGGCTAATGAGAGGCTCAATAAGTTGCAATAAGTTAAATTTCAGTTTCTATTGCATTTGTCCGTTTCTAATGTGGATTGTGATTTGGATTTACAACGGTGGATCTTTGGTCTATAATTGATTTACAACAAGGAATAGTTATACGCAACCCACATACATGTTCCAAGTTAGAGTATAATATTTTTTAATTTATTTTAATTATGTTATTGAATTATCTTTCCATCTTAATACATGGCAGTCAACGATTACTATTGAAGGTATAAAAATGGTTGCTGTATACAAGCTTCTGAGGAAGAAAACGTCGACTTACAACAGCTACCTGACCCGACGAGAATAACATTTTTATGCAGAAAGGTTACCGTACGCGATCTCCTCCCATTTCATGTACCATACTTACTTTCTTTGTAGTGACTAATAAGGATCAACTTTATTTTCAGGTTCTGAGTATGGTAAAGCAAATTAAGTAATCATGATTGTGTATATGCCGACTTGTGATGAGTCACTATTCCTGTGCTGGTAGACCGGGTCACTTATCATACTTTTAGAAGTCATGCCTATTTGAGACACAGATTTAGTTTTCATATTTTCATGCTTTAAGTTAGCTAATGTGATTTAATCATCTCTCTTTCAGATCAGGTCGGAGTAATCGTATAGTCGTCAAGTATTCACAAGTTTCTATATCACCATATCCCATCAGGTATTCACTTTAATTTTTAGATGTCTCTGTCTCTATATTAAGTTTTCAGATGTCTAAGTTAGATTGTGGTTAGGTCTATGTAGTTAATCTCGGCGATATATCGCCGATATATCGTCGATATCTCGTATATCGCCCCTAAAAAAAATATCGGTTCAAAATATTGCCCCAAAATATCGGATCCGATAATATCGGCGATATTTCGCGATATTTTGGCGATATTTTGAAATCGGCGAGATATACGATATGGCGATATTTTGACTTTTACTTTTTTTGACTTGAGAGAACCCCAATAAATGAGAACCCAATTAAAAAACCCACTTGAACAACCTTTAATGATTCGTTATAAGGTGAAACCCTAATTTCGAATCTTAAAAACTCGATCTAGAATGCTAAGGTGTTTCAAAACGGTGGCACCGAAAATAGAATCCATGAGACCTAGATCTATCATCTAGATAGGTGGTGTAATTGTTGGAGTTCACTGAAAGTTGGCCGAAATGAAGACGGCGCCGGAACCCTAATGGGTTGGCCGGAAAATATAGAGAGAGAAAGGAGGAATATGTGTGTGTGTGTTTTGTAGTGAGAGAGTGAAGAGAGTGAAAATGAGAGAGTGGGAAGGTAAGGGGTATTTATATATATAGTTAATATTCTAGATAATATAAAAAACCGATATCTCACCGATATCTCACCGCGATAACCGATATTTCAAATATCGGTCCTTGAACGATATGTGATTTTCGACCGAGATAACTACATAGGGTTAGGTATTAGTAACCATATATATGCAACTTAATAGATAAAAGTATTAAACCATTAGTTGGGTGAGAATGTGAGGAACGGGTTGTTTGGTACTGAGTAAAGTGTTGCAGCGAGGCTGTTTTATTGTTTGAGAATACTACAATGGAATCAATTGTTACTCATAGTGACATGCATAAGATAAATTGAGATTCATTTTTTAGAAATAATGATTTTAACTGTAAATTTGATGGAAGTGTTAGAATCAGACCAGAGTAGAGATGCAGATAGATAGATAAAGATGGAATTGTTATAAACACAAGATCTACTTAAATGATCAACGGGTTCACCTCTTATTTTAGTTGATTCTTTCTAAGTTTCACTTCATTGTGAACTTTAGTGGAGGATTAAAAATTGATAAAAAGAATTTGCAAAATATGTACCATTCACCTATAGATTAAGACTCATGTGTGTTTGTTTTTTTTACATTTTTATATATTTTTATATCAACAAATCAGACCGTGATATTACTAAATATCCCATACCCGAGTGTATCGAATAATACAATGGTTCAACATCCTTTATGAGTTTCGGGTCAGCACCAACAACCATAATTGGACCAATTTGAACTGGAATGACAGATGGAAGTTATAAGGCTTTTGGCCTTGAGTTGTATAGATACAAACAGGCATCAGTTGAAAAGGAACACCGAACTAGAAGGGGTAGATCCGTCTTTTTGGCTCTGCGATCTTGAATTTATTGGCTGATTGGTTTATTCTTTCTCACTACAAGAGTACCCTAAAGGATCAAGTATGTATGCATTAACAATATTTTAGCATCTTTTATGCTTGTCTTTTCTAGCTTTTTTTTGTTATCCTTTTTTGACCCAATAGAGATGAATTATAAACTGAATCTGTCCATTCATATAGAAATGGGTCAAAATTGCTACCTATACTTAAGAAAATATCTATACCTCACATAATCATGTTTATCATATTCTTACATGTGTACTATGATTTTATTAACAGATGATGCTACTCAAGATCCTGTTGTGGAGATTCTTAAAGATTGATATGAAGCCACAAGTGGTTTTCTATCAACAACTATCATCTCGGCGATTCTCACAGTTCACCCGTGAGATTGTTAAAAATTGATATGAAGCTACAAATGTTTTCTATCAACAACTATCATCTCGACGCATTCCTCACAGTTCACCAGTGAAAAACCAAAAAAAAGTTGAGCATTTGGTTCAAAAAATTAAAAGGCTCCACTCTGAACAAAACGAATGTCGGACATATTACATTGCATCTCTATGTGATAAGACTAACTTGAAGGGAAGATACATCTTTGAGATCCTCTTAGCTTCAGGGCTCCTCCTTGGATGATTCGAGTTCCATTCCTCTGGTCATCTGATTAACCCCGAGCTATTTTTGGTCTTGGAATATACATGATTCAGTAATCTGCAGAAAGAAAAGTTCCACAGGAAGTTAATCCTTGATTCTGTTCATGAGATTCTTCTAAGGAAGTTTAGTTCACCATCTAAAATGATGCAAAATCCTATAAAGCTTTTAAGTGAGCTGCGTTTGGAGGTAGAACAACATCAAGTGCGTAAGAAAAGTGATTATATTTGTGGTCGCATTACCTTGGTGAAGTTAGGGGTGATAGGGAGGTGCAATGAACTATGTTAGAACTACTTAATCAATTGGATGGTTTCAGCATTGATCAGCATATCAAGGTACTTCTTTTGATCCTAGGTTAACATATTTAGAAAATGTAGCAATTTCAACCCACTTATGAATTGGTCCATTTGGGTTATGCCAATGTGATTTCCTAATCTTGCGACTGTAATTACCACTTTTATGTCTCATAATCTTACATATGTATTTGTTAAGGAAGGAAGTTACAAAACAGTTTTTAAACAACCGTTCTATTAAAGTGGAAGATCAGAAAACATGGTACATAACCAAGTTATATTTGGAGCGAGTAATTTGATATGGAAAAAGTAAGATTCTAATAAAAGTATTATGAATGCTTTCCATTGCTCCTAATATTACTCCTAAATCCTAATATTAAGGAGAAAAGTTAGGTGCCGCACAACGGGTCAAAACACGTTTCGTAATAATTCTTTTTTGGTGCAGGTCAAGATAGGGTGGGTTGTGGCGATTTGTGCAACTCTATTTGGCCTAAAAGATAACATGAATACATTCCTCTGGTGAAGAAAAGGTTACAATATTTTTTTTTTTTCTTTATTGTCCTCAAAAAACTTAGTGGTGATAGTTTCGTGACTTCTTTACATTTTTGAAAAATAACAATGTTGCAGGAATCTCTTTGACTGCATAAAAACATTTCACCTATAGTAGTTATTAATGCTCATCGCACATTCCCTTAACAGAGTATGATAATGCAATGGAGTCTAAAAGTTTTATTAACCTTTACTTTTTGAATATGTATGATGCACATGTCAGGTTCTTCTTTCCCTTTGAAACACACATTCCACAACAAACTTGAAATCCCTTGCACATTATATACTGACCTACGTAAATGTATTTACATACTTATCATTGTATGTGTTGTTGCCAATTTGTATGTGCCACCTTTCTAATGCCACTACCATAGGTGTCGACCCACCATCTGATGGAATGATAGCTATGCATGTACGCGCAATCTTAGATCAAGTCTATTTTACATTAAATCACATGTCAGACTTCATAATACGTCAGTTTCTGAGCTCTCAAGCATTTGTGTTCTCATGAAACTCATCAACTCCACAATAAGGGGCTTGTAGCTAATTCGTTAAATATTTTTTTATACAACATATGGTGAAATTCCCATACTTTAAAAGAGTCGATGTCTTTTTACAAGGTTAATGAACATGGAATTATGGTTGAGTAATCTGAATCAGGTGCATAAAGTTGGACTTATGGTTCCAATGGATCAACCAAAGGCTTCCCTTTAGATGTTAAAGGTACCTATTTAGAATGTTATGGGTTATCTTTTATGTGCTTATTTAAATTTGGAAAAGCCGATAAGCTCATTGTTTTCGGCTTCAAGCTAATCAACTCGAGCTTATTCTTCAGATAAGTCCATAAGCTGAAGGCTAATTAGTT
>OU343223.1:253752922-253846453 GCA_910596185.1 Chrysanthemum makinoi
CCTTTGTCGATGACGAGTTAGTGAAAGTGAAGTCCGAAATCAAAAGAAAATATAATAAAGAAAGATGAAACATTAAATAACATAAATCATCAATATTAAAGAGTCTAAAGATCATCCCGTAGAAAAGGTTATAGGAAAATTAAATGAAAGAACCTTAAAATCTCAAGTCCAAAACCAAAGTAGTTTATCTTGTTTTGTCTCAACCATAGAACCTAAAAACACTCAAGAAGCCATAAAAGATGAAAGTTGGGTAATGGCTATACAAGAAGAGTCCACCTAAAAAACAAACCATAATCGGAACAAAATGGTTATATAAAATAAAGTTAGATGCAAACGGTGTCGTGTCTAGAAATAAAGCTAGAAATGCTCCCGTAGCTAGATTAGAGTATATAAGAATACTTCTTGCTTATGCTTGTGCTCATGATCTTAAGCTTTTTCAAATGGATGTTAAAAGTGCTTTTCTAAATGGTTTTATTAATGAAGAAGTTTATGTAGCTCAGCCTCCAGGCTTTATCGATTTCGAAAAACCTAATCACGTGTACAAACTAAAGAAATCTCTCTACGGTCTTAAACAAGCCCCAAAGGCTTGGTATGATAGACTCAAATCATTTTTAATCAAAAACAGCTATACCATGGGGTTAATTGACAATACACTTTTCACAAAGAAAAAGGACTCACAAATAATTATTGTTCAAATATACGTGGACAATATTATATTCGGATCGACTTGTCAAGACATGTGTGATGATTTCTCAAAAATCATGCATGATGAGTTTGAAATGAGTATGACGGGATAATTAAGTTTCTTTATTGGCCTACAAATCAAACAACTAGAAGATGGTATCTTATTTAATCAATCCAAATACATAAAAGAAATGCTAAAGAAATTTGGATTAGAAGAGTCAAAACCTATTCGAACACCAATGTAATCCGATACCAAACTCACCAAAGATGAAGACGGTGAATCCGTTGATAACACCAAATACCGTGGCATGATTGGTAGTCTTCTTTACCTACGGCTATCGGCCGGATATCATGTTTAGTGTATGTCTTCGCTAGGTTTCAAGAAGACCCTAAAACTTCACACCTATAAGCCGTCAAAAGAATATTTAGATATATAGGGGTACTACTCAATTAGGATTATGGTATCCCAAGGGACAGGGTAGAAACTATTGTATATGCGGATCGGACCATGCGGTGATGATGTTGACCGAAAAAGTACAAGTGGTGTATGTACTTTTATGGGGTGTTGTTTAACATCTTGATTCTCGAAGAAGCAAACGGCATTGGCCATATCAACAACCGAAGCCGAATATGTCTCCGCCGGCAAAGCATGCCAACAAGCACTATGGATAAAATAAGCGTTAGTTGACTACGACATCCATCTAAGTGACATTGTCATTTTATGCAACAACAAGGGTGCTATTGATTTAAGCAAAAATCTGGTGTTGCATTCTCGTACCAAGCATATAGATATATGTCATCACTTCTTAAGAGACAATGTTCAAAAGGGGAACATTTCTATTGAGAAAGTATCATCCGAAGACAACATAGTAGACGTCGCCCTCACCAAACCGTTAAAGCGGAACGAACTTGCTTCGCCTAGGTCTTGGTCTTATGGAACAATTGTCGTGAAATATTTTCATTCTACAAGGTACGTAAACCCTTGCCTTACCTTCTTTTCTGAGTCTAGGATCTATATTTCACACAACTCACAAACAATATGGAGATTTATTTTCAAAACTCAAGATAATTTTCTTTTTCTATACAAGAAATTCTTTGAAATATTTTCTAAAAAGATATTTCTCCCCGTATCATTTTCTCTCAAATAACTCTCACGTATAAGACAAACATTTTCTTTCATTTTTAATATAAAGTAAAAACCTTTTTCATTGCATCTCATATCTTTTGAATGCTAAAGGGAATACATAACTAATATGTGTTTTCGGGTACATTCAATTAAGAAAAATTGAATTAAGGATCACTGGTTATCTCACGTAAATATATATATATATATATATATATATATATATATATATATATATATATATATATATATATATGCTTTTCACTTGTTTGTTTATTTTTCCTCTTTAAAAGGAGTCGAGATAACCGCAACTCCACATGGTTTTCATATAGGCACACACTAGGCACTATTGTTTCAAATGCAAAATTTTAAGCTGCCTGAGAACACCAGTTCCTCGGATCCCAACATTTATGCTGGACGGATCCCTAAAGGATCAAATCTGTGGGAACCGTGCCATAGTAGCCAATTATTTTTCTTATTTTTCTCACTTTGGCTAGAAACTTTCATATTTTCAACATTTTAGCTTTTTCACTAATGAATATGTTACTTAATGCTTGTGTTCTCATGATCACATGCCTTAAATTCATATCTAATCATTAGATTATAGTCCTCATTTTGGTTTTAGCATTCATTGCAATGCATTATTTGCTCTATAAATAAGGTTCCAAAATGCTTACATATCCATCACTCTCAACCTTACAAACAATCATCATCATGTCATCCAAAATATCCTCAACCATTGATGAACTATCTAGTGAAAACAACCTTTTCAAGAAATCCAAAACTTCATCCTACCACCTTTCGTAGTACCACCACCAACCAAATCTAGGAGAACCGCACGGATTAGCATTCGGCCTTGTTGCTTAGCTAAACCTTTATCAAAACGCCCATCACCAACTACTAATTCTTCATCAAATGACTACATTGTAGCACCTCCCTTATCTCCCACAAGTTCATCACCACATTCACCTAACGAGTCTCAACTTGACACCCAAATCACCCTAGCAGAACTCCTTAAGACTCCAAAAACAACTCCACTACCAATGTCTAGTCCACCACCTGCTCCATTTCAACCATCAAAAACTACCCAACTAGCCTCCAACTTAAACCCAAAAGAACTAGTCTTTTTAACACCTCCAATATCTCCAAACACTTATTCAAAGAGCTTGAACATCACCACATCTACCTCCCATCACCTTACAAGAACATCTAGGTTCTTATCCACCACCACTCCCAACATCATGGACTTTGATCCATATTTTCCAACATTTCCACCACCTATTCCACACTCCAAAAATCAAACCTACCCGGAAACCATCCACCAACACCTCCCTCACCATCTCCATTGCGAACATTGTCAATCCACTAGAAAACTTGCAATGGAAATAAGGGACGAGATGCGGTTCATACTCAACCATATCCTTGATCGCATCAACATTATCACTCACCAAAACTTCCATAATTAACCCATATGCAAGCATGGAAGGAATGATAATATTCTTTTCTCTATTTTGTTTTCTTTTCTTTTGAGTCATTTAAAAGAACAATCCTTGTTCTTAGTTTTACATTTTGTATGTGGCATATATACCACTATACTTTGATATTTTATTACAAGGCTTTGTTTACGTACCTTGGCTCTCTATCTTGTTTCTCGTCTTATACAAGATTATATTACATGTTACTACTAAAATTTCTTTGTAAGTATTATATTTCCTCACTTGACGCCCAATTCTTGGAGGAGCTACCGTCAAGGGGAGCTAGTGCGTTGTGGATCATACTTATTTATATTTCACACTTTAGTTCTTCACTAGGTTTTGTTTCGACAAAAAGGGGGAGAAGAAGTAAAATTTTCATATATTTTCAAAACGTACATCTAATCTTAAGTTTTACTTATCACAACGTTATGTTTTGTGATCAACAAAAAGGGGAGATTGTTAATACAAACAAACCATAAAAACATTTATTCATATTTAGCGATCTCGTTATGTTTTGTTGATAACAAATATAAAGTTATCATAAGTAAAATTATTAGAATACATGTTATTTTTGTAAAATATATACATTTGGTCATTCACATAAAATATTGTAATAATTCATTTGTTGTAATAGTTTATGTAATAGGATGGGTAATATCCAAGACCCATGACCCATACCCATGGAGCTAATCCATAACTCATGACCCATTGCATAACATCATGCATGAAATCATGTTGGGTATTATCCATGACCCATGACCCAATGTCCATGACCCATGACCAATTTTCTAGATATATTGTATCTTGTTGGGTACCCATGACCCAAAGTCCATGACCCATGGCTAATACCCATAACCCATAACCCGATTTATAACCCAAAATCCGGACTGGTACAACCCAGACTGTCGGATCCCTAGGTTTGCACTGGCCGGATCCCCCAAGTGAGGGATCCGCCAGAACCGTGCTACAGAAGGCTTTTTGTGCCTATAAATAGTGAGCCATTTCTTCATTGTTTCTCACCCTTCTTCTTACAACTCTCTCATATATTATCTTACTCTTCTAACCTCTGATCACTTGATCAATCTAGTAGTTCTTCTTTCTTTTGTTGTGATTCTCATATAGGTCCTTCTCAAATGCGAGATCACGATATACTACAAGTCATCCAAGCAAAGGGTCCTTGATTGATTTTTCCATCCACAAGATTTCTGTAGCAAGATCTTGTATTTCATATTTCAGATAGTTGTTATGTAATATTTGTGTTGGTTTGGTCCACCGTGCTATGGACTCGGTATTTAGCTTTGTACTGGAATCTAGTAGTTCTTCTTTCTTTTGTTGTGATTCTCATATAGGTCCTTCTCAAATGCGAGATCACGATATACTAGAAGTCATCCAAGCAAAGGGTCCTTGATTGATTTGTCCATCCACAAGATTTTTGTAGCAAGATCTTGTATTTTATATTTCACATACTTGTTGTATAATAGTTTTGTTGGTTTGGTCCACCGTGCTAAGGACTCAGTATTTAGCTTTGTACCGGAAAAAGTGTAAGCGAAGTTGTGAGGCTTCTCCACCGTGTAGCTTGTTGACATAGTGCTTAAACTCTCGAGTGGGGAACTCGGGGAGTGGAGTAGGGTAAGGAAGGTGTCCTTATAGCTGAACCACTATAAATCACTTGTGTCGTTACTCTCTATCCTTTACTTTACTTGCTTTCATTATTTACTTTACTTATTGCTTTATACTATCTATCCATCCATACGAATTCACATAAGATCGAATCTAAATCTTTGAAACTTAAATTAAAATCGGTAAAACTATTCAACCCCCCCCCCTTCTAGTTTTCTATAAGATCCCTTTTGTATGGGATCCGCCAGATCCGATGGGTCAGAGACAGTTTTGCCTATAAATATAAGGCCATTTCTTCATTTTGACCCACCCATCTTAGATAGAATTCCTCTCTACATTTACATTCATTTAGATTAGTAGGAAAACATATTAAAAAACCTCATTATTTTGATTATAATGCTTCTAACATTCATTTTATTGTAAGCATACTTTCTTGATGACCCACCAAAGCAATCCTTAAAAGATCTTGCCATTTCCATCCACTACATGCATATACATATGAAGATATACAAGATTGGTGATCTTATCATCTTCATCCATTTGAAGGCTTCTCATCAATGGAAGTTCATTTAGATTAGTCGTCCATATCCACTAGACATTTTGTCATGGATCTATGTTATACATTTGTAACATCATCTTGTATCATTAAACTAAATTAGATGGTTTATGTGTTTGTGCTATAAAACACAAGGTTTGTTATGTTAGGCCACAAAACATACCGGGTTTGGTTGTACCCGAAAAAGGACTCGGTATTTAGCTTTGTACTGGAAAAAGTGTAAGCGACGATGGGTTAGTTCTACCAGTGTTAGAACTCGGTATTTAGCTTTGTACCGGATAAAGTGTAAGCAACGTTGTGTAAGGTTTTCTTCCCCGAGAACGGAGTTTGTTGATCTAGTAAATTAACTATCGAGTGGGGTACTCGGGGAGTAGAGTAGGGCGAAGAGGAGCTTTGTTACTGAACCACTATAAATCTCCGTTTTCGGTTTGCAATCTCTTTTACTTATCGCTTTATCTTTACATTATGTTTATGATTGTGTTGTAGCTTAATATTTATGTTTGGGTTGTGGCGACGTGTTTTACTTCATGCTTTATATTATGTTGTTGAAGTATCATTACCACTTTTCATATTACGTCAAACTTGATCGACGATTTGATACAAAAGTTTTAAGTTTTTAACGGAAACATATTCAACCCCCCTATGGTTTCCACAATTGGTATCAGAGCGGGTGTCTCTTATTGCCAAAGCAAAAAGGTTTTTAAAATAGAGTACGATCCATGTATCAAATTTACCGTGAAGTCGGGCATAATATGAAAGTGGTTTCGTTTTGTTACTTTGAAGTATTGTTGTTAGATATCTTGTTATACAAGCTTGATTAATGATTAATATGGGTATATAAATTCACTAAAAAATATATAAAGGTTAAACCTTTTCGTCGGGTCAAAATATTTGTTTTTGTGAATCTGTATTAGACCCACGGATCCCTTTGTTAACAAATGGGCGAATCCCTTTTGATAGCGATCCAGCAGACCTGTCTGTACTGTACTGTAGAAAAATTTTGGTAAACTTCAAAATTCATAACTAATTAACTGTAAGTCCGCAGAAGTCGCGCCACCTATCAATTTTAAGGGAATTGATTCTACTTTCATATAAAAATATTTTCAAAAACTGAATATAATTAAATATATATCAAAGTCCTTAATTTTTAACAAAAGTTCTTTTTCGGTAATGTCTTTTGGTCAAATCTATGCTCAAATTGGAAAGGAGTCTTATTAACTTTTGAACGTTGGTATATTTTCTTTCTTTGGTCATATTTAAAATATGAAGGAAACTAATTAAGCATTGTATACCTTGTTATATTTAACGTAAAGCGATGAAAAGTATTTTCGTATGCTTTGCTAGATGATTAGTTGTTTTACTTTGCTTGCTTATATATCTTGAGCGTATGCTTATCTCAAATAGTATTTGTGCTTGTTTATTTGTAATACATATGTGTCTACCTTACCTTCTCATTCTTTCGCTTGGTTGTCGATTAAGTAATATTTTCAAATCTATATGTTTTTTAAAGGAGTGTTTGGGATAACTCGTAGTTTTGTTGATAATGTATTTATGTAAATGCTTAGGTAAGTCTTATAAGTAGAATATGTGATATGCTATATGGCTACTTTCTTCACCTTAGTTAGTATTGTATTGTCTTCACATCTTATAGTTGAGATTGTTAGCTTGTATGTTTGCGTTGTTATGTTTTCTACTTGTTTGTGTTGTCGATTACATGAATATGCATATTATAACTTTTGCTATATCTTTTGCCCTTAGTTGTGTAATTGTTTTTGCAATACTTATACACATAGATCATTCTCTTTACGAATGATTTAAAAATAACCAAGTTTAAATATGAGTACGTATATCAATATTTGACACCACTTTGAAAATTTGGTAAAAATAGTCTTGTTAGCTAGAACAAGATGGTTCTGGTCTCTAAAACAAGGTTGTTTTAGTTAACTTTGCCAATTTGACAGTTTTCGTTCATATGCACTAAAACAAGGCTGTTTTAGTTAAAATTTGTCAGATTGACAGTTTTGGTCCCTACTGACTAAAACAAGTTGGTTTTACCCAAGTTTAGTACTTTGACAGTTTTTGTCACTGCGGTTTATAATATCTTGACTAAACTTAAGTTTTATATCAAACCGTAGTAACTCACTCAGAAATGGAAACTAAGTAAGATTTACATAACATATTTATTTTCTCAAATCTAGAATTAGGCTTCGTGATCGCATTCCAAGCCTCATATTAGGATCGACAACTTGAATGTTCATCCGAAATACTCAAGTAAATTATTTTGCAACGCAAATATAATTTGTCGTATCCGAAAACCTAATCACGATCCCTCCAACAAATATTGAAGTTGCTTATCCAATCCAAGTATCAACCTTTGAGTAACAAAAGACTCATATTACTGCATAAGTATTCATAGCTCTTTTGTTCCTCGTGTGCGTCTAAACTCCTTGAGACCAAAACATTCCACTTCCTCTGAAACCTAAAATAATTTTAACTCAACCAATGATCAATGGATCACGTTGATCCTTCTCAAAAATGTCATCAAACTAAATGATAAAACTTTGCCACTTCTGACCATTTGATGTCATGGATCCCCTGGATCCCTCCAAAAAGGGATTTGACATGCCTTAGGCAATGGATTCGCCGACCTGTCAGACATACAGGTTTCCAGCTTTGTTCATACTCTATAAACAACAAACGAACACCCCTTTTAAACATCATACCGATATGTTTTATCATCATTAAGTAACCCTGACATTTTGGAATGCTCATCCGAAATCCAAAATATTTACCATGCTATGCAGTCGATCAATCGTCATAACCAAATTCGTGCGAATGCACTTTTCTTTTTTCTTGAATCGAGAGAAATCCTGAAAGTCATAACAATCATCAATATCACCACACAAGCATAATGCCCTTCTTTATAAACATCATGCACATTGCTCACTTTTTGAGCATACTCAAAATCTATTGAGGTAAGTTACCTTATTTATATTCTTATTGAAAAACTTTCAAAAGATCTTTCTTATGGACTCTCATAAATTCATATATTCTTTGTCTAAGTCTTGTTTAATATAATAAACATAAAAGATGTCATCTACTGGACCATGGAATAAGCTATCTAATCAAAACAATCGTTGATCCCAAAGCTAGATTGAAGCATATTGTTTGCTTTGGCACTCAACGCTAAAATTCGTCACACTAATTTTTATATTTCTGTATATAACATGTCATCTTCACCACCGTAGTTATAATGCATTGAGTTGAATTGCATTAGGCCTAGTATTAATAAAACGGAGCTAAGTATCATCATTGTTACGCTTCAATAGACCAATGTAGGAATACAAATTTTTCTAACATGAGAATGAATACTAGAGAACTTATTGCACTAGAAACTCAATTTAACCTAACGGTTGAATTGCTTCCATGAGGGAAGTTGGGTATGTGGAATCACCTGTAAAAATGGTTGTGTTTAGCCTTAATTGAGCATCGCTAGTAATAGTCGCATATTCATTCTTTCACTTAAAAAATATCTATTCCTATTCTTTCCTAAAGTAAGTTTATAATGGCAATACTGTGCATCGCCTTAGGGTTACTAATCAAACAAGTAGTAAATATGACTTTCCTTCTATTAGTCAATTAAAACCACTTGCCTCGTCAAACGATTATCTCGCGTTGATCAAGCTACATGACTTCAATGATGAAGTTCATTGTATTCTAATCACCATCCGCAATAACATTACTATGCTTATTGCTTCCATCAGTGTTTTATTTCTTCACTCTTGATTTATTGTTCAATACTTTATGTTGGATGTTCATTGACATAATTGTCTTTTAAACACATATGCATGTGTTTCTTACTCTCCAAATACCAATACATAGGTAAACATCTCTTCGACAAAATCACACTTGTTTTAAGCCTTTAAACCTAACACTTATTATTCATCAAAAGAAGAACACGTCATGTGTTTGTCAACTCCTTCATCTCTACAACCAACAATTCTGGCTTATGGATCCAGGACACTAATTTAAATGGAGTCTGGGATTTTCCTAAACTAGAACGTCACAATTCCATTGTCTAGAACACCATCATATGACCTCTTGCTCATCCTTTCCTCTGTTGACACATTCCTTACACGCCATTGTTAGTGTAAACGATTTACTAATCTTAACCATATCTTTCCACACTAGCTCAACACATAGGATTATCCGATCCCTATCAGGACATACTATAGTCTCACTCTTTGAGCTAATTGCGACATTTGTGACATAATAAATTTTTGATGTTTATAAACTTGTTCCGTATGTGTGTCTGTTTATGTGTTTACTTTTGACTTTTCCATCATATTACGTGAACAAATCTGGTTTGAACTGATTGGTATAATTGATTGAATAACTGCATTATTCTCACTTTGTATTGGCTTAATTGGGTCTGGCTTATTCGAGCCTTTTCAACTTATTTTTGTTGGCTTATTAGACTCATGTTCACAGCTTATTCCTTGCTTATTTGATGTTTCAATCGACTTATATTCTTCCTTATTTCGGTGGCTTATTTGTGGTTTTACCTCGACTGAGGTCAATTCCCCCATTCGAAGGGTGTTTGTTTTTGCGTATCCGGTGCTTGACTGTGACGAGACCTCATTAAAGGGTGATTGTTTTACTTGAGACGTCGCTTAGTACTATCACGAGATCTGTAAGGGTGATGGTATCGAGTCCCCTCTTGCTCAATTCGGGTTGTACCCACCACGAGACAAAACTCGATCATAGCTTTTCTGTCCCCCGAATAGTATGAATAGTCTTATGTCCATTTTGGTGTGCTAATAAACTCTCAAGGGAGCGTTTGTGTTTATGTTGCATCGAGTCATCAAGAGATACCTCGAAGAGGGTGTTGTCACTTCGGCTACCACTAGACCACGAGGGATGTTGTTACCTCGTTTAAGACTCGATGTGTTTTGCATTTTGGTTCAAACTTCATTTGACAAAATTTCTGTTGCTAAACACTTACTATCAAATGTACATATTGAAAACTTTAGTCTGGCATGAGTGCTAGTTTAGTTGGGCCTCAAGGCCTAGTTGCCTCCAAGAGTTTGTTTATTTTGCTAGCTGGGTTAGCAGCTTGGGCTGCAAAGCCCATTAAGGTTGCATTCGGTTTTGGATTAACATCAGGCCCAAGTCCAAATCTTATATGTGAAAAAAATGTGTGTAAAACTGGGCCGAAGCCCAGATTGTAAAAAGGATCTTATGGAAAACTAGAACCGGGGGGTGAATAGTTTTACCAATTAAAACTTCGTTTTAAAATATGTAGATCAACTTATGTCAATCTATTTAATGTGTGTGTTGGATGATGATAGATATGCATATAAATAAGTAATGCAAAGATAAAGAGTAAGAAACACAAAACCACAACACGAGTATTTATAGTGGTTCGGCTATAAGGACACCTTCCTTGCCCTACTCCACTCCCCGAGTTCCCCACTCGAGAGTTCGTAAGCACTACACAACACAAGCTCCTTAATGTGGCTGAGAAGCCTTCACAACGTCGCCTACTCTTTATCCGGTATAAGGCTAGACACCGGGTTCTTCCACAAGGTAGAACTAAACCTATCACAACGTCGCCTACAGTTTATCTGGTACAAGGCTAGATACCGAGTTCCATTACAAAGGAGGAACTACTACCAAACACTACACCAATACACGACTACCCCAAAGGAGACAAACTCCTTATTACAACATCATAAGGATATCAGTATCCTTTAACGCAACCTATCTATCTTGTACATCGATGCACCATATCGATTGTACACCCTTGGCACCTTTCACTAATGCCTTTGACACAACCCTTTGGCACCTTTCACTAATGCCTTCGACTTGACTCTTCGGCACCTTTCACTAATGCCTTTGATACAACCCTTCGACACCCTTCATTAATGCCTTCAACACAACACTTCTAAGGAGGGAGGAAAGAACTATCAACAAAATAACTTCAATAGTCTTGATGAGGATGAAGCTTGGCAACTCATGGACTTGAGCTTGCTTGACTTCAAGAGGTGGTGATCTCGCCTTTAAGAGGAACCTAGAGAATCACACAAACATAAAACTACATAGAAAGATCCTTTGGATATGAGGTTAGAGAGTTTACAATACTAAGAGAGAGTATGTATAAAAGGGGTGAGTTGCAAGAGAGAAATGGCTCACTAATTATAGGCAATTTTCTCTACTTTTCCCCGGTTCCCACGGATCCCTCCTTAGAGAGGGATCGCTAGTGGAATCCAAGGGATCCGGCATCTGGGTCAGCTTAAGTCTGGATTTTAGGTTGCAAACCGGGTTATGGGTTATGAACCATGGGTTATACAAGATGCAATGTATCTAGACATTGGGTCATAGGTCTTGGGTCATGGATCATGGATAATACCCAACATGACTTCATGCATGATGTCATACAATGGGTCATGGGTTATAGATCAAGCTCCATGGGTATGGGTCATGGACTTTGGGTTTTACCCAACAATATTCAATGTATCTAGTCAATGGGTCAAGTACTTAGATTTTTACCCATTACATTACCCATTACAATATATAAAAATTTCCATATTATGTAAACACTAGTTGTTATACATATGTATTTCTATAAGATGTAAACACTATTACTTGTTTAGTGTTTTATATGAAAATATAAGTGTGTTAGTAAACTATTGGCTCAAACCATTTACGTATTTTATTTGTTTCGTTAAAATGATTTTACGTTTGTTATCGACAAAACATTAGAAGATCGTAAAATATAAATAAACATTTTTACGGCTTATTTGTATTAACAATCTCCCCCTTTTTGTTGATGACAAAACATAAGATTATTTTAAGGAAAAACTAAAATTCGTAAAAGTTTGAATTGAAGTTTTTAATCTCTTCTCCCCTTTTTTGTCGAAACAAAAAGAGCGTCGAAAAGAAACTAACACATTGTTTTGAGAAAAACGTGTGAAAAGAAATAATATAAAAAATAGAGAGTAAGAGAATAAAAGAATTCTCGTTTTATCTCCCCCTTGATGGGTGCTTCTCTTTGTTGAGGGCATCACGTAATTAGGAAGACTAAGCGAGTGTTTTGCAATTATGTTTGCAATTGGTTTCGTCTTTTGATGAAAATGCTCCCCCTTGACGAGTTATCCTCTTTTTGAGAACGTCAAGTAATAACGAAATCCTAACTGAAAGCATTGCAAGCGTTTTTGCAATAGTTTTGCTTTGACGAGAAGCTCCCCCTTATTGAGGGTGTCAAAGTCTTCATGTGTATATTGAAAATCTACAAAACAAAGGTTAGAGAGCAATTATATGATGCATAATTTCCTGCAAACGAGACTCAAATTTAAAAAAATGCTTCTGTTGCACGGATCCCACGGTTCCTTCTTTGGAGGGATCCGTGTACCTGCAATCTAATGACTGCAATGTGGATGTAAAGTGTGATGTTAACATCAAAATGAGTTATGTATTTAGGCAACAACCATATTGTCATAATCACATAGCATACAACATGTAATATAATTCAATAAAACAAGAGAAATGTACATAAATCTAAAACTAAGAAAATGATCCGAACATGAAGTATGATTCCTAACACATCTAAATTTAAACTTAAGACTAGAATACCACTTGAATTTCTGATCTTAAGGATGTTTAGGTTTGTTGACCTCATCGAAACATCCAAGAAGGTGATAAAACATGAAACGTAGTTCGTCACGTACTTCATGTACTAAACCTTCAACATGTTTACAATGATAACAATCTTTGTCATGGCTAGAAAATGGTTGTGGTAGGAATGAAGTGGTTTGAGATGGAAGATTGGATGGAGGTTCCACAAAAGAAGGAGGGATTTGTGATGGTATGTTTGGAGGTGGTTCAACTAATGATGAAGGTGGTGGAATATGTGTTGATGATGGTGGTAGAGAGGTATCTACTTCCATGTGATCCGGTTGTTGTTGATTCCTAATAATCCAAAATGGACTATTTGAGGGTGATGGAGAAAAGGATATGGGTGCTAGTGTTGTTTCAACACCAAAGTTTTATTGTTGCGCTATTTTATTAATTGAGGAAAATGTTGGAAAGGGTGGTGGATGAGATGGACTAGAAGGAAAGTCCTCTAAGTTAAAGAGGTGTGGAGATGAGAGTGGAGTGGTAAAGGATATGGCTCTAGGCACTAGGGGTGAAGGTTTAGTGGAAATAGGGGTGTTTGGTTTAGGAGGTATAGTAGTGTTTGGCAAGGGTAGTTTTGTGGGAACAATCCTTTTGGGGATTGGTTTGATTGCTTGAGTTGGTTGAGAGGGAATTCTAGCGTTTGCGGTTTTAACGGGTGATGATTCGGTTGAGGAGATTTCGTGAACAACCCGAGCAAGTTTCTTGGGAGGTCCTTTGGTGGATGAGGTAGCACTAGGGGCTTTTCTCATGATGAAATGACAAATGGATAGTGAGATAAAGGCTTTTAGTTGCAGAGAATGAGGTTATGAATGGTGACTTACAAGTACTAACAAAGAGGTTTATAAAGGGAAGGAATTGGTAAGTGAATTTAAAGCCTAAGCCACTAAGATCCTTCAAATTGCAATGATTTGCATGCACAAGAGTCAACTACAGAGTTGCCTAGATCAAGGAAGTCAATTAAGACAAGGTGGAGTGTTCAAGTTAGCAAAGAAGGCTTGAAATGATTGTTTTAGCTAAGATTAGTTTAGTGTATGCAGCCGGTTCCCATGGTTCCCTCAAATGAGGGATACGTCTAGGTTAAGCCTAGGGATCCGGCTATCAGCAATCAAAGAAAAGGAAAATGATGTCTTGTAAGGTCTAAAATACCTACATATCTTGAGTGTTTTCAGTCTTCTCAGGTGTCTTAAATGATATGAGACTTAAATGATCAAGTGAAATGAGTGAGGGTAGCTAATAATTGTCTTCTATGGAAAGAAATGAGGCTATATGAGCACCAATGGGTGATCAAGGATGACATTAAAAGTTTTGGGAGTGTCAAGTGGAGTCAAATGAACCTAGAGATCAATTGGTAACTTAAAAGAAATTTGAAAAATTCCTTAAAAATCATAACAAATGAAAAACTAGTTTTTGGCCTATTTTGAGGTAAGGATGACTAAAATCAATTTGCTAAAATTGAGAGAAATATAAAAGTAGGTGTTTTGAGATGTGAGAAACAATGTGTGAGCATTAGAGCGGAAATATGGTGTGTTTTGGTGAAGTGATAAATAAAAAACACCTTGAATGTGATCCTTAGTTAGCTATGGGTGAGTGTGAGACCTACTGAGCTTGAAGAGGACTTAAGTGATCCTAAAGTATCATGTTTAGCTAGTATGATAAGGTCTGGAAGAATGGATTGATATGAGGACGTTTAAAAATCCACTTATGTTGCCCGGATCCCACGGTTCCCTTACTTAAGGGATCCGGCTAGTTGAAAGTCAGGGATCCGGTCATCTGAGACAGAATTCTCAACAATGAACATGTACTATTTTGTTCTAGATGTCTAATTACAACAACTAATGATTTCCAAAAATACATGTATAAGCAAGATATCAATAAACATTTTATTTCATAGGAATACTACGCTAAGGTTGGGGTTGAGGAAGATTATTTTTTATCTTTTTATATTTTTTTAGAAACTTGAAAGGGACGAATCTCGGGGTATTGGATTTGGGGGGTGGCATTTCTACCGATTACTCTACTATTATCTATTCTAATTAACTAAGCTAAGGGGTAGTCTATGTCTATTGTTGTGTGCTCTTATAATGATTAAAAATGTGTTTACTTAGATTTTATTACTCCCTAGTTATCTCCTATTGATGGTTGAATTGTCACGTCCTTATTCTTAACGCGTTGTGTTTTCTAAGGCCGTAGGGTATGCGTTTATCCCTAACTCTTTGAAGCTACCTAAGGTTAATGACTACAAAATCTCTAGGATTCATAAACTTAACACTAAGGTTATCTTTGGATATTTAGCCTACAATTCCACTAGTAACTATAAGCTAAGGTTCAACAAAGATTAATCAAGCATTAATAACACAACGAATGACCTATCGCAATACTAGGTCAATCACAATTAAGATAAGAGACAACCAATCAATATTCAATACCTAGGTTTCATACATCTAAGCAAAAACACAAGTAAATTAGCCGGACATGGAGAACATGCAAGCATACACACAAACAATTGAATACATGATTGAATTAATGAAGTAAAATACTTATCTTGTTGTAAAATAGGGTATGGAACCCTAAGATACTGCCCAAGACAGCCTTGGTTCGATTTAGGTTTTTACTCCACAAAACTACCTCTCTAAAAACTGAAAAATTCGAATTCTATATATAGTGTTACAATATGCGACGGCGTCACTCTTTAATTGTAACGTCGCCGGGTCGCCGCCATTAGGGTTTCGTCTTGGCCACGTCAACTCTGTGACGGCGTCACCTTATGCTCGTGACGCCTTCAGCTTCAATCTCTTACGCCGTCTGGATCCAAATCTAGGCCGTATGAGTTGTGACGCCCTACTCTTTTAAACCAGATGCCGTCACTTGTAAAATAGCAATTTGTTCTCTGAGTCGTCTCAAGATGTGTCGCTTTGGCGTCGCAAATAAGCCGTGACGCCGTCCCCTTAATTTTCCAGCAGCTTGAGTGTCTCGATTCTTGACTTGGCCATTTTCTTCATATATTCGCGCCTTTTTGTCCGAATAAGTGTCATTCTAGCAATTTGCCTTCAAATGACCTAAAAAGTGAAAAGGAACGAAATTAAGTAGTAACGGATACAAAAGTGATCAATTAAAGGCTTAAATGACCCCTCAAAACTGTACCTTTTAAATCCTTATCAAATATCCCTACACTTGGTATTTGCTTGTCATCAAGCAAATGTGCTTTTAGCCAATTAATTTATAAGTTAGGGGTCATGAAGCATTAGTTTAGAACGATTCACAACTCATATAAGCCCCGCAAAAGTCATAATAAGCAAGGAAATTACATACTAGCACCTCTCAAGTGGTGTTTGGGTACTCTCATTTCTCGGGTGTATATGAAATATATCAAGTTGGAAATGGAAGATAAACACTCATTAACCGGTCCTAGTACATAGAATACCATAGGCTTGAGACTAGATCAAACCTCCATCGCTTTGGCGTAAGCACCTAGGAAAAACTATCCAATAGGTCTTTTAAAGGGTTGTAACGTTAGGCTTACGGTAGGGAAACAAAGGGTTTGGTGGGATAAGCGATTTAGTGGTGGCAAGTCAAAAATTTTTATGTTACAAGCATGAGAAGAATGGCGTTGCTAAGCCAAGACTCGACACTCTAAACTCTAGATACAAACATAAATTTAAAGATAGATGTAGGATGGTAGCCCTTTTTTATTTTATTTTTTTATTTTTTTTTATTATTCTTTTTTTTACACTCTGTTTTTTTCTTTTTCCCTTTTTTCAATTTTTTTTTTTCGATTTTTTTTTCATACACTTTTACTCTACCATCCTCTACGATAACATCAAAATAATAGAGATTTATAGGCACATCCATGCACTTGAGGTTTTATTACTCTAACACTAATTTGACCCGAATTGAAAAGATCAAAACACTTGGAGTACATTATTACGCAAATAAGGGGAATTTGAATTTAACGTTCTCTTCCCGTCATTTCATAAAATTTAACTTTTCCCATGGTCCCAATCGTCCCAAAACTGTGTACAAAGGATATGACTCGACTTGGCAACTTATGCAAGCAACTAGATAATTGAACTAAGGGTTTAGTATGATAACAATAATGCACTAAAAGTGAGTGCATACAAGGTAGGCTAAGGCGATTTGGGTGTACATTTGGGGCTGGATTGTAAACAATGCTCTTCATTGATATTCCGGAAAACCGAAACATCACGAGAACAGCAAAAAGGATAGGCTCTGAGGGGTTAACTAGGGGTATCGTGTACTAAAGATGAGTACAACGCAAGGGTGTGGGGGAATTACTCAACCGATGTGGAAGAAGTAATTATATTACGGGTATCAAACAAGGGTTATCCATACCTCTTATCATTTAGTTATTCCTAACTACACAAGTGTAGTCTCACTAGCGATCTCGGAATGCATCACAAAACAAGTTCTAGAATCTATTATACTACCGGTACACTCTCTAAGCATTAAAGTAGAATGCTTTAATTCCTACAAATCTAAGGGCGATCCTCATATTTTGGGTGGAATTTAAGTGGTAAAGGGTTTTGTGCTAGTTACATAACTTCCTATCCATGAGACGATTTATTAAGACTAATGGCCCACTCCTACATATCATGAAAAAATTTAAATTTGGTGCCAAAATTACCCTAACCGATATTTCTCATGGTTTATTACACAAATGAAATTGGACAAAGCAAATAGTCAAGGATAAGCATAGTTTCAAAGTTCCCATTTTATTTTCCCTCCCTACACTTAAACTGAACATTGTCCCCAATGTTCCCCGAAAGTATCAAAGTAATGATAATGGAAGGTAATTAAAAACGAAAGAAACTAGTACTCCCTTGATTAGCTCGGTAGGATCCGTGTGAAGTAGTGGTTAAATTCTTCTCCAAGAAGAATGTTTGCGTGAAAAGCTCCTTCCAATCTTATGTATCTTCTTCTTGATAAATTAAACCTACACACTTGAAGAAAACAAACAAAACATTCGCGTAAAATCGGCGGTAACAATATATATATGACTCTACTAAACAAGGATAAAATGCTTGTGGAATGGATGTTTACAGATTTTCTAGAAAATTAAGACCTGGAAAATTCCAAAATTTTATAAGTAGCTCAGAAAACGAGAGAAAGTAATAAGCAGTTTCTACTCTTCCTGACTCCGTCAGGTTATCCTGACAGAAACTGGTCTGCGATTTTCTGGAAAAAATTCTGGAAAATTTATATCTTTAAAATCTGGAAAAATTTCCTGCAAAACATCCATTATGAAAACATCCATTATGACTTGATACAAGAATTTGACTCGAACAAACACACATGTATATCTTTTAAATAATCGTAATTCTCATGTTCACGTTCTTTTAAAAAACGTGTGTAATCCTCCCTACACTTATCCCTTATGTAAAATACCTTTATATGTAATTAAGACGAGGTTAAAGACAAGATAAAGCATTTTTACAAATTTAAACATGAGAATAAACAATCAATAAAAGATATACGACACACAAACAAGCAAACAATTAAACATGGGTTGCCTTCCAAGAAGCTCTTGTTTTTGTTCGAGTCACGAGCTTGACTCTACCCTTATTTAACGGATAAAGAGGAAGTTTTTTCTACACTTAAGCTTAAGTGTGAGTGATAGTAGCGATACACACCCTTAGGGTGGAAATTTGCTACTTGAGGAGAGGGTGATGGGTGATTTATATGCTCAAAGGGGTGTGCTCCATTCATTCTAACCTTACGTAATTTTATGGGTGTACAGAATCAAATCTCTCATAAAAATGGATCATCTTCTATCAACTTCAAAAGATTTTTAGTTAAGGATCCATCTTGACCTAATAAACCCGGTTTAAACCCATAATGTTTCTTGTTATCAACCATGAATGGGTAATATAAGTGTGTAAGGTCATGGGTTACTCCTATATTAGCTTCCACTCTACATGGCCTAGAGTCTACCACCTTTATCAAGCAACTACCCAGACTCTACATGGCCTAGAGCTTCCACTTTACATGTTTCTTGTTATCAACCATGATTGGGGCCTAATTCAATTCCAAGATTTACATCTAAAGACGGAAATTTGGGTAAGGTTTTTGGTTGAGGCTCCGGTTCATCAAAATTAGGAACTTCCATAGGACTAAGAGAGAGGTCATGACAACAAGCATCTAATCCTACATTCTCTAGTGGCGTTTGGTCCAAAGGTTCTATATCAATCGGGGTTCCTATAGTCTCTTCTACTTCTTCCGGGTAAGTTATAGGCGATGTGTGTTCCTCAAGTGATGGTAGGGCTTGTGGGCTTGGAGTTTCCAGCTCATTCTCCATTATATCTAGATCTCCTAAATGTTCATCATATGTTTTAGTATGATCTAACCCAAATACACTCCTAAGTATCTCAAATCATTCTTTAGCCATTTCAAATTCTTGGTCCGATTCATAAGAATCATTCTCAAAAATTTGATCACTATGTTCAATTTGCCTAAAGGATTCCTCACGCGTGTCATATGTTTTGGTGAAATCTATCCCACGCATGCAACTAGGCAGTTCAACTATAACCATCTCACAATCTTGTTCGGGTTTAGGTTCCATGTTCTTAAAAACTAGGTCTTTTTTATCATGATGCCTAAGGTTGGATAAATCCTCCTTATCCATTTCCTCAAGTTGTAACAACTGATGGTTTATGCTTAGGAGGCTTTTCTCAAAAAATTTCCAGAGGGTCTCACTAAAAGGAGTTGATTCTAACAATGATCGTTGAATAGAAGCCACACAAGCACAAAATTTATCAAATCCATCCAACTTTACACCGTCTCCTTTTGGATATCTCTAAGATCACTCACAAATTCATTAGAATAATAAAAAGCAATCCAATCTGCGAAATTCAATTGTTCCTCATTTGTTAATGATTCAAATGCAACTTCACTTGACATAGCGACAAATGAAAAGGGTTTTATGAACACAAACACAAAGAAGGGGATAGACTACAAGGAAGCTAAAAATGAGAAAAAGCTTACTTGATAGGAATCAAGTAAGGAAACCTAAACGAGATAGAAATCTAATTAGCTATTCTATTCCCGGCCACGCATGTTTAAAACATGATACGCCGACAACGCAGCGTCGGGTCAAAGGAACTTCCTTTTCGTCGAGCAAGTTTTTCAACACCCTAGGCAGTGAACCTAATCCTTGTAGTGTAGTATTAGGGTAAGCCTCAGGAATTGATATCGTTCTCTAGGGGAATAGGAATGCTAGTAAAAAATTACTACGCTAAGGTTGGGGTTGAGGAAGATTATTTTTTATCTTTTTATATTTTTTTTAGAAACTTGAAAGGTACAAATCTCGGGGTATTAGATTTGGGGGGGTTGGTATTTCTACCGATTACTCTACTATTATCCATTCTAATTAACTAAGCTAAGGGGTAGTCTATGTCTATTGTTGTGTGCTCTTATGATGATTAAAAATGTGTTTTGTTAGGATTTAGTAAATCCAGTTGTTAAAGTGTCGGTCACCTCAAGTATATGTAATCGTTAGAAAGCTCGTAGTCGTAGTTATTTACTGTTAAGTAGTATTTAGTTAAGTAACACCGTGGAGGACGGATGGGTCTTTACCCACTGTATGCATGATCCACAGCCCGTAGGTGGCGTTTTATGTAAGACCATAAATACTCTCTACCTCCCAAGGTAGAGAGTTGGAGCTCATAATAATACTTTCATTTTCTCTTACTAAGTTCCCAAACCTCTAACTATTTCTCTCTCTAGAAACCTTATTATATACTACCTGTGATCATGGTTTAATGTGTTTGTGAAATCTAATATGTTACAAATGGTATCAAGAGCCATGGTTTGATCATCTCTCTTACATATCCTTGGATTTCTAGTGGTTTTATAAGCTTTTTGAGTTTGAAAAATTTTAGTGGTTTTTGCATCATTTGTATCATTTCTTGTGTTAAAGTTTGAATTTTGAGTGTACGTTTGTGTTTAGAATCATTGTATGTGCTTGGGTTTTGATTTGGAAAGCTTGAATCACTGTGGTTGGGCTTGTTTTGGATTGAAAAGTGTAGTTTTGAAGTTTTTCAACCTAGCGACTTGAGTCTCGGATAAACATTCTTAGTAGCGACTTGTTTTGGTAATTTGCAGCGACTTGTAGTTAAAGCCATTGCGATTTGAGCTTAGCGAGTTGCCTATTGAGACAAGCCGACAAATAGTACAAGTTAGTAGAGGTTCCACTTCGGCTAGCGACTTGGTTGGGTTAACGACTTGTTTCTATTATTTCTAGCGATTTGGCTTTATTGTTCTTGGCGAGTTGTTCTTTAGCGACTTGTCTACTTAGCGATTTGGTGTAGTAGCGACTTGTGTTCAGCGACTTGATCCTTAGCGACTTGGATACTTAGCGAGTTGTTCTTTAGCGACTTGTCTACTTAGCGATTTGGTGCTTTAGCGACTTGTGCTCAGCGACTTGGGTCTTAGCGACTTGGTGCTTAGCGACTTGGTTCAAAGGTTATAGCAACTTGGTTAAATATTTGTTTCTAATACGGTTTTCTCTTGATTTAGTAAAATCCCGTGAAAGAATCTATTTCCGGTTTAATCATAGAGTTATAAAATCCCGTGAAATCTGTAAACATGTCTACCACGCGCCTACAATCATCTCTACTGAGGGCTGAACGCTCAAGCACTGGTTCGCATAACTCGCCCACCCATGCTTGACAGAACTGACTATGACTCATGGGCTCAATGAATTAGGTTGTACTGTCTAGGAAAGGAAAATGGAGTCAACATTCTCAAGTCAATCGATGAAGGACCTTATCAGATTGAGACTATAAGAGACATAATTGATATCTGCCTGGAGATGGAACCATGATCTTTGGATTGGACAGACCAAAGACGTATGATGAGCTCAATGATAAGAAGAAAAAGAGATTTGATCTGATATCGGGGCTTCAAACATTATACTTCAGGGTCTTCCAAAAGACATCTACAAGCTTATCAATCACAACACTGAAGCAAAGGCTGTATGGGATAATGTCAAAATGCTCTCGGTTCTGAATTAACCAAGGAAGACAGAGAATCACACTGTATGATGAATCTGAGCACTTTAAGATGAAACCGTAAGAAAGTGTCTATGAATACTCACGTGAGATTCCACAAGCTTGTAAATGATATGAGGAATATCAAAATGACCATGCCAAACATTCATTTGAACTCAAAGTTTGTGAACAACATGAATCCCGAATGGCACAAGTTTGTCACCTCTGTGAAGCTAACCAAAGGATTGAAAAATACCAACTATGAGCAACTGTATGCCTTCCTTCTTCAGAATGAGAGACATGCTATGTTTGAACGAAGGATTCTTGAACAGTTAAAAACTAAACAGGGAGAAACAAGTTCTTCAAATGATTCAACAGCCTTTTACACAAATGTTGGAATTACCACCAAAGCTTCTCAAGTCATACCCACGGGTAATGGTAATCACAAACTCATTCCCGATCTGAGGTTCAAGCAAGCAGATGTCTGATGCAAGTCATGGAACACTTCATTAATCAACTGGCTCTTATGGTTAAACAAAACTTGACCCTCAGTTCACATACCAACAGTCTTCACACTAACAATGAGATCAGAACTGCATCTAATCTACACAATCATGAGATGGAAAGGTTATGGTGCAACCAGTTCAAGGAAGATGATATGAACAAGGGATGGTTGGAGCAGGTTATGGTAATGCTGGAGTAAGTGGAGGATATGTGGCAAATCAGAATCATGGAAGAAATGCCAATCAAGGGCAAGCAAAGCCAATTAAGTGCTACAACTGTGGTGGTGATGGACACATTGCGAGGAACTGCACATCTCCAAAACGCCCTCAAAATGCAGAGTACTTCAGGGACAAGATGCTGCTAGTGTAAGCTCAGGACAGTGGAGCGGTTTTGGATGAGGAAGAGTTGCTGTTTCTTGCTAAGGGAAATGCCAAGACATATGATGCTGATGTGGATGAACATCCAATGCAGGGCATGGGACAGAATCATCCAAATCCATTTCAAGTAGCTGATTGTGATGCATATGACTCAGATGTCGATGATGAACCAACTGCCCAGACAATCTTCATGGGTAGCATCTCACCCATGGTCTCTCCAAAGATCTCTTCACCACAACAGGCTGGTCCATCCAAAGAATCAATCATCTCGGAGGTATTAAAACTATATGATGAAGTTGATGAGCAAAAGATGCATAATAATGTACAATCTCTTGAAACTTATGAATCAGATGTTGATGATGAGGGTAATAGCTATATTGTCCCATTTGATCAATATGTGAAGCAAAGTGAAAGTGAGATTGTACCAAGTAATTCATCTTCTACAGTCAATGATGTCTATGTTTTTTATGAATACACTGCATGTGCCCCAGATGATTCATATCTCTAACTGAATGCCTATAAAGAACAAGTTGCTATTTATGAACAACGTGCTAAGTTTGAGTTAACTACCCATGAGCAGGAAATGGATGACCAAATGCGTACAATTATTAGAAAAAGTAATTTTAGAGAAGAAGTGTTAAAACACAAGTTAAACTCCTTACAAGAAAAGCTTTCTAAAACTATTAAGCAAAAGCAAGAGCTTCAAGAAAATGTTAAAGTGCTTAAACAAGAATTTAACGCTAAGGAATCAAAACTTTTGAATGACTTTTCTAATCTAAAAACTTTGAAAAACAAGCTTGAAAATAAGTTGTACGTACAAGGAAACACCATTCAAACTGCTCACATGGTCACTAAGCCTAGAATTTTAAGCGATAAGCATAGTATTCTCATTATTAAGGATCCCAATCCTGAGTATGGTAAGAAAGCAAGAGAAGCACAGAAGTTAATCTATGATGGCAATGAGATTTTTAAGCCCAGGCAAACATCATCATGTATAGGAAGCACGGAAGATGATAGAAAATTAGATGATGCATCTAGGGAGAAAATGGATAAGAAGCTTAACAATAATCATGTGTAAAGAGAATAACATAACAATCAAACCCCATGATTACACTAAGGAAAATTGGATCTCCCTGAACAAGTTTAAGGTTCAAACTCTATTAACCCCGAACAAGTTTTTTTTGGAAAAAGGACATGGATAAGAAAAAAGTTAATGTACTTGTTGAAACGAACACTCCCTTTAGGAAAATGCTCAGAGCTACTGTGTATCCTCCAAATACACCAATGCAATTAGTTCCTAGAACTATTGCTACTAATAGCAAGACCTTGATCACCTGATGTTGTTTATCAACTATTCGTTGATTTTGAGAAGACATGTAAGAAGAGAATCACACCTATGGGGATAACTGAAGGGGAAAGGGGTTTTGAGCAAACTAAAGAATGTTATTTAACTGAAGTCATGCCTTTCTTTAAACAATTAAAAGGTCAATTTGAGAGTCTTAAAAAGGGGATAGATTCAGATATTAAAGAAATAGAAAAGGAATTTGATGCAATGATTGTTGAGGTCAATGACTATGAGCGAGAATTAAAATATAATGAGATTGAGTGGAAGAACTTGCATACCTTAAATGAGAATCTGATTTCTGAATGTATCACTCAAGATATGTTTTACACTGCCACAATTGTTCAATTAATGCATCTCAATTTCATGAATTATCTGTTGCTCTGAAAGTCTCCCATGATCGTGTCATTGAGCTTGAGAAAACTAATTCTAAACTACATGATAAAGTTGAACAGGATGATCATGATAACCGGTGAAACAGTTTTCTAAATTGGAAGTTGAGCATCTTGCTTTGCAATTAAAATATCAACATCTAAAAAAATGTTAAAACCTCAAATATCAAGACATCCTTGGATGCTCCTGAATTTGATGCAGTTTTTGAAATTAGCAAACGTGATGAACAGATTCGAGCTCATTGTAACACGATCAAAAATTGAGAACCCAAATTTCACAATTAAAGGGTGAAAAGAACAATGTGACAGTCTCCCAAATGCCTCCTCCTTTAGAATCTCGAGTTCTCGCACTTTTCATCTTCAAAACTTGGTTAATATTTTACAAAAGGAAAATGAAAGTTTTCTAGAAGAAAATGAAAAGGGTAAACAACACTTTAAAGAGTTATATGATTCAATTAAAGTCACTCGTGATAAGAACAACGAAAAAGTAACGTCTTTACAAAAGGAAATTGAGAATCAAGAGTCAGAAAATGGAAAATGCCACTTGTCTTTAATGAGAATGTTTCATCAAAGTCATCTGCAGACCGAAAATATACTGTCATCAAGTTAAATATATTCCTCCTCATCTTAGGAATCACGAACTTGTATTTCATAATTATCTTGCTCGTCTTAAGGATAGTCTTAAATGTCTTCATGAGATTGTAGAAGAGGACTTCATAAATAAGCCACTTGATAGTGAAATTAGGTTTGCTTGCATTCAGGCCAAACGATCTCAAGAGATGTTAGAATGTTTAATAGCAACATGTCCTAAATTCTTTGGTGCGAAAGATAAAGATGTGATGCCTTGTTCCATGCCTAATGCCAATTATGCAACCCATTCTATGCCCAGTATTAAGAAAGTGAACTCTAAAGTCCCTACAAGTAGTTCTGATCCATGTACGTCTAGTTCAAGAATGCAAAAAGTAGCCCAACCAACTAATGTTCCCATAATTCCCTCTACAGGAGTAATCAGTGACATAAAAGCAAGCGGGTCAAAGCCTCTAGGCAATACAAAGCAAGATAGGACCTCGCGAGCTAAGAATGTGCATTGGAATAGAGTAGAAGACAACCCTAGGAACACTAAGTTTGAGTTGAATAAAATGAATCGTGTTGATTCTATTATTAGCTACAAGCGTGCTGTAATTAAATCGAATTCTGCTACTTTTGGCAAAACATGTAATGATGATGGTTTGGCTTCTGTTACTAATCATGAATGTGGTGTGAATGAGTTGAATAATTCTGTTAAATGCCATGTTAAAATAGTGAATACAATAAATCAAGCTAAGAAGGCTAGAAAGCAATGGCGAAAGAAGGTTAGAAAACATTGGAAACCCACAGGAAGGAAATTTAGTAACATAGGTTATCGTGGATACCTACTGGCCGCAAATTCAATCTTAATGAGATGTGCCCTAAATTATCTAGATCAATGCCCATTAGGAAATGGATTCCTACTGGTAGAACTATTCCTTTAAGAAATGAATATACTTTGAATAGGTCAAATACAGATACTAGAACTGCATCTATCCCTGATGATTCCATTGTTTCTACTTTCGATGTGGGAGCTCCAATCAATGTTACTAACCAAATGGAACCCATTCTTGCATGGGGATCCCAATTATCCGCTTATCCATTCTTGTCTGTGTTCAACTGCAGATCGTTCAAATCATTCTATGGTACCGGACTCAGCCGTTCCAAGCATATGACCTGGAGATCGCCGCTGGCTCATGAATTTCGTGAGTAAATTCATCGGAACTGTTAGATTCGGGAATGACCATTTTGGAGCAATTATGGGTTATGGAGACTATGTTGTTGGCAAAAGTGTAATCTCCAAGGTATATTATGTTGAAGGTCTTTGTCATAACTTGTTTTCTTTGGTCATTCCCTTCGTGATTCCGATCTAGAAGTGGCTTTTAGAAAACATACTTGTTTCGTTAGAGAACTTGATGGTGTTGAATTGTTTAGAGGAACTCGTGGTTCAAATCTATACACCATCTCTATCGAAGACATGATGAAGTCTTCGCCAATCTGGTTGTTGTCAAAGGCTTCTAAAACAAAGTCATGGTTATGGCATCGTCGTCTCAATCACTTGAACTTGGCACCGTTAATAACCTTTCCAGTAAAGGATCTTGTCGAGGATTACCCAAATTAAAGTATGAAAAGATCATCTTTCTCAAACTTGCCAATTGGGAAAAAGCACGAAATATGCCCACAAACCAAAACCCACAAACTCAGTAATGGAAGTTCTTCATACCCTTCATATGGATTTGTGCGGACCAATGAGAGTGCAATCGATAAATGGGAAGAAATACATTTTAGTCATTGTTGATGACTACTCTCTATTTACATGGGTAAAGTTTTTGAGGACAAAGGATGAAACTCCAGATGTCATCATCAAACTTATCAAACAGCTTCAGGTTTGACTCAACAATATTGTTAGAATTGTTCGAACAGACAATGGCACAGAGTTCGTTAACAAAGACTTAATTCAGTTTTATGAAAGTGTTGGAATCAGTCATCAAAGAAGTGTTCCACGAACTCCTCAACAGAACGGTGTAGTTGAAAAATGAAATCGAACTCTTGTGGAAGCAGCAAGAATAATGCTTATTTATTCAAAGGTTCCAATGTTTCTCTGGGTTGAAGCCATTGCCACTGCTTGCTACACCCAAAATCGTTCTCTCATACACACATCTCATGGAAAAACTCCATAAGAACTTGTCCATAAACGAAAACCTGATCTTTCCTACCTTCGTGTGTTTGGTGCATTGTGCTATCCAACTAATGACGGTCAAGATTTAGGTAAATTAAGAGCTAAAGGCGACATTGGAGTTTTGTAGGTTATGCATCAAACAAGAAGGGTTACCGAATCTACAACAAAAGAACTCGAGATATCATGGAAACTATTCACGTCACGTTCGATGAGCAGTCCGGGCAAATGGCTCCAGGACAATCCAGCCTGACCCGCATTTCAACCTTCACCATGTAGTCCTATCGCTTCTAGTCTTGTTTCAAATCCCTCATCAGCAGAACTCCTTATGTACCTCCTTCAAGATGATTTGAAGAAATTGTTTGATCCAATGTTTGATGAACACTATGAGCCAAGTGCTAATGATATGTCAATTCCATCAACAAAGGCTATTCCTATCCCTTTCAACGAAGTTAACCCTTCAAGATCTATGTCATTAAGTCAAGAAGCTCGCTCGATCACTCTGTCTCATCAACAAATCATCAATCATCAAGTGTACATCATGGAATTGTTTCTGGCACCTTTAATGGAGAGAATCCTTTGCTACCCGAAGATGCCCCATTTGAAAACATATTTGCTCCTGAATCATCATCATAACCATCTTCATCAGGAGAAATCGACTCTGCGACTTTAGTTCCTCAACAACAACCACACGAACACCTTAGAAAATGGACACATGATCACCCATTGGACAACATCATTGGAAATCCCTCTCGTCCAGTATCCACTCGCAAACAACTTGCAACTAATGCCTTATGGTGCTTCTTCAACTCCGTACTATTCAAAGTCAAACCAAAAGATGTTAAAACTGCAATGAATGATGACAGCTGGTTCAATGCCATGCAAGAAGAAATTCATGAGTTCGATCGGCTAGATGTATGAGAACTAGTACCTGCTCCTGACTGTGCTATGATTATTGCTCTAAAGTGGATCTTCAAAGTAAAACTTGATGAGCATGGGGATGTTTTAAAGAACAAGGCTTGATTGGTTGCAAAAGGATGCCGTTAAGAGGAGGGTATTGACTTTGAAGAATCATTTGCTCCAGTTGCTCGTATCGAGGCAATCAGAATCTTCTTGGCTAATGCTGCAAGTAAGAACATGGTAGTCTATCAGATGGATGTAAAGACGGCTTTTCTTAACGGTGACCTTAAAGAAGTCGTATACGTCCCAACGAGGCTTTGTGAATCAGAGCATCCTACTCACGTCTATCATTTGAAGAAGGCTCTTTACGGTTTGAAGCAAGCTCCAAGGGCATGGTATGATACGCTATTAAAGTTTCTTCTATCTACGAGGATTCAAGAAAGGAGCAGTTGATCCGACATTGTTCACCGAAAGTCAGTGCAAACACTTAATTCACGTTCAAATCTATGTTGATGATATTATTTTTGCCTCAACTGACCCCAATGAATGTGACCGTTTTCAAATGAAATGGGTTCCAAATTTCAAATGTCAATGATGGGACAAATGTCATTTTTCTTGGGATTACAAATTTCACAAAGTCCCGGAGGCATTTTTATAAATCAATCTAAAAATGCAAATGAGATTTTAAAGAAATTTGGATTTGATTCAAGTGACCCTGTTGACACTCCCATTATAGAGCGTTAAACTGGATGAGGACCACTCAGGGATCATGGTAGACCAAACGAAATATCGCAGTATGATTTGATCCACGATGTACCTCACACCGATAGACCGACATACTGATTCATTTGTTTGCATGTGTGCTAGATATCGGGCTAAGCCTACCAAAAGCACCTTGAAGCTTAAACGGGTCTTTTGGTATCTCCAAGGAACCATCAATATGGGACTTTGGTACCGAAGGACACCGGTATGTCACTAACGCCTATGCGGATCTGATCATGCAGGATGTCAAGATACACGCCGAGAATACGTCTCGGAGGTGCTCAGTTTTTGGGTGATAAGCTTGTAAGCTGGTCGTCAAAGAAACAAATGAGTACTTCTATATCCTCTACAGAGGCTGAATACATAGCCATGTCATCTTGTTGTACCCAAATCCTATGGATGAGATCCCAATTATCTGACTATGGCTTTGTATTCAACAAAATCCCTCTGTACTGTGATAATAAAAGTGCTATTGCTCTTTCATGCAACAACGTTCAACACTCAAGAGCAAAGCACATCGACATTCGACATCATTTCATCAAGGAGCAAGTGGAGAACGGTGTGGTGGAACTCTATTTTGTGAGGATCAATACCGGTTAGCGGACATCTTCACCAAAGCTCTTCCTAGAGAACGTTTTGAGTTTATCCTTCCACGTCTTGGTCTAAAGAGTCTACAACCGGAAACACTCAAACGTCTTCAAGAGGAAGACGAGGAGTAAAGGTCTTTCTTCATCTATCTCTTGTAAATATTTATTCGAAAAGCATAATACAAAATTTTCAAAAATCCATAAAAATTTGAAAAACTTGAAAATTTTCAAAAAATATTGTCATTGTGTCATGTTTTTCTCGATTCGATAAATATCTACGGTCCTTGTGCTGTCATTCAAAGAATGACACGGGTCTTTAGATGTTGGTCGAATATTAAAATAAATAAATAAATAAATAAAATAAAATAAAAATAAAAATTAAGAGAAAATGAAACAATGGTTTATTGTCATTTCAGGCAGTAACCCGTTTTTCAAAGAAAGAATAGAGCCATGCTTTATCTTAAATATTCAAACATCATGCTCTGATTCTAAAAACCAATGTTTGTCGTTAAAAGGACAAATGTTCTTCTTTTAAATATTTTTCCTTCAAATGATTCTTCTGAAAAATATTTGTCATCTAATGAAAACAAAATTGCTTTGAAAATACTTCGGACTCTATTTTTTAAAAATCATCCAAACGTTTCATCTGTCAAAATCATTGAACTTCAATCAACAACATATATCATTGATTGAGGGGAAGAATGATTTCAATCAAAAGGAGTATTTTTCAAACAATTGGCACTTAATTGAGAAAGGTCTACTCTTGAATAATAAAAAAGAACAATGTTTTACAATATTGTATACATTTGATACAAGATCTTTGTTATTATTATGTTTTCAAAAGATACTCAAGCATGTTTAATCTTTGGAGTCTAAAGTCTCAAACTTGATCCTTATCGGTTAAATGTTTCTCATAATCAAGTCACATCTCCCCTCAAAAGATTTCAAAATCAATTTAAATTTACAGAGATCACAAATCTCAAATGATTTGAAAATTGTGATCGGGGAGAATTTGTGATTTAAATTGGATTTAAACTGATAATTCGATAAATGGTTTTCATAAGTGTTTTGCAAGCTATCCTCCACACATGTGCCAAACGATTTCAAATTTTCCATGCACATGTTGAGGGAGCCTCTTTTATACCACAAAAATTGAACGTGATTGATTTGTCTCTAAGTGCAGGTTCCTTCTAATATGTGCAAAACTCTTTCAAACCTTGAGGCACATATTGAGGGGGAGAAAATTTATGAAAACCTCATCCTTCCCAATATGCTTTATCTACTTGATTTGATCAGGGAAGTGATGTTGATATCTTTTAGAAAATGGTAATCAAAGAAGTTAATTCTTCCTCTTGCCTCCGTGTGCCAAAACGATTTCAAAGACATGATGCACATGTTGAGGGGGATCTCTGTTTCTAAAATTATCAAAAACAATTCAGGTACAAAATGCTTTGATAATATATCACAAGTATCTGGATTGATTTTCAAATGGTTTGCAATTGGTTCCAACGGCAGATGAACAATACCAAATAGACCGACCAAATTTACTTTATGCATGGTGATATAAGGATGATAAGGTTAGGTATTTGTTCCCATGATCCGCCAGAACCGGAGGGATCTACCCAGGGACAATCCACTAGATAGTACAGAAGTCCTTAGGTATGATGAAAAAAGGAGAAAAATGAGAATATGGGAAGAGTGCGGACTGAGATAGAGCTAGAACTGGAATAAACCCAACAAGGTTCTAGTTATGAAGTCTCGGTAAGCGCTGAAGGGGTTGATGAATGAAAAGAAATGAATGTGTAAAAGGGTAAAAAGAAATAGCCCTCCAATAATTCAACCTTAGGGCAGAAACCGGGTTCAATACATGTGCTACTGGTGTTTACTAAGGTAACACTGGTATTGAAGACAAGACGTCATGGACCCAGTGACGCACTGCACTACAACTTCCCAAGCTACTCAAATTCCTCTTAAAAGGGCTTGTTTCATTCTCACGGGGAACCTACATTATCTATCGACTTTCTCCTAGAGATTGTTGATATTGAAGAAGGAGACCCTCTCCCTAGTCTCCCATATAGGAAACCAAATGTGCACTATTGAGTCTAGAGCCACGAGATCATCAAATAAATCTCATTAGGACACTGTCTATGAAGACTCTCTGTTTCACACAATATGGAAAGAGAAATTATATCTTATGAGTCCTACGCATTATCCTTGTGGTATTGCCAGAACATCTGAGTAATATGCTAACATATTCACCATGAAGATGGAAAGCCTCCTGGAGCCAACATCAAACAAGCTCCTGGTGGGTGGCATGTGAGATCTATCCAATAGATCAACCATGTGACAACTGAACAGAAACAATGGGGCGATTCATAATTATTAATCAATCATGGTTCAGGTTATGGATTGACGGATACCTTTGAAAAACCGGTCGTTGTGCTTAAAAATTCTTTTGATTAGCACATCGACTGTGTACTAATATTTCAAATATCAAAGGTGTTTATGATTGATAATTGAAATTTTCTCAAAAACCTTTGTTGTATTGCAAAAACACTTTATTGAGCAGTACACGATTGTTTTTCCAATCTCTTTTCATCAATCTCTGAATCTCAAATTACTGGTTCACTCACACCGGTTGTCTTCTTTGAGAAGTTCCGTTTGAGAACAGCTAGAACATAAACCACTAAGGAGATTCTTAGAATCCTACGATCACTGTGCGATTTGTAATGCGGATCAGCAATCCGGGAACCGTGGGCGGTACCTCAATTCAACGAAAGTGATCCAAGACACTTTCATGTGTTTTATTGCTAACTGTTGTTTGCAGGTACATTTGGACGGTTGGAGCTGATCAGAATTGAGGAGTCAATCCAAAGCCGCATGCTCACACATCACACCTAATTGAAGAAATCATGACTAGTGCATATCTACATAACCTAGTTCTGATATTTTTATACTATGCTTCGCTTTCGTGCGCAAATATCATGAATCAACTAAAGCTTCCGCTACTCGATAAGAAGATATCATGATCCGAAGTGAGCATGTCGGTCCAAAAGTCACAACTTCACATGATGGCAATACAACAATGGATGAGTCAGAGATTTATGGTAGTCGATGATCTCAAAGCAGCTCAAAACTCATTATCCGTGGATCGGCTTAAAGACCTCCACTAGAATTATCCAAACATGCGGAACATGAAGAATCAAAGACTACGAGCTACTGAGAAAAGAACTTAATCAAGAATCCAAGAACAATCTAATGTAATATTTGTTTGTATTCATTGTAATTTGAGGTGACCTCCCTTAGGGGAGATTGTTAGGATTTAGAAAATCCAGTTGTTAAAGTGTCGTCACCAAGTATATGTAATCGTTAGAAAGCTCGTAGTCGTAGTTATTTAATTGTAAGTAGTATTTAGTTAAGTAACACCGTGGAGGACGGACGGGTCTTTACCCACTGTATGCCGATCCACGTAGCCCGTAGGTGGCGTTTTATGTAAGACTATAAATACTCTCTACCTCCCAAGGTAGAGAGTTGGAGCTCATAATAATACTTTCATTTTCTCTTACTAAGTTCCCAAACCTCTAACTATTTCTCTCTCTACAAACCTTATTATATACGCCCCCTGTGATCATGGTTTAATGTGTTTGTGAAATCCAATATGTTACATGTTTACTTAGATTTTATTACTCCCTAGTTATCTCCTATTGATCGTTGAATTGTCACGTCCTTATTCTTAACGCGTTGTGTTTTCTAAGGTCGTAGGGTATGCGTTTATCCCTAACTCTTTAAAGCTACCTAAGGTTAATGACTACGAAATCTCTAGGATTCATAAACTTAACACTAAGGTTATCTTTAGATATTTAGCCTACAATTCCACTAGTTACTATAAGCTAAGGTTCAACAAAGATTAACCAAGCATTAATAACACAACGAATGACCTATCGCAATAATAGGTCAATCACAATTAAGTTAAGAGACAACCAATCAATATTCAATACCTAGGTTTCATAGATCTAAACAAACACACAAGTAAATTAGCCGGACATGAAGAACATGCAAGCATACACACAAACAATTGAAGACATGATTGAATTAATGAAGTAAAACACTTATCTTGTTGTAAAATAGGGTATGGAACCCTAAGATACTGCCCAAGACAGCCTTTGTTCGGTTTAGGTTTTTACTCCACAAAACTACCTCTCTAAAAGCGAAAAATTCTCGGATTCTATATATAGTGTTACAATATGGCCACTCTTTAATCCGTGTAGGGTCGCCGCCATTAGGGTTTCGTCTTGTTTCGCCACGTCAACTTGTGGCGGCGTCACCTTATGCTAGTGACGCCGCCGGCTTTTAATCTCGACGCCGTCTAGATCCAAATCTAGGCCCGAGTTGTGACGCCCTACTCTTTAAACCTGATGTCGTCACTTGTAAAATAGCAATTTGTTCTCTGAGTCGTCTCAAAATGTGTCGCGACGGCGTCGCAAATAAGTCGCGACGCCATCCCTTTAATTTTCCAGCAGCTTGAGTGTCTCGATTCTTGACTTGGCCATTTTCTTCATATATTCGTGCCTTTTCATCCGAATAAGTGTCATTCCAGCAATTTGCCTTCAAGAGACCTAAAAAGTGAAAAGGAACGAAATTAAGTAGTAACGGATACAAAAGTGATCAATTAAGGGCTTAAATGACCCCCTCAAAAGTGTACCTTTTAAATCCTTATCAATTATCAACATTATCAACAATATCAACATTATTAACAGAATTAACATCAATATTATCAAAAGCAGAAGCAGCAGTATAATACAGCACAAGTGATATGGTATCAGCACAGATAACATCTTTCAAGAGTCAATTGACATGGTTTCGAAAAAATTTGTTTTTCTTTTTGGTTTTCAAAGTCCATGCCTCTGTTGCATTGAAAATTGTTTTCAAGTGCCCAATCTCCTTCTGAAGATCCCATTCCCAATATGTTGCACACATACGTAAATATCGAACATGGGGTAAAAGTTGTTTTTGAAAGATATCACTTTGTTTTCGCAAGATAAGGCGATTGAAAAGTTTCAACTTTTATTTCCGAATTAAGTTCAATTTCACATTCCAAAAGATTAATGTCATACTTGAATGTATCAAAATATTTAAGGATTTGACATCTTTCGGGTAATGGTGTGATTTCACCTAAAGAAGGTAAAGGACCATTAATTTGTGCAACTTGATTGATGGGAGCAACGTTAGAAGAGGACTCAGGAATTGGTGTGATAACCCAAGGTGTGTTTTTATTATCCTGTTATTTAACAAAAGTTATGAGAGGTCCTTTTGAATAATCAAATGGTTTGTTATATTCAACGTTTTCCATTTTCAATCGACTCTCTTCTTTTGCATCGATTTCCTCTTCACGATTATATTCAATGACACGCACAACAAATTCATTAAGCATATGTGTGACACTATACAACTTTGGATTTTCTTTGAAGCTCTATTGAAGAAACATGGTTTTTTATCAGCAAGATTTGGTCCATATCCATCTAGATTTGACTTAAAAGAAAACTTTTGAATCGTTGTGATTGACTCACCATGTTTATAGACAACATTTTGAAACTCTTTGATTTTGTTTTGCAAATCGACAATTTCATCAAGATATTGATCTATTCATTTCCTTGAGGTTTGTTTTAATTCTAAAAACTCTGTTTGACACGATAACAACTCAGACTTGGCTTTTTGAGTTTCCGAAGTAAGAGTGTTAACTTGTTGTTTAAGTTCAAATTTTTGTTGTTCTATTTGAGAAATCAAATCATTTTTGGAAACAACTAGATCACGTATCTATTTTTCTAACGATTGTTCGTTTTGGTATGACTTTGAAAAAGCGACTTCAAAACTATATTCACGTTTCTCTTTTGTTTCAAAATTTTTGAGTTGTACCTTATAACATTCAATATCCTTAGTCAATAGTGCCACTTCTTCTCCAAGATTATTATTAATCTCATTGCACTTCTCCAATTGAGATTGGGTGGTCTGAAATAAAGTTATGAGCTTTGGATCTGGATTAGACAAAGATTCATTTTGTTCAACTTGACTTTCAACATTTCCATCATTTAGATCCTCAAATGTAATCACGGGGTTAACTTGAGTATCAATGGTAACCATAAGGTCATCTTGATCGTCAAATGTAACTACGGGATCCATTTGATCATCTTCGTGATGAGATGTAGATGGCTCATGTTGAACACTATGTTCCTTATCGGATGCAGATGGAGGTGGAGATATCAGATCATGTATAAGACATATGTTAGGATCCAGTACCTGAGACAAGCCATCAGTGTCATACATTGGGCCTGTGTCACTCATGTGGAGCTCTTGCATGTTGGCCATCAACATTACAACTGCGTTAACTTGCAAGTCCTCCATGTCATCATCAGAATCTGCATCAGCCATGAAGCTCTGTTCTTTGTTGGTAAGTGTTCCACTAGCTTCATCTTTGAGAGCCAAGAGTAAAGCCTCCTTGTGATAAGTGATGCCTCTTGTTCTCGGCTTTGGGAAAGCATTTGCCAAATGACCCTTCTCATTGCAGTTGTAGCATCGAAGACCAGTATTCCCATTCTGAGCATTTCCCTGATCAACAATTTGAACCCTTTGCTGTGGAGAAACCATGTTATTCCTTCCAGTTTCATTAAATCCTTGACCACTACCCATTTGATGACCAACGTTTCTGTTCTGAACCTCAACCCTTCCATTGTTAACAACTGCTTGATTCCTTGTGTTAGATGAGGTACGAATACGATTCTTGGATTTGTTAGCAAATCTCCTGAAGGCTCGAGCAATTAATTAAAATCCTTGATTCAACGTATTGAAAGATTCCGCATCCTCATTCGGTATCTCACTGTAGAGTGCTAAATCAGTGTTGTTGTTGTAAGGAACCAGTTGAGTTTCTTGTAATTTTTGTAATGGATAATATGGTGTAATCTGGGCTGATTGTGGTGGATTAGTAAAGACAGTAGGGAGAAGTGGAAATTGTAGATAACAAGCTTGAGTAAACAAAGCAAGAGCATTAGCATTTGGTAAAGGTGCAGTGACTCTGCGGAGAGCTCTATCTTTGTCTACCTCTTTTTGATGGTGCTTCAAGTAGTCATACAATAACCCGTACTTTGCTTTGTGAAGATCTTTAGTTTGACGGATGAATGTAACATACCTTTCCCAATCAGGACCAAGACAGCTTAGGAACTTTGTATTGATTGCAATTCTTGGCATAATGATGTTGTGTCTGTCGAAGTCATTGATGATGTCTGTAAACCGATGATAGTATGACTCTAATGATTCCCCTGGTTCAATCATGAAATTCTCATAGGATAAGTAAAGTTTTGATTCCATGTCTTCTTGATTGAGTTATGTACCTTCCATTAGAAGATGAATGTGATCCCACATTGCTTTTGCATTTTTTTGAGCATCAACATTGCGAAGAATCAGATTGGGTAAACCCAAAAGGATATATTGCATTGCAAGTTCATCAGCTTCAAAATGAAGTAGGTGTTCAGTAGTGAGTTGATCCATTCTAAGAGTGGAAGTAACATCATCTCTTGGTGGAGTAGCATTTGTATCTCCGATGACTGTTGTAGTAGGCATTTGAAAAGGACCTTCAAGGATGACCTTCTTCAAGAACTTACCATGTGGTTTTTTAAGATCACGGAACCTAAAGAACTGTATCACCCATTGATCATAGTTTCCAGGAGTGAGGATTGGAGGTCTATCAAGGGATCCAGCTTCATGAATGGATTGTTGGCTACTTATAGCTTCACACATCTTTGCAAACCAAGTGGGTTCCTTTTTCGTTGTTACATTCATAGCATACTTCTGTGGAAACTGATACTGAAAGTAGTTAGCATACTGATGTTGTTGTGGGTATTGCTGAAGGAATTGTTGTGGTGGGAGTGGTTGTGCAATGTGAGGAGGAAAGTAATTTCCAACTTGTTGTGGTTGTTGTTGAAATTGTTGTTAAGGATATTGTTGTAGTTGTTGTTGTTGTTGAGGATATTCATGAGGAAATTAGTTGGAGTTTGGTGGCTGAGACATCTTTGAAACTTGTGTAGATGATGGATCTTTGTAGTCGAATGAAACTTGATGTTGTTGTTGTAGTACTTAGGTGTAAAAAACAAGCTTAGGCGTAAATTGCTGAAGTTAGGCGTAAGCTCCCTTTAAGCGTAAACTGAAAGTTTAGGCGTAAACTCCTTCTTACATGTAAACTTAAGACTAAACATAAGCTTAGGAGTAAACTAAACTCTTATAAGTAAGGAACCTTATGCGTAAGAATGAACTTAGGCGTAAAGGGCTTACTCGTAAACTTTAAGCTTAGGCGTAAGTTTAGGTTTAAAACCAAAATCCTTCACACTTGTCCAAGTGTGAGAGATATCCACAAGTTGAAGTGTTTTTCAGGCTTATCCAAGCAAGAAAAACACTGAGTTACCAACAGCTTCGAAGAACGTGATGAAAATTCCTTACGCGTAAACTGCTTATGCGTAACTTCTGACTTTAGGCGTAAGAATAGGGTTTGCTTAGGCGTAAAAATAGGGTTTCCAAATTATGCGTAAGAAAAGGGTTTTCTTAGGCGTAAAACCAATAGAATTAATCAAAATGTATTTTTATGCATTAAAACGTTTTGTACACTCGTTTTTAATGATGAAAAAGCCTCAAAAAACACCAAAATAACAAGAAAGTTTTGAACTTGATATACCAAGATGATTTTTGAGCTTATGCGTAAAGTGAAGACACGATATAAAACGAGTTTAAAAACTATGTTTTTAATTAGGTATCTAAGATAATTCAAGTGGGTTTGCCACAATTTGCTATCACATTGTTTTTAATTAGGTATCTAAGATAACTAATCAAAGAACAAATGTAGGACCTTAGTTTTATCAACCTTATCACACAAATACCCACGTTTTACTTAGAACACGTTAACACACAGACAACCTATGCGTGAAACCAAAGAAATAAAGATGAGAAAGATGGTGACTTGATGTTTATTCAAAACCGTGTATGTGTAGATAAAAGATAAACACAATAAAGTTGTATATTCCTTGAGAGAGAAAATACACACACACACACACACACACTTTCAAGCACACCCCTCAAATGACCATTTGAGGGGTATTTATAGTACAAGTAACTTAAAACCCTAAAAGGCTTTGCTTGGGCTTTTCGTGGGTTGGACATGGATTGGGCTTTGGATACTTAAGCTTCAAACGGCTAGCATAATCATAACGCCTAGCCATTTAGCTTAGTCCAATCCACGAGTCCGTTGACTATTCTATCACGATATCTAACACACGTTACAAAGTTCCTAATTGTGAATGACCATCACTTATAATAAAACTATTAAGGCTAACAATCTCCCCCTAAGGGGTGGTCATTCAAAAGATGCTCCACTTGATAAGATCTTTACTTTTCTGAGCTTGAACTTTGTGTGTAGATATAGAATAGTCTTGATTCTTTGTTCCTTCATGCTTTGTGATCAGATAATGTGGTTGTCTGCCGTTGTCAACTTCGTTGGTTAGGTGTCTCTACGTCTTTCTCCACCATGCTCACACTTCTATTTGACTTTGAGTTTCCAATGATGAAGTTCTCGAGTCTTTACACTTTGTAGATTCTTTGACATTGACGAAGAATCATCTTTAACTTTGAGTTGCCTTTGATTATGATGAGAACTTTCATGTGTTGTTGGTATGAGCATGTGGAAAGTCTGCACGATCAATCCGCTCCGGAACTTCCATAAGAAGAAAACATAAAACAAGTTAGTAATAAGCGGATTCCGGCATTTACAAGTTTGAATTTCGAGGGTGTTAACAGCATAGTGTGAAAACACGTCTCGAATTCTTACAAAGGCCGTTCCTGAACTGGAGTCCCACAAGTGAGATAACGCGATATACCGAAGTACATCTAGAGTTCAGATGAGTCGCTGAGGTACACGGATCACCCACATTTGTAGACCGTTTGAGACACACTAAGCGTAATCACGGGGAGTTACCGAAGTGACTGCTGTAGGTTGCTTGATGTTGACCCGGCAGGAGTTACCATGCAATCACGAAGATCACAGATGTGAAACTTCTCATAAATGTTACGGCGATTGCTAAGATCTGCGTAGGACTCTAGAATGTATCACTTGTGTTCTTATTGATGAACAACAAGCGATGAAATGTCATGTGTTCCTATGAGATCTTTTGATGAATCTCGTGGCTCTAGACTCAATAAGTGCATTTTGGTTTTCTGGCGGAGACTAGGGAGAGGGTCTCCTTCTTCAATATCAACAATCTCTAAGAGAAATTCAATAGATTATGTAGGGTTCCCAGTGAGAATGAAACAAATCCTTTTAAGAGGAATTGAGTAGCTAGAAGGTTTAGTGCGGTCGTCACTGGGTCCATGACGTCTTTGTCTTCAATACCGGTGTCATCTTAGTGACAACCAGTAGCAGATGAATTGAACCGGTTTCGCCTAAGGTTGAATATGGAAGGCTATTTCTTTTCACCCTTTCTTTTACTTTTCTTTTTAATTCTTCAACCCCTTCTTTCTCCTTTCTCACATTACTCCTTTTTTCAATTATTCCTAAGGACTTCTAGTACTAACTATTGGTGATGTCCTTGGGTAGATCCCTCCGGCTCTGGCGGATCATAGGACGAATTTCCTATCCTTAGTCACCTTATAACTCCATGACTGTCCTATTGTTGCCATAAAACCATTTTTCTAGAAAATCTCACAGAGTGTTTATGATAGAAAACATGTTTGAGACACTCCGAGAATTTTATATTTTCAGAAACACTCCCCCTTCATATGTGCTTATAAGTTTTGACAGAAATCTGCACATAGAGGGTAGAGTTCGCACTTTTGAATTGATCGGCTCATGATAGACAATTCCCCACGAGACACGGTTACGTTGCCTAGTTAAAGAGTTCCATTGTCAGTTTTTAGGTGACAACTAGCTCTAATAACTAACTTGAAGTTGTAAACACTCCTTGAAAAAGAGGTTAGACCCATGAAGGTGCATATCTATCACAAGTTTCTCGAGATGGTACATTTATTGACTTAGATTCCCGTCAATTCATTGGTTCCGTCTGAGTCGAGCTCTTTTTGAGATTCAAACAACGATCATTAAAACTTTTTGATCACATTTTAATCACGTCTCCTCCCCCTCAAAATAGCATATTCGTGATATTTTTGATATCAACGGATTAAACAACATTTTAGAATCTTTTGGGGAGACAAACGGATTTGATTTAAGCATGAATTTAGAACATTTTAGTTTTATACTCCCCCTTTAATAAAGCATAATCAATTAAAGGGTTTTAGAGGGAATTATCTTGAGCACAAAATATTTTGAAAGATTTTGAAAATCTTTTTGAACAATCTTGAAAAGGTGCTCAAGATGATGATGATTTATCACCATTTTGAATGTAGTGCACTAAAGCGTACACTTGTGATTTTCATTAAAAAGCACGAGTTTTGATTTGAAATAATCAAAAGTCATCATTTTAGTCCGGGTTTCGTACTGATGTATACGAAAGCCATTATTTTGAGAAATTTTTGAGAAACGACATGTTTTAGAAAACAATTAAAGAACTCTCGCTCAAGCATCTGTACATACCCGTATCATTGTTGCATGACATTTCTAGAAAGCGTCAGAATATCGATTATCACGAGAGACATGTCGTGAGAAGAATATTTTTGGATTTTTGATTTTATATTGTTTTTGTATTTTTTGAAAATTTTCTATTTTTATATTTTGCTTTTGTTGGTTTTTCAAATTTTGTATTTTGTTTTTGTTGGTTTTATAAAAGAAATGGAAAATCAAAGATAGAAGATAGAGAGAATGAAGACGAAGAGTTTACAGAATTAGAACCCTCTGATGAGCTGGGTTCAGAGATATTTGATTCACCTGCAACCAAAGAAGAAGAGTTTTCACAAATAACAGTGTTAGAAGTATATGTTTCCTCACGGCGAGGGTGATCACTATCAACGGTTGTAGTGGTTTCTACTTCCTTATCCTGATGATTTTAACTACTATCTGTGTTGGTGCAAGTATCAAAAATCTTTCATGTAGGAATCCATCTAAGACCTACTATGTTGAAAACTTTGCCCGTGGGTTTCCACCTAAGGTAAGATCTAAGAGTTGTTTTCTTATCGGATCTGCGAAAGACTCATTTTTGAAAACTGCGTCTGAAGAGATCCACCTATTAGGTTTCCTTTTGATGTTCATCTTGTCAACGGGTTTGTTTCGGTTTCTTAGTGGATTGTGCCTTGGCACGAGAATTATCTTTCTTGAGATATTGTGAGACACATGCATCATGATTAGCTGAAAAGACACATTTTTTACGTGTAGTACAGACAAATTCAATATTCTTGTTTAAAACAGCAGCTTTAACTTTGTCACTACAGTCTTTTGGAAATTGATTCTTGTTCGAAAAAGACTTAGAATTCCTAGTGTTGTTTTCTAAGGGCATAGCATTTTCTTTTGCGAGCTACTCTTAGATGCAAGCCAATTCCTAGTCTTTTGTAGTGAGTTCCTAGGTAATAGTTTACTACTACTAGCAGTGCCTTGAAATCTTGTAGAATTCATCACCCTAGATGTTGCACCTAAATTCCGTCTTTTCGAGTCTGTGCCTTTTTTCTAGTTTCTTCTAGATAGTGATTGTTGACCATGTCGTTAGAACCGACAGATTCTTTAACTTGATTTTTGGTCACATTCCGTGTACTATTCTTAGAGATGCCAGGTGTAATCACTTTTGGTTTTTCAGCAACTGCTTTTTCTTTCTCAAAACTTTTGATAATTCTCTTTTTAAGAGGCAAAGTCTGTGGAGTGACTGTTTTTGATAAATCATTTTTCTCATTGAGTTTTGGACGAAACTAAAAAATAGACATTTTTGGTTTGAAAACCGGTTTGGGAACATTTGTTTTCTCCTCAGTCAATGGTTTTGCAAACTTAGTATCCACAACCTTTCCTTTTAGACTTTCAGTGAACTCTCAAAAGATCATTTTGCTCTTGCATGTCCTTGTAGGCACGCTCATACGACAGTTTGTCATACTTGCATTCCTCCGATTTTCGATCAAGTTGTTTAAAATAGGACACGTTTTCTTTTTCAAGTTTTTCAAGAGCTTTTTCATATTTTGAAACAATTGCGGAGGTCTCAGACTAGAGTCTTTCATGATCTTCAACAGAATATGTTTGCAAAATAATGGACATAATATCAGTAGTCAGAACATCTTCGAAGAGAGAATCATTTAAATTTTCCAAAACTTTGATGTGTTCAACACTTTCATTAGCTAGCTTTACCAGGGATTTATGGTCCTTGACAAAGTCAGTTGTTTCTTTCAAAAACGCTTGTTCGAAATGAATTACCCTCACAATGATGCCAGTTAACGGAGGTTCAATTTGAGTTTCAAAAACTTTTTCGTTTCGTCATCATGACGAGTAAACCAGATGTTAGTAGTAATCTTGGTTTTAGATTTGTGATCTCTTGAAGATACCCAATTCTAGTTTTAACGTCATCTAAAATGCTTCTGGCATCACTTGTGTTAAAAGGATTGTTTGAAGACATTTGTTCGATTTTCGAAAAGGATTTTGAGACAACTACAGGAGTTGCAACTGGTGTTGACACTTTGTTTGAAACACTTGGTGTGGTGGAAAAAGTTGATTGTTCTTTTTGATTAACAAAAGTAATTCCATTAATTTTGTTCCATTTGTTATAATCAATCGGTATGATTTCAGAATTCTTTTGTTTCATTTTTGATGTACTCTCCTCAGATAGTTCCAACGTTTCAAGAGAATCATGCACGATTATGGGTTCATGCAAAGGTTTTCCATTGTGCAACACATTCTGAGATTTCTGAGCTTTCTTGAGAAACGAAGAAGGGTCGTTACCAAGTGCCATCTTATGTGAAGTATGAAAACGTGGATTTACTTGGTTAGAAAGCATCTTGTTTGATTTAGCTGAATGACCCGTTGTAAGAAGCAAATTGTCCAATGTTTTGATTTTTTCCGTTTTATCAAGAAGAGAATCTTCTCGTTTTGAAGAATCAGCAATCAACTGTTTCTTCTCTTTTTCAAGATCAGGAAACAGTGCTTTTTGTTTAGAAAGTTGGTCGTTTAGATCAGAAATTTCCTTGTTTAAAGATTTTATTTTCAAGTTCAAATTCACATCAAGTGTGTCATACTTGAGTTGCAATTGTTTTTCTCTTAAAACAGAATCTCGATAACCAAATTCTAATTCGGACATTTTGTTAGTATGAAATTCAAAAGCTTTGGCGTGCTCCTTGTAACTCTCAAGCTTAGTGGTCAATTTAACATTCGCGGCCTTAACCTCGCGATTGACCTTACTCACTTTCTCAATCTCAATACCACAATTATTGATTAATGATTCAAAATAAGCACGGGTTTCCTCATCAGTCTCAGTATTTTTTGCCACACAGCTTCCATTATGATCCACATCCGGAGTTTGAGTTCGTATTGCTACAACTTCGGATTGTCCGGTATGTATCATAAGTAGTGCTGATGTCACATAATCTGTTCGTCATGAGTAAACACATCACATATGACATTGTTATAGCATGGATCAATGATTGGTACCTTAGATACTGCATTGGCGTCATAAGCGGAGATCGCGTCGAGTCGGTGTCGTACTTAGTCTCCTGAAGATTTGCCATGAGGATGCAGTTCGCATTGATGTCCTCTCGGTCTTCCACATCATCCATAATAGTGAAAAAGTCATGTTCCTCAGCACTCAGTTGCATTCCGATTCGCCTTTTGTGCTACAGCATAGCTTTCTGAAGATACGCAAAATCCTTCTTTTTCTGCTTAGTAGGACAATTCCTTGCCATGTGACCCACTCCTTAACAGTTATAACACTTAACTGATTACCCGATTCACATTTCCATAATTCCCAACATTGGAGCTGCAACATTCCCATTTTGATTACCCACTGCTCTATTCCCAACATTCGTCCCATCGATTTCCAACATTGACCCAACTGATTACCCGATACGGAACCGGTGATTACCCATGCGAAATCCAGTTGCATATCCCTGCTGATTCCCAATAACTCCAAACATTTGACCTTGATTACCCATATTCACACCCGGCGTGCAATTTGCACATTGCGAGTGTTTGACGAAATCCTTTGGTTGTTGTTAGTTGGTGTGGAATAGCGTCTTTTTAGTGCGTTACCTAATAAAGAGTATATCTGTTGTAAGGTCGCTTATGGGTCAGTTTCAGGATCAGTGATTCCTAGGTCCTGGTATTGTTGATCTGGATAGAATTGTTGTTGTGGTTGTGGAATGTATTGCTGCAAGTTGTTGTTGTTGGAAGATGATGAAGCTTGTTCTTGTGTATTCACTGAAGTTTGAGTCTTTGCAATGAGTGCCAATGGATCATGATTCTTTGCCGTCTTTCTTTCGACTTCATTTACTTCAACTTGGTTTTGTTTCAGAAAATCATTCAGTTGATCAAAGTTCACCTGATGAAGGTCTTTTGTTTGGTTGACAATAGTTACATATCGTCCCCATTCTTCTGGAAGATTGTTCAGGAACTTGATGTTTTGAACGATAGTTCTGGGTGTCAGCTTGTTTCTGATAAGCTCATTCATCAAAGTGCAAAACCTTCCATAGTAGGATTCAATGGATTCTCCTGGAGTTGAAGTAAACTTTTCCCATTCAGTTAGCAACTTGTTCTCCATGTCTTGTTGACCAATTTCTGTTCCGTGACAAAGTCGTCTAACACGTTCCCACATATCGAAGCGGTTTCACAACTGTCTACCGCAGCAAAGATGTCTATTGGTAAACCCGGTTGGATAATATGAATTGCCATGTCATCTGCTTCGACTTGTTTACGATCCTCTGCGGTGTATTCAGATTCGTATTGAAGACGAGAAGATGGTGGGACGGGAGGTGTTGCATCTGCATTTCCCGGTACATGAACTTGTCGAGGCTTGAAGGGTCCATCCTGAATGGATTTAATCATGAGTTTTCCATTAGGTTTGGTCTTGATGTAACGAAGCATACGACTTGTCCATTGAAGATAACCACCTTTTGCCAACATAGAAGGACGGTTTTCGGCACCGGCTGCATGAATGTCTTGTTGAGTTGCCATTGATGAAGGTATGATCTGATAAAGTTGATGTAGGATCGATTCAATGATAAAGGAGTTGAGGTTGATGAAGATTAAGCTCGGTTGAGGTGTTTCTGAAAGTCGTACTCGTAACCTTGGTTCTAAAAAAAATTTCGCCCAAAATTTGAAATTCATTATAAAAATCAATTCTAAGGTCGTATGAAAATTTTGAGTTATGACAACTTTGGCCGTAAAATTTGACCCGAAAATTTTGAATTTAGGCCCAAAAATTTGAATTTTTTACCAAAATTTTCACAGTTAAACCAAAATTTGAATTTCGCGTAAAAATTGAACGTTTAGTCTCCTCAAAAATTTAAATTTTACTCAAGTTTTCCCGTAAAATTTGAATTTCGCGTAAAAATTTGAATTTAGGCCCAAAAATTTGAATTTCGCGTAAAAATTTGAATTTCCCGTAAAAATGATTTCTTTTGCACATATAGCCTTAAAAACACTCGAATAACCCAAAAATGTTGACCTTTTTCACCCAAAGTGCTTAGAAAAGTTACGAGTAGAAATGACCAACGAACCAAATACGAGTTCAAAAATGAAGAAAAACACGTAAAGCTTCGAACTTTTTGCAAAAAACTGAAACTTTAGCACCAAACAAACCTTAAACCACAAGAATCTTGAAATTTTAAGTGCAAAAATTAAAGCTTTAAGCGTTTCAAAAATGTAAAACTAGAGCTTTTACGCGTAACCCTTCAAAACAAACACAAACACTCCTAAACCATTGTTAGGCGATTGATACCAATTGTAGGACCTTACTTTTATCAACCTTATCACACAAATACCCACGTTTTGCTTAGAACACGTTAACACACAAACAAACTATGCGTGAAACCAAAGAAATAAAGATGAGAAAGATGGTGACTTGATGTTTATACAAAACCGTGTATGTGTAGATAAAAGATAAACACAATAAAGTTGTATATTCCTTGAGAGAGAAAATACACACACACACACACACACTTTCAAGCACACCCCTCAAATGACCATTTGAGGGGTATTTATAGTACAAGTAACTTAAAACCCTAAAAGGCTTTGCTTGGGCTTTTCGTGGGTTGGACATGGATTGGGCTTTGGATACTTAAGCTTCAAACGGCTAGCATAATCATAACGCCTAGCCATTTAGCTTAGTCCAATCCACGAGCCCGTTGACTATTCTATCACGATATCTAACACACGTTACAAAGTTCCTAATCGTGAATGACCATCACTTCTAATAAAACTATTAAGGCTAACAACAAACATTGTTAACACAAATTAGAACTCATAATGGATTCAAAAGGGATGTTTTGAGCAAAATTATGATGAACCTCAAAAGGAAATATTCTCATAATTAACACCACATTGTGGTTTTATTGCTTAGGATCAATCATGCCTAGTTCCAAACAACAAGATTATCAAGACGCCGCTTACTATTTACCGATGCATCACCGAAAGGATGGTCTTAAACCTAAGGATAAAAAAACCTTCAAAATGCTCCAAAAACGGTTATTTCATGAAGGTCGTGTGGTTGATCAATATTTTATCAATGGTACCGATATTCCCGAAGTCTTTTCTAGGATTAACTTTGAGTGTCTCCTCCATATCAAAGAACAAATATGTCATGTGTTTATCCTCGAGTTTTACAAGAGCGTTAGCATCGTTAGAAATGATGATGGAACCATCTCTATTGCCTTTGTCATCAACGAGCACAACTTCACCTAAACTCTTGTCGAGCTTGCCTGAATTCTCCGCATCCCATACCATGGTGTGTGTATGTATTCCAATGATGGGTCACTCACCAAAATCCATGATATGGTTGATGATCACGAGGTCTATTTCACCCCCTCTTCATGAACCCGCCACGGTAAGAGATGCCGTATTTATCCAAAGAACCTCACAAACCCGAGTCACTAGGAATTCAAAAGTCATCCACCGAGATCCCTTTAAAATGGAGCTTTTTGAGATGTTCCCACTTTACAAAAAATGGGAACAAATTCTTAGGGAAAATGTTCTTTGCTTGGTTGGAAATAAGGATCATCCGAATGCATGTCTTGTGTACATGATTTATTTCCTCGTCAACGAAACTCCTTTCAACCTTGCATATTACATGGTCAAAAGGATGGCTAGTGTCTTTAGGACGGAGAAAATGGTTCTTCCGTATGCTATGCTTCTAACCCGCCTAGCAAACTTTGTCTTTGCTTTGGAGCCCTCTCCCTTGACGGATGATCATTTCTTTTGCAATCGGGTCATGGTACCTCTCACCGGGAAACAACATCAAGGTTCATGGTTTATGGGAAAAGGCCTCATCCGCCTACCGACTTATCTGAGGAAACGGAAGGAGAAGCAAGCAACCCCGTCAACAACTACCATCTTGACCCTGTCTCATACATTGATTAATTGCCTGACATTCCAAGTCCTTCCCAAGAGTTTCAACAAACAAAAATAATGTTCAAATGCATTGCTCATTTCCTCATGGGGAAGAAGAAAAGGTGAAAATGAGATGGAAGCTTGAGGGTGATTGGAGGTGATTTGTATGATCCCCATTTGAAACATGTGATGTATGTCTTAAACAATGTTATTTTTATTTAGAACCAAGTAGTATGTGGTAGTATGGTGAAAAACATGGATATCTTAACCTAGAACAACTTAATAGGAATTTTACAACTTTTGATCTCATATCAAAAGTTGATCGTCATCCTAGTTACATGCCCATATATTGCCTTTACATGCCATGCTTGCTATGCTTTACTCAGATACTTGAATGCTTGCTATAGAAATCATTAGTTTCAAAATTCGATACCTAGTGCAAAATCTTGCACGTATTCTGTTAAGAAACTGTCCCCAGATGCCAGATCCCTAGGCTATAGCTAGCCAGATCCCTCAAATGAAGGATCCGTGGGATCCGGGTGGACAGAAGTACTATTTTATCATCCTTGCAATCAATCCAACCTTCCAGACCTTATTAGACCAGTTAAACATGATACATTAGGATCACTTAAGTCTTCCTTAGGATCAGTTCATCCCACATTCACTCATCGATAACTTAAGATCACATTCAAGGTGTTTTTGATTTATCATTACTTCAAAACTCACCATATTTTCGCTCCAATGTTTACACATTGTTTCTCCCATCTCAAAACACCTAGTTTGATATTTCTCTCAATTTTAGCAAATTGATTTTAGTCATCTTGATCTTAAAATGGTCTAAAAACTAGTTTTTCATTTCTTATGATTTTTAAGGAATTTTCTAAATTCCCTTTTGATCACCATCTGGTCTATGATCATTTACCATCCTCAAAACTCTTAGTGTCATCTTTAATCACTCATTGGTACTCATAAAAACTCCATATCCCTTTATAAAAGTCATCATTAGCTATCCTCACTCATTATGCTTGAACGTTTAAGTCCTATACCATTTAAGATACTTGAGGAAACTTAAACACTCAAGATATGTAGGTATTAGACCTTGGTAGAACCTCATCACTCTTTTTCTTTGCTTCTGAGAGCCGGATCCCTGACTTTCAACTAGCCGGATCCCTAAAGTAAGGGTTCCATGGGAACCGCCTGCACAAAATGTTTAAATCTTACTTGACATATTCATTTCAAACTTTCTTTGGTAATCTAAACACTCCACTTTGTCTTAAATGACTCCATAGGACATAACAACACTATAGTTGACTTTAGTGCATGCAATTTGAAGAACCTTAGTGGTCTAAGCTTTAATTCACTCACCTAATTTCATCCTTTATAAACCAAGTGTGTTTGTTTTTTTCAAAGCACCATTCAAACCTTCACTCTCAGTAGCTAAAACACTCTCCACCTCATACCTTTCCCCATGACAAAATCATCTAGTACAACTTCATCAACCAAAGGTTCTTCCAAGAAAAATGCTCGTGTTGTTCATGAAATTTCCTCAACCGATCACCAATCAAAAATTCAAACACTAGAGTTCCTTCTCAACAAACTCAACCAACCAAAGCTAGGAAAACCACTCGAATTAGTATCCAACCTTTTTGGTTGAAAAAACCTTCGCCAAACATTACTATACCCTCTAAACCAAACACACTTATCTCCACTAAAGCAACTAAACCCTCATTTCTAGAACCTAGATTACACTCATTCACCATGCCTTTTTCACATCCAAAACTTTGCTCCTTAGAAGACTCACCACCTAGGCCTTCTCATCTACCACTATTCTCATCAATTGAGAAAATGGCACCACAACAACCTTTTCACCAAAACCTTGATGTTGGAACGTCCCTAACACACGTGTCCTACTCGTCTTAACCATCAAATGGTCCATTTTTTAGTACAAGGAATCATCAATCTCAAAAACTGATCATATAGAAATAGATACTTCTTTACCTCCACCACCATCTCATATATCACCACCTTCATCCTTAGTTGAACCACATCCTACTTCATCAAACTCGCCTCCATAAATCCCTCCATCCTTTGTGGAACCTCCTCCATCCTCATCAAACGTTCCACCTCAAACCGCTCCATCCTCACCACTTCCATTTCCTAGTCATGACAATAATTGCTCTAATTGTCAACATATCCAAGGGTTAGTCAACGAAGTATGTGATGAGTTACATTTCATGTTTCATCACCTTCTTTAACGAATTGATCAAGTCAACAAAACCAATCGTCCCTAAAACTTAGGAATGCAAGCACAAGTGGTGTTTTCTCTAATCTTAGGCGCAACTTAGAATTATTAGGAAATTTACTATATGTTTATATCATTTTCTTAGTTTTAGAGATATGTGTATCATTTCTCTTGTTTTATTGAATGAAACTACATGTTTGTATGCTATATAGTTATGTGAATATGTTTTGTGACACAATACATAACTCATTTGGACATTTACGTCACCATTTATATCTACATTGTTTCCAATAAGCTGCAGGTACACGGTTCCCAAACTTTTGCCTAGACGGATCCCTCACAGGAAGGATCCGCCAGAACCGTCAAATAGAATCAAAATTTTGAACTAATTTGAAGCTCATTTGCAGGAAACAATGCATCATGTACTTGCTTTCTAACATTTGTTTTGTAGATTTTCAAAATACACATGAAGACTTTGGCACCCTCAACAAGAGGGAGCTTTTCGTCAAAGCAAAGCATTGCAAAAACACTTGCAATACATTCACTTAGGCTTCCTAACTACTTGATGCCCTCATCAAAAGGAAGCACTCGTCAAGGGGGAGCATTTCGTCAAAGTTAAAACCATTGCAAAGATACTTGCAATACACTCAGTTAGCCTACATAATTACTTGACGCCCTCAAACAAAGGGAAGCATACGTCAAAGGGAAGCTAAGACGCTAATCTTTCTCTCATCTTACTACTTATCTTTATTTTTCTTTTTCTAACTATTTCTTATTTTGTTACTTTTCACAAGTTTCTCTCAAAACCATTTTTCCACTATGTGTTAGTTTCTTTTCGACGCTCTTTTTGTTTCGACAAAAAGAGAGAGAAGAGAGTAAAAACTCCAATTTAAATTTTTACGAATTTTATTTTCTTCTTAAAATAATCTTATGTTTTGTCATCAACAAAAAGTGAGAGATTTTTAATACAAATAAACCATAAAAAAGTTTATTTATATTTTACGATCTTCTAATGTTTTGTCGATAACAAATGTAAAATCATTTTAACGAAATAAATAAAATACGTAAAAGCTTTGAGTCAGTAGTTTACTAACACACTTTTACTAAACATATTAAAACCATCAAAACATGTTTTGTAAATAAGTTATATAAAATCAAAAACATTTTTATAAAACACTAACAAGTAATATTGTTTGTTTACATCTAATAGAAATGTATATGTACTTTGTATATATTGTAAATGGGTAAGTAATGGATAAAAACCAAAGTCCATAACCCATGACCTATGATCCATTGAATAGGTACAATGAATCTTATTGGGTAAGAACCAAATTCCATAACCCATACCCATGGACCATGATCCATAACCCATGACCCATTACATGACATCATGTATGAAGTCATATTAGATATTATCCATGATCCATGACCCATGACCAAAGATCCATAACCCAATGACTAGGTACATTGCATCTTGTTGGGTATCCATTATCCAATGTCCATGACCCATGGTCCATAACCCATAACCCAGTTTGCAACCCAAAATCCGGACTAAACTGACCTAGTAGCCAGATCCCAGGATTTGAACTAGTCAGATCCCTCTGGTGAGGGATCCGCCGAAACCGTGGGACAGTAGGCACATTTTGCCTATAAATAGTGAGTCATTTCTCTCTTACTCACTACCACTTTTAGATATACTTTCTGTCAGTATTCTAACCTCACTAACCATGGATCCAAAGGATAATTCTATGTAGTTTTATCTTTGTGTGATTCTCTAGGTTCCTCTTAAAGGCAAGATCACCACCTCTTGAAGACGTGCAAGCTCAAGGTCATGAGTTGCTAAGCTTTGTCATCATCAAGACCACAGAAGTGCATCTTGTTGATAGTTCTTTCCTCCCTCCATAGAAGTGTCGTGTTGAAGTCATTAGTGAATGGTGCCGAAGGTGTACAATCGATACGGTGCGTCGATGTACAAGTTGTGTAATTTGGGTTAAAGGATGTTGATACCCTTTCTAGTGTTGTAATAAGGAGTGTGTCTCCTTTGGGTAGTAGTGTTGTGGTGTAGTGTTGGGTAGTAGTTCCTCCTTTGTAATTGAACTCGGTATCTAGCCTTGTATCGGATAAAGTGTAGGCGATGTTGTGATAGGTTTGGTTCTACCTCGTGGAAGAACTCGATGTCTAGCCTTGTACCGGATAAAGAGTAGGCGACGTTGTGAAGGCTTCTCGGCCACATTAAGGAGCTTGTGTTGTGTAGTGCTTAGAAACTCTCGAGTGGGGTACTCGGGGAGTAGAGTAGGGCAAGGAAGGTGTCCTTGTACCCGAACCACTATAAATAATCGTGTCGTGGTTTTGTGTTCCTTTACTCTTTATCCTTTGCATTACTTACTTATATGTTCGTCTATCAATATCCAACACACAATCTAAATGGATTGACATAAGTCGATCTAAATACTTTAAAACAAAGTTTTAATCGGCAAAACTATTTAACCTCCCCTTCTAATTTTCCACAATGATGATTTGTTTTTTATTATGATAACATGTTTTAATTCAATTTCAAGTTAATTCTAAGATCCAATCATGCTTTTGTTTCATAGTGACATTTTTTTATCAAGTTTGATTACTTGATGGTAATTTCATAGGTTGAAAGAGTTGTTATTATTCAACTAGTTATAATTATTGAAGACTTGAGCAAAAGTGCACATGACGGCTCAGCGGAATTTCAGGTCCTAAAGCCTGACGGCGTCACGCCTTAATTCTGGAAGGCGTCACTCACAAAATCTACACCAGATGCCCAAGATCCAAGATTCAGACGATGTCGCTACTGAAGACTGACGGCGTCACACATCTCAAGTGACGTTGTCCCAATGATGACTTGGCCCAAATTAAACCTTAATGACAGCGACCTGACGGCGTCACTAGCAAAAGGTGACGCTGTCGCATTTGTAAATCTATATATAGAATTCGATTTTTCTGTATTTTAGGAGGTAGAATTTTGGAGAGAAAACCCTAACTCAGTTGTAGTCCGACTTGGACAGACCCAGAGACTCGAGACTGCTAGGCAAGAGGCTAGTGTCATGAGAGAGACTGTTGCGGGTAGATAGGAGGCTATGCATCATGAGATTACATCTGTTCGTACCCATGCATCCACCTTAGAGCATAGATTCGATGATCTCCAAGCTAGAGAGAGAGCTAAGGATAAGCAGTTTGAGGAGCTGTCAGCCATGGTCAGCGAGCTACGACATCGTCTGGGGGATACACCGGGTGACTCGTATATCAAAGTCATCTTTTATATAGCTTAGTGACATAGAGCCCACCATCTGTGGCATTAATATGAGGGCCTTGTATCTTTTTATTTGTGAAAACAATTGAATAAGATATTAATGTTGTATTGATTGGTTATGACTTATGCTATGTACCGATGTTAGTCTATGATATCATGGTTGTATTCTTATATTCTTGTGTGTTGTGATTTCATCATTCATCGGATATATAAACCGAGCCGATTATTATATTCTCATGTATGTTACGATATTGTTATGACATGTCATGATTGATTTAATCTTGCTTATAACGATACTGTTCCATTGATTTAATGTGGTGATCTTGACTATTATGATATTTATAATATGTAATCACTTGTATTATTATCGATGATTCTAAATTCTGGTGTTTATCTCTTGGTAATTTTAGAAAAATGGTCAAGAAGAAAGCTACCTCATCCGCTAATGATACCATAACTCCAACCGCTGTTCACAAGATGGTCGCTGACAGTGTTAGTTCTGCCATTGCCAAACATGCTGCTGAGGCTGCTCAAGCTGAAGCCGCACGCATTGCTGAAGCTGAACGTATTGCTCAAGCTGAAGCCGCACCCATTGCTGAAGCTGAACGTGTTGCTCAAGCTGCACGTGAAGCCGAAGTTGCAGCACGAGAAGCCAAAATTGCACGAGAAGCCGAAGATACTCGAGAAGCTGAAGCTGCTCGTGAGGCCAAGGCTGCCCGCATTGCTAAAGCTGCACGCGTTGCTAAAGCAGCACGCGTCATTGAGTTTGCAAACTCTAATGAAAACGACAATCAGACCAACCAAAGTGAGTCTCATGTGGCGCGCAAGTGTAGCTACAAAGGATTCATGAACTGCAAGCCTACCTTCTTTAAGGGAACTGAAGGTGCTATTGGTCTTCTTCACTGGTTCGAAAGATCATAAACTGTATTCCTCTAAAGTGACTGCACGGATGATTGCAAAGTCAAGTTTGCAAGTAGAACTTTGCTAGAAGATGCATTGTCATGATGGATAGCTCATGCTCAACCAATTGGCATGGAAGAAGCTTGTAAGATTTCCTGGTCCGAACTGAAGCAACTGTTGATGAAACAGTACTGTCCAAGAACTGATATTAAGAAACTAGAGGATGAATTCTACCATTTGGCTATTAAGGGTAATGATCTTAAGACTTACTTCAAAAGATTCCACGAGCTGAGAGCCATGTATCCTAACATGTTTCCCACGAATGAAAAGCTCTTGGAAAGTCTCATAAGGGGTTTACCCCAAAGTATTGAAGGAGATCATTATTTCACACCGTCTCATGGAACCAATTCTGAAGCTTGGAACCGCACATAACTCAAATGACAGCAAAAGAAAGTTTGATGATCTAAGAAACATGAACCCCAACCCTCATCAAACCAGCAACTCATCTCATATCAACAATAACCACTGAAACAAACAACCATAATAACAACAACAATAATCAGTACCATCAGAATAGGAACCACCACCATAATCAACAGAACCGAAGACAAGAAGCCGCAAGGGCTTATGCTGCCACACCAAGTGCAGGTAGGGGATATGCTGGACCTCACCCCCTATGCAATCAATGTATGTTGCACCATTTTGGACCATGTACTGTAAAGTGCAAGAAATGCAACAATGTGGGTCATCAAGCTAGGAATTTTCAAAACCCTGCAAATGGAAACAACATGCAAGCGGCAAATCTAAACTGTTATGGATGTGGAGATAAGGGTCATTTCAAGAACCAATGCCCAAAGAGAAATGCCGCCCAAAACAACAATTCGCGTGCAAGGGCATATGTGTTAGGAGATGGAGATGTTCCACTGAACCCTGACATCGTAACGGGTACGTTTTCACTTAACAATCATTCTGCAAAAATCTTGTTTGATTCTAGAGCCGATAGGAGTTTCGTATCTGCTACCTTTGCACCTTTACCTGAAATCACCCCAACTACCTTAGACAAAACTTATGAAATAGAACTGGCTGACGGAAAGATAATAGGAACCAACACCGTAATCCGTGATTTCCCCATGCTTTTACAAGACCAACCATTCATTATAGATCTTCTGCCGATAAAGCTTGGTAGTTTCGTGATTATTGGCATGGACTAGTTATCTAAACACCATGCAAGAATTATATGCGACGAGAAGACTGTTCATATTCCAATCAATTGTGAAACATTGGTTATCCACGGGGATCAAAGCAAGAAGTATTTGAGCATCATATCCTATATCAAGACTGTGGAAAACTAGAATGGGGGTTGAATAGTTTTACCGATTAAAACTTTGTTTTAAAATATTTAGATCAACTTGTGTCAATATATTTAAATGTATATGTTGGATGTTGATAGATAGATACAGAAATGTGTAATGCAAAGGTAAAGAGTAAGAAACACAAAACCACGACACGAGTATTTATAGTGGTTCGGCTACAAGGACACATTCCTTGCCATACTCTACTCCCTGAGTCACCTACTCGAGAGTTCGTAATCACTACACGACACCAACTCCTTATGGCGGAGAAGCCTTCACAACGTCGCCAACTCTTTTTTCGGTACTAGGCTAGACACCGGGTTCTTCCACAAGGTAGAAACACACCTAACACAACGTCGCCTATACTTTATCCGGTACAAAGCTAGATACCGAGTTCCATTATAAAGGAGGAACTACTACCCAACACTACACAACACCTATCCCAAAAGAGACCCACTCCTTATTACAACATCATCAAGGATATCAATATCCTTGGACACACCCTATCTCTATTTGTACATCGATACACCTTATCGATTGTACTCCCTTGGCATCTTTCACTAATGCCCTTGACACGGACGTTTGGCACCTTTCACTAATGCCTTCGTCTTGACTCCTTTGGCATCCTTCACTAATGCCTTTGACACGGAAGTTAAGCACCTTTCACTAATGCCTTCGTCTTGACTCTTTCGGCATCATTCACTAATGCATTTGACACAACACTTCTATGGAGGAAGAAAGAATTATCAACAAGAGAACCTCAGTAGTCTTGATGATGACGAAGCATGGCAACTCATGGGCTTGAGCTTGCTCGACTTCAAAGAGGTGGTGATCTCGCCTTTTAAGAGGAACCTAGAGAAGCACACAAAAACAAAACACAAACTACATAGAGAGATCCTTAGGATCTGAGGTTAGAAGGTTTACAATACTAGGAGAAAGTATGTGTGGGAGTGGTAACCCAAAATGAAGAACTGGCTCACTATTTATAGAAGAAAATAGTCTACTATTCTATGGATCCCACGGATCCCTTACTTGAGGGATCCGTCCAGTGTAAACTGAGGGAACCGTGGGACGCTCCTCTTTGCCCATGGGTTTTCGGTCATGGGTCATGGGTCATGGGTTATGGGTCATGGGTCCCAGACTTTGGACCATGGGTATCCAAGTAGATACAATGTATCTAGTATGTGCAATGCAACTAGTCCATAGGTCATGAGTTAAATCCATGGGTCATAGATAATACCCATTCATGACTTATGCATGATGTCATGCAATGGGTTATGGGTTATGCTCCATGGGTATGGGTCATGAACTTTGGGTTATACCCAACTACATTCAATGTATTTGGTCAATGGGTCAAATACTTTAAACTTCTACCCATTATAATACATACTAATTATGTATATATCTACCCAATAAGTAAACACTAGTTGTTGTACATATGTATTACTGATGTGTTACGTGTGGTGCAAGTTTTAAAAATTTATAAACACGATTTAACCGTCTAATACTATAAACACATACGAGCAAGTATACTCGTTCGCGATAGCAAAGGTGGGTAAGTCGAGATCGTCCCAAGGGATTTTATGTTTGAAATTGTTTTTATAAGAGATTGGTAGCAAGAAAGCTTTGTCAAGGCTTTCTCCAAAAATGATGTTTTAGTGAAATTCAATAATAAAGACATATATACTTGTGTGTAGTCTATAGGCAATCATAGTAGTATTCATGAAGGCTTGGTGTAAACTCTTGACGTGATGTACAAATCATAAGCAAATGATTTCCAACCATGGTTTATGTTTGCAAAAATCATTCTAAGAACAAAAACATATAGGTAATCCTTTCGGTCCTTATCCTAATGATTATCCTTTAGAAAATCCATTTGTTTGTAAGATGTTCTTATTAAACTCGTTCTTACGAATCTTTCGACCTTTCGTGATGAAAATGTTTCTAGTCTTGTTTTAATAAGTAAACATGGTGGTTGTCAATCACCATATCCCCATACTATTTTGTCACTTAACTTTTTGGAATAAAACACAAGAGAAATCCTTTCGGTCCTTTTTCTTAAAACATGTTTTACCGACAAATCAAACAAGACTAGTATTTTTCCAACAAACTCATTTAAACAAGATCATATATACATGCATCACATATGAGAACACTAATATGATTTCCTACATCCTCACACACAAGTATATTCAAAAACTACTCCATGATAATAATAACAAAACACAAGCAATAATAAAGTAATTCCAATAACTCAAGAGAATAGAAATCCATAACAAGGTTCATAGAATACCTAAACTTTTGTGATTACAAGAACTAGAAATCGTGGCTTATAGCAACCACACGCCTCCAATCACCTAGCTTAACCGTATAACTCCGAATAACCAAAACAATGGATGAGAATTGCTCTCTCCAACCTCCTAGACGTTTTACAATGAATACTAAACTTTTGGGATGAATAAAATGGTTGGTAATAGTTTTGGTGTAAACTATTACACTTTGGTTTGTGTCACACCTAGTAAACTAAGTCTAGGTTCAATATATAGCCAAAGAAACTTAACTAGCTAGCCAAAAATGTTCCCAACAAGTTAATAACAAGAAATGATCGGCCTCCAATGATTATGGGGAGTTAAGGCAACATTAAATGCGTTTTTGTGTAACTCCAGACCATGCAACCAAATCGGTTACGATGCAACCGGATCGGTTGCATTTTGACCATCAGCCAACCGAATTCGGTTGCGGGCTCCAACCGAACGGTTGGACGCCTCAGTTTTGACTTTTGTTGACTTTCTTGATTCGCGCCTTTTCCTTTGTTCTCGCTGATGATTTCCAAGATGAAACTTGATCTTTTCTTGCTGTAGATACTTAGAAATCATTGCGCTTCCTAATCATTGAGTCCAAAAGCTTCCTTTCTCGACTTCCTTCCTTGGGAATTCTCCAAACGTACATAAAAATTTCATTTCTTCATCATTTGTGATACCTGGCTACATATACATACACAATACGCATCTTTTGCACTTTTGCAACAGTTATGAGTAAATATTGCCAATTATTATGAACAAAACCAACAATAACGCTACTAAAAACATGTTCATTTTAGGCGTTATCAAATTCCCCCATACTTAAGTTCTACTTGCCCTCGAGTAGGTCTAACATTTGCAAAAATCGAATTCAATGGTCTTGATACCGTGGTTCCGCAAAATTTAACAATCATCCTAAAAGAGATAATCATTATTTTACTTTTAATATGTGAAAAACTTTTAAAATGAACCAAACACTTTAGATAACATAACTAGAACACCTAACGAATGATTTTAAGAATTCACTCAACACTCATATGTTGGTGGGTATATGTAAATCACTCAATGCCTAGTCATGATCAATGCTTTTTACCATAAGCTTGTACAAGTATCAAAACAAAGAAAATAAATTCATCAAAGAGGGCTTTTATTCGGGTTATATCGTTAAGGCTTCGGGTTTATAAAAGGTATGGATAAGGCATGGGATGGTTTATGAAATTGGTGTTAAAAGAAAAATAAAGTCAAGTCTAAACCTCCATGTTGCTAGTCATCATACAAACCACAATCCCGAAAATGATTATATCTTCCTCCTCTTCGCATATTGATTTCCAAATACATATGTCACGTCTTAGCACATTGGCTAATCAATATTCTTCATATAGCTCATTGGCTATAACCATTTTTTTTTCTTCAAGTTCTCCCACACTTAGTGTAAGCATACACCACAAAAAATACAAATGAGAAAGACGTCTCCTTCATCTTTGTTGGAGAATGGTACACACTATAGACAAAGTGTAGCTTCTTCATAATCATCAAAAACAATCCAACACTCCAAACAACTAGCAACAAACCAATAGACATGAAATGGGGTGGCTAAGGTTTAAAGGTGTAAAATATTTTTGTATTTTTCTGGATTTAAACAAAAATGAAAAGATTGGCTTGAAGGGTGTAACTAAGGGTATCTAGTGCTAAAGATGAGCACTAACAAATGGGTCCAAATAGGGTGGTTAACTAACCGATGTGGTTAGCTAATATATCATTAGATGTAAAATGGAAGGCCATTTGGTTAAATCCTATGATGCCTCTTATCACTTGAACATATTTTTATCACTCGAGAGTGATTTTAACCGTAATGCATAACTAGTACAAGTTCTAGAATCGACATAATCACCGGCACACTCATAGCAAATATAAAACAAAAGATGTGTTTTATACAAAAAGAAACCTCACAATTAAGTGGAAAAAGGCTATAATGCGCGCTAGAAAATGCTATCGAATCCAAAATGAATTACTTCCGTAATTTGGTTCAAATCAAAAAAATTTCAAAACCTCATTTTACCATTGAAATACCCAAGTTGTTCTTAATATATCTCAAAAATGTGTGAAAACAACTAGACAATCAAGGGCGATTTCCTACTAATTACTTGCATCCAAAAGTTTATCTAAAAATAAGACTAAAAGCTAAAAATTTAAAAATAGTATCATTTTTCCTATTTTCTTTCCTCCCCCATACTTAAGTTTTGCATTGTCCTCAATGTAATAAAAATAAACTTCAAACTAAAGAAAATGGGAAAAAATAGTCAAAAGATACCACGGGATAGAATATGCATACGCATATTGGGTCATAAGCAAGCATGTGAGTTATCCAACTCCATATATTTGACCATCAATAAGCTTCCGACAATCCATCCTGCAAACAAAACTGCAATACACAATACACAAAACAAAACAAAACAAGCCAAATGCTACTAAAAATATGAAAAATAAACAAAGTATGATAATCATCCTAGAGAAATAGTTAAGAGATAGAGATAATATTGTTTAACGCATGATAACCATAGTTTTTGAAACCATAAATCAAAAATGATCCACGATCATATCCACGTTCTTAAAGGCATTTCGTCGAGTTCCTCTGGTAATCCTTTGAGCTTTGCACTTCCTTCTTCTCTTAATTGAGCAAATCCTTCAGCTTCCGTACTTTCTGGCATAACTGGCTTACTAAACAAAACCATCCCCATAGGATTGAATAAACCAAGGCTTCTTGCAATCTTAGTAATCAAGTGTCCCCCACAAATATAGTTAACGCTTCCAAATGCGGCCCTTTGATGAAGGTGCTTGGCAATCAACCACGCTACATCTAGTGATCTTAACGGATGTCTTTCTTCAAAAGCAAATAGTACCCATAAATCATCCTCCAAAATCCTATCCACATCGTGTGCCCTGTGTAATAGAGATTCGACTACTATCCTATGAAATACTTGCAAGAGTGGTTTTCTAATCGATGAAACCCTACTTTCTCCATATGTTAGCTTACTTTCCGTACTTATTTTCTTCCAAAACCTGTTTTCATCAAATCCTTCCTTCTTCCTATCATTCAACATAATTATATATTTAAAATCCTGATTTCTCAAATCTTCGTCCGAATATAATCCTAAGAAATTTCCAAAATCCCATAATGTGACAACATGTTCCTGACCACCTAGCCTGGAAGCCATACTCTTGTCCGAGCAAACCCCTGTGGCTGTAATATCTGTCTTCATTTCAAGGGAACACAGAAATTCTAAACACCATTCTTTGTAAATAGGTTCATTGATGTTGAGAGCTCTCTTCCACATTTCTGTAGTTAGAATCTGCTTGTTCCATAATGTCCTTATCAACAACCTATCTTCTAAAATTTCATGGCAGCCCAAACCTTGCAATACTTCCCAACTAACAATCCGAGGTTGGTGGATTTCCTTTCCTCCAATGGATAATAAGTTGTCATTGAGATGTTTTCGACGATCATGATTCTCTCCATGCCAAAGAAGATTCGGGTGGCATTCTGGGATTGGCATTTCATCTTTCTTCTTTCGTGCTCCTCTAGTTCGTGACGCGACCCCTTTTCCTAAGACATTCTTCACAACATAATCAAATTGGATTAGCCGTTAGAAACATGCAATATTATCGCAGAAATCACAAATATAAGCCAATATAAGAGTGTTAGAACAAACGGGAAGGTCAATGGAAGCCTCTAAGGTCCACTTCAAAAATTCGAAAAATTCCACATCAAAACCTGGAACCGGATTCGGTTGCAGAGAAACCGGATCGGTTACTATGTTGACCCAATCCAACCGTTCGGTTGCGCTTCGCAACCGAATCGGTTTCCTCAACTGCATAAGGCTTTGCCTTCTAATTCATTTCCCACTCGATTTTTCGAAGTCCAATTCACTCCTAGACTGCATTCTAACATCATTAATGAATTCTACATCCTCAAATTGCTCTAAATCACTTCCCAAACCTCTAATCATCACCTATTCATTTGCTTAGAACTCAACAATCTAGACCTCAATTCTTCAATTACTTGTTCTAATCAACAATGTAGCATCTATTATTCATTAAAAACGCATCATCTACCAACTAGAAATCACCAATTGCAACTTAATTTGATTCAATGGCATAACCTAATTAAATCCGAAAATTCAATCATCTAATACTCATTCCATGTTGAATCAATCACTACAATTCGTTTTGAAATGGATTCCTATATCAATTACCCACTTAATCCTGAAAGATTACAACTTAATTCGAACTCTATCAAAAATGCCCAAATTAGTGACCTAATTTGCAATTCGAATCAAATGCTCTAATTAAACCTTAATTAAGCCAATTGATTGCAGATGCTTACTTGTTTGGGTGCCATGATGATCTTCTACAGCTTATACAAGCTTCAAATATCTTCTATTGGTTGAATTTTGCGAAACCCAGCTGGAGGATTAGTGTGTGTGTGTTTTTCTGGAAAAATTGAATTTTTGGTATATATACTTGTATGCAACCGGTTCAGTCATTGACATAACCGTTTCGTTTTGCATTTTTGCCAAATTTTGCATTTTTCTTGTCACTTAGGCATTTTACCTTCCAAGCAACAATCGTTTACTCAAAAATCCTATTAAAGATGCACACACCATTCATCCACCATTTGGAAATTTCAACAATCATCTAATCTCAAAACTTAAATCATCATACTCAAAAACTAAAACTAAAACTCATAATGCATTAATCAAATAACCTCAACATAATAATAAAGATAAAACTGAAATGAAAAACAAGAAATCCTAAATGCATAAAATTAAAAAGTTCATCACAAAGATGAAAATCAAGCAAACAATTGCTTGTTTATTATGGTGCCTTGTTTCTCCTTAGAATTCCTCGAAATACTCATGCCTTAAGATGTCCTCACTTAGAAATTTTCCGGTCAATTCACGGTGTGTTTCATAAGTTTTGAAATTCCTTATAAATCTTCTTCCATCCGGACATAGTATATCAAAGTTGACATGCCATTCTCCATCCCCATCCTCTCTTTTGTAAATGCCCGACCCCTCGGGTCCCCATTCCAAATTCTTGAGTTGAACCGGTAAAGAACCTAAGAAATCGGTTAGCTTCTTGTAAACAAGGATGTTTTTGAATGGATTGTAAAATGCTTCCACCGCTAGTGCACGTTCCATCTCATCCTCAATATCAAAGTATGGTTGAGCTAGTGGTCCATACATCGAGTTTCCTTGGACATCACGTCCTACTTCAAAACAAGTCAAGTCCTCGTCCGCTTCCATCAATTCTAAATCTTCCATGAATTCCACAACTGGTCCCCTTGGTTTTGGATAATAGGTTTGTTTCGACATTCCATCATCAATAGTCATCATACCTCTACCCATATCTATGATTGCACCACATGTGCGTAGGAATGGTCTTTTTAGTAGAAGTGGTAAACTCTTATCCACCGGAATGTCTAGGACTAGAAAATCAGCCAAGTATGGTTGGTAACCAATTTGAACTCTTACGTTTTTCACTTCCCCCATCGCTTTTGCTTGGGAATTATCCGCCATGGTAATTTCGAGTGATTTGGTTGTGGCTTACTAAGACCCAACTTCTTAAACAATGGATAGGGCATAACATTAACGCTTGAACCCGTATCGGCTAAGGCATACATTGGTGTGGTCCCGTTCACTTTAATTGGCAAAACAAAATTCCCCGGATCTTTCTCCTTACGTGGCATACCTCTAAACAAAATCCTATCTCTATCCTCCTCCGATAGATCTTTATCCTCCAATCTTGCTCTTGCTAGCATCACCGCATCTAGTTTCTTGCGGTAGAGAACGTAATCTTGTAGTACCTTAATCACCGGCTTTTTCTCATTTAGCTCAAGAAACTTTTGTTCAAGGTTTTCCAAAATAGCTTCTTTTTTTTCTTGGGTTAATGGTTTGAAGGTTTTTGGTGTAGTAGGTGGTGAAGGTGTGTAGTCATTTGTTTTATTGGTTGATGTGGTAGGAGTTAATTTGTTGGATGAGGTTTTCTTCCTATTTGCCTTCCCCATCTTTACGACTTCCACATCTTCCTTTTCCATATTAGCACATAACTCCACAAGCATCTCGTTCATCCCTTTTTCTTCTTCTAAATCGGTGATATTGATCCTCATTTCCCCCAAGGCAAAATCCACTTGGCATTTGGTTGTTACAAGAAAATCTCGCCCAAAACATACATTAGGCTCATCGGTGTTCCCCTCTTCCAAGACAACAAAATCCGTTTCAAAAATGTGACCATGAATGTTAACCTTAAGATTCTTAACCATTCTTTTTCCGTAAGCTTCATAATCCAAACGCACATGACCAATTTGATCAAGAACTTTTTCAACGATGTAATTTTCACCATAGGCCATGTTTAGTTGCGCGTCCCAAGCACTCACCCCTTCTACACTACAAGGTGTACCGAACCTCATAAGTGGCGAATCATACTCCGTTAACGGTGCTTGTGTGAATACCACAACTCTCCCCTTCTTAGGAATTTGAACTTTGTTTTCACCCATTTCTTCCATACTAACCGTATCAATCCCCAAATCCTTCTTACTTCCTTCTAAGATATTTCCAATCTTCTCCAACGAACTTCCGGTGTCTTTGAACATCTCATCCAAGTTACGAAGGTACTCAGAAATTCCGCTTAAACTATCCATAATAATTATCTAAAAAGACAAAACAAAACCAAAAACAAAAATCCAAATCATTAGCGTTAGAATTAGTAAAAACAAAAGCAAACTATAGAAACATATATTAAGCAAGTAAAGACACTTAATAAAACTGAAAACACCAGCTAAAACTCAAAATTTAAAAAGTAGAAAAAATTTACCGAGAGCTCCAACCGGATCGGTTGGCTCACCAACCGATTTGGTTGGTGGTAAACTTATTAACCAAAACATCCAACCGGATCCGGTTGCGGGTTGCAACCGAACGGTTGGATCAATTTCCAATTTTTTTTTTATTCAACCTGAAAATTAATTAAAATTAAAAACTATTAAGTGTACTTTAACTCTAAATTAATTAAGACTACTCACTATCCTTATTAATTATAAAATTAATTAAGTTAATTAATGAAAACCATATTAACTAATCTATTAAACTACTCATTAAGACTACTAAAACCATAAAAACTAAAAATTAACTATTTCTAATTACTGAAATTAAGACAATTAACTAAAAAGGCAATTAAACTAACAATGACTAAAATAAGAGAAAAGCTAAAAATCTAAGAAAAGCATAAACAACCCAAGATATAATCTATAAAAATAAAAAATGACAAGAATCAATCTATAAACTATGACAAAAAACACTGGATAAACTAAAAATATAAAAAAACAAAAGACAGATTTTCCGAGAGCACTAACCGGATTCGGTTGCTCGCGCAACCGGATTGGTTAGCCTCTAAACCAATTTTTTTTTTCTTTTTTTTTTAGTATTACAAAATTCAATTTTAAAATCTACCAATTTACAGAATCTTATCAAAATCAAATTGCTTAAAATTCCAAAATCCTCGGCAGCGGCGCCAAAAACTTGGTTGTTCGCACGAGGTGCAAGTTTAAAAAATTTATAAACACGATTTAACTGTCTAATACTATAAACACATACGAGCAAGTATACTCGTTCGCGATAGCAAAGGTGGGTAAGTCAAGATCGTCCCAAAGGATTTTGTGTTTGAAATTGTTTTTATAAGAGATTGGTAGCAAGAAAGCTTTGTCAAGGCTTTCTCCAAAAATGATGTTTTAGTGAAATTCAATAATAAAGAAATATATACTTGTGTGTAGTCTATAGGCAATCATAGTAGTATTCATGAAGGCTTGATGTAAACTCTTGATGTGATGCACAAATCATAAGCAAATGATTTCCAACCATGGTTTATGTTTGCAAAAATCATTCTAAGAACAAAAACATATAGGTAACCCTTTCGGTCCTTATCCTAATGATTATCCTTTAGAAAATCCATTTGTTTGTAAGATGTTCTTATTAAACTCGTTCTTACGAATCTTTCGACCTTTCGTGATGAAAATGTTTCTAGTCTTGTTTTAATAAGTAAACATGGTGGTTGTCAATCACCATATCCCCATACTAGTTTGTCACTTAACTTTTTAGAATAAAACACAAGAAAAATCCTTTCGGTCCTTTTTCTTAAAACATGTTTTACCGACAAATCAAACAAGACTAGTATTTTTCCAACAAACTCATTTAAACAAGATCATATATACATGCATCACATATGAGAACACTAGTATGATTTCCTACATCCTCACACACAAGTATATTCAAAAACTACTCCATGATAATAATAACAAAACACAAGCAATAATAAAGTAATTCCAATAACTCAAGAGAATAGAAATCCATAACAAGGTTCATAGAATACCTAAACTTTTGTGATTACAAGAACTAGAAATCGTGGCTTATAGCAACCACACGCCTCCAATCACCTAGCTTAACCGTATAACTCCGAATAACCAAAACAATGGATGAGAATTGCTCTCTCCAACCTCCTGGACGTTTTACAATGAATACTAAACTTTTGGGATGAATAAAATGGTTGGTAATAGTTTTGGTGTAAACTATTACACTTTGGGTTGTGTCACACCTAGTAAACTAAGTCTAGGTTCAATATATAGCCAAAGAGACTTAACTAGCTGGCCAAAAACGTTCCCAACAAGTTAATAACAAGAAATGATCGGCCTCCAATGATTATCGGGAGTTAAGGCAACATTAAATGCGTTTTTGTGTAACTCCAGACCATGCAACCGAATAGGTTACGATGCTACCGGATCGGTTGCATTTTGACCATCAGCCAACCGAATTCGGTTGCGGGCTCCAACCGATTGGTTGGACGCCCCAGTTTTGACTTTTGTTGACTTTCTTGATTCGCGCCTTTTCCTTTGTTCTCGTTGATGATTTCCAAGACGAAACTTGATCTTTTCTTGCTGTAGATACTTAGAAATCATTGCGCTTCCTAATCATTGAGTCCAAAAGCTTCCTTGCTCGACTTCCTTCCTTGGGAATTCTCCAAACGTACATAAAAACTTCATTTCTTCATCATTTGTGATACCTGGCTACATATACATACACAATACGCATCTTTTGCACTTTTGCAACAGTTATGAGTAAATATAGCCGATTATTATGCTCAAAACCAACAATAACGCTACTAAAAACATGTTCATTTTAGGCGTTATCAATTACTAAATCATAAAATCAGTATTACTTGTCTAGTGTTTTATGTGAAAACGTAAGTGTGTTAATAAACTATTGGCTCAAGCCATTTACGTATTTTATTTGTTTCGTTAAAATGATTTTACGTTTGTTATCGACAAAACATTAGAAGACCATAAAATATAAATAAACGTTTTTACGGCTTATTTATTTTAACAATCTCCCCCTTTTTGTTGACGACAAAACATAAAATTATTTTAAGGAAAACTAAAATTCGTAAAAGTTTGAATTGGAGTTTTTACTCTCTTCTCCCCCTTTTTCTCGAAACAAAAAGAGCGTCGAAAGGAAACTAACACATTGTTTTAAGAAAAACATGTAAAAAGAAGAAAGAAAATGAAAGTATAGAGAATAAGTGACGGGAAGTATTCTCATCTTAGCTCCCCCTTGACGATTCCATCCATTTGTGAGGGCGTCAAGTAAGAAAAAAATACTAAACTAGTGCATTGCAACTATGTTTGCAAATGGTTTCGTCTTGGTGACGACTATGCTCCCCCTTGATGATTGCAACTTTGCAAAGGGACGTCATGTAACGTAATCCTAAAGTGAAATATATTGCAAATGATTTTGCAATGTATTGCTTTGACACGAAACTCCCCCTAGCTTAGGGTGTCAAAGTCTTCATGTGTATATTGAAAATCTACAAAGCAAAGGTTAGAAAACAAGTATATAATGCATAATTTCCTGCAAATAAGACTCAAGTTAGTAGTAAACAAGTCTTTTGTTGCACGGATCCCAAGGTTCCCTCCTTGGAGGGATCCGTCTAAGCAAAATGTAGGGATCCGTCTGTCTGAAATCTTTGAGACAGCAATGGTAATGTAACAAGTGATTTTAACATCAAAGTGAGATATGTATTAAATCACCAAACATATACTCAAAACAACATGGCATATAACATGTAACTTCATTCAATAAAACTACGAGAAATGTTCTACAAATCTCTAAAACTAAGAGAATGATTTAAACATGAAATGTGATTCCTAAGCGACCTAAGTTAAGCTTAAGACTAGGACACCACTTGAATCCCTAAGCTCACAGTTGTTTAGGTTTGTTGACCTCATCAAAATGTTCAAGGAGGTGATAAAACATGAAATGTTGCTCTTCACGTAGTTCATGTATCAACCCTTCAACGTGTTGACAATGATAACAATCCTTGTCATGGCTCGAAAATGGTGGTGGTATGGCTTGATGTGGAGGATCAAGTGAAAAGGGTTGAGGATCCTCAAACGAAAGAGGGATTGGTGGAGGCACATTTAATGATGGCTCAATAAAGGATGATGGTGGAGGTAGAGAGGTGTCAACTTCCATGTGGTCGGGTTGTTGACTTTGATGATTCCTCATAATCCAAAATGGACCATTTGATGGAAATGGAGAAAAGGATACCGGTGCAAGTGTAGATTCAACACCTTGATTTTGTTGCACAATCTTCTCTATTGAAGAGTGTGTCGGCAATGGTGGAGGATGAGATAGCCTAGGAGGTAAGTCCTCTAAGTTATGGAGATGTGGAGATGATTGTGAGGTGGTAAATGATATTGCTCTAGGCACCAAAGATGATGGTTGGGTGGAAATGGGTGTGTTTGGTTTAGTAGGGATTGTGGTGTTTGGTGATGATATTTTTGTGGGAACAATCCTTTTGGGGATTGGTTTGATTGGTTGAGTTGGTGGAGGATAAATCCTAGCATTTGTGGATTTAACGGGAGATGATTCGGTTGAGGAAATTTCGTGTACAACACGAGCAAATTTCTTGGGTGGTCCTTTGGTGGATGAGTTAGCACTCGGAGCTTTGCTCATGATGAAATGACTAAGAAAAAAGGTTTCTAAAAGCTGAGAATTAAGTTGTGGTTGATGACTAAGAAGTTCTAATAAGATGACTTATAAAGGGAAGATTTGGGATGTGCATTAAAGACTTAAGCCACTAAAATCCTTTGAAATCTGATGATTTGCATGCACAAGGGTCAACTACATATTTGCACTGATCTATGAGTTTAATTAAGACAAGATGGAGTGTTCAAGTTAGCAAGGAGAGCTTGAAATGATTGTTTTAGGTAGGATTTGCTGAATTTTCCAGCCGGTTCCCTCCAATGAGGGATCCGTCTAGGCTAATCCTAGGGATCCGGCTATCAGCAGTCAAGAATGGAAGAAAATGATGTTGGTAGAGGCTAATACCTATGCATCTTGAGTGTCTCAATTTTCTTAAGTGTTTTTAAATGAGGTGTGACTTAAATGATCAAGGGTAATGAGTGGTGGTAGCTAATGATTGCCTTTTATGGAAGGAAAATGGGACTTTATGACCACCAATGGGTGATCAAGGATGACACTAGGAATTTTAATAGTGTAAAGTGATGTTAAATGATCCTAGAGATCAGATGGCAACTTGAGATAAAATTTGAAAATTCCTTAAAAATTATGAGAATTGAAAAACTAGTTTTTGACCCATTTTGAGGTGGCGACGACTAAAATCAATTTGCTAAAATTGAGATTTGCAAAACTAGATGTGTTGACATGTGATAGATGATGTGTGAGTATAAGAGAGGAAAGATGATGAGTTTTGGTGATATGATAAATTAATAAGCATTTTGAGTGTGATCCTAAATGAGCTATGAATGAGTGTGAAGCATACTAAGCTTGAAGAAGACTTAAGTGGTCCTAAGGCCTTATGTTTAGCTAGTGTGAAGTGATCTAGTGAGTTGTTTTGATATGTGGGATTCTGCATTGTTCATCTGTCACCACGGATCCCACGGTTCCCTCAAATGATGGATCCGTCTAGTATATCCTTAGGGATCCAGCAACTGCAGATCAAAAGAAACACAGAAAAGAATGTAAATTTTGCACTATACTATGTATACCAATTTCTATTGATCTCTACTCTAAAGAACAACAAAACAAGAAAAATATCTCATAATTCATATCATAAATAAGATTAGTAACGATAATATCCAAACAACCAAACTAAAGTATTTCACAGACATAAGCAATCATTGTAAAATGATAAACAAAATGTCTAAAAGCAACCATAATCCTAATGTCTCTTTAGTCAATCTTTTCTCTTCCTCTTTCCCGACTTCACGACGTAGTTAGTTAGGCATTGAATCATACCCTTCAATTGTTCGAATTCTTTAGTTTCGTTTGGAAGAGTTGGAAATTGTTAAAAGTAGGTTATAGGGTCCAAGTCGACGTTGGCAGCGGGGTTGACTTTTACTTCCTCTTCGGCCGAGGAGTCCGGGAGAGCCCGAGGTTTTCTTCCATTGACCATGAACTGTTTGGAGGGTTGTTTGGTAAGTGGTACCATGACGTGATCGGAAAGGAAATGATCATCGTTGATTGGAGATGGTTTCATTGCACTAACATACTCACGGAGTCGTGTTAGGAGCATACCATAGGGAAGTACCATGTTGGCGACTTTGAATACACCGGCCATTCTCTTCACTATGTAATAGGCAAGATTAAATGGCCTTTGGTGAATGAGGCAATATATCATTTGGACAAGACATGCATTTGGATGGTCTTTGTTTCCTACCAAACTAATGACATTTTCCCTAAGAATTTCTTCCCACTTTCTATAGACGGGATGCATTTCGAAGAGTTCCATTTGAAAGGGATCATGGTGAATAAGCTCTTTGTTGCAGTTGAAGCGAGATTGGTCAGCTCTAATTTGGAAAATGGTAACAATTGCGGGGTCATCAAGAGGAGTGCGGTAGATTGGTTTGGAATTTAGGGCAAAGGATTGAGTGGATATTGCCCAATCTTGGGAGTACATACAAATTCCTTCACAAGGAATGCGGAGGATTTGTGCGAATGTGTTGAGAGGTAGAGTTAAGTTTTGTTTATTGATGATAAAAGTGATTGAGATGCTATCATCACTATTTCTAATAATCCTAACGCTTTTGTAAAATTCAAAGATAAAAACCGGACAAATTTGTTCATCAATATCAAGAAGACAATCAAAGTTGATTGCCGAGAAGACTTGACGAATGTCGGTATTTTCAAGGAAACATTCCTTGACCACACGAACTTCGTGGATAAGTCGTTTTTCAAGTGTTTTGAATACTTTACGATCGGTTTTTTGAAAGCCCCTCTTTTCGATAGTATTTGGTGAGGTAGTGAACGGTATCATGGTGGTCTTATTAATTATCAAAGATCTATTTGTGACAGCGGCGTTAGTTTGACTACCTTTTTAGAAAATCAAAGAGGAATACTATCCCGATGATGAGTAAGTCGGGAAAGTGGCGAAAAGAGACTTTTTAGAGACTAGCAATTATTAACGAGAAAAAAAATAATATCAACATATTCATGTAAACGTAAACTAGCTAAGGATAAGTGAACATACCTCTACGCTCTTGATATGGTTTATGGAGACCATAAAACCGAAATACTTCAGGAGCTTTTAAAGTAATCTGTTGTACTTAGAATAAGTAGGTTGTGATTACTTTTAGGTTCTTCCTTGAAAGTTGACTTCATTATTCTTTGAATAGAAATGAAGACTTTGGAGAGATCCTAGCTTGAAGATTTCTTGAAAAGAAAATGTTAAAATAATCTATCATTATCCAACAAAGAAGCAATTTATTTTAAAATATTTCCTTCTTTGTAGTTTTCAAACATACACGGATCGTATCAAGTTTTTAAAGTACAACATACTTTAAGAAACTTGGTAACGAAGCTCTGATACCAATTGTAGAAAACTAGAAGGGGGAGTTGAATAGTTTTACCGATTAAAACTTTGTTTTAAAATATTTAGATCAACTTATGTCAATCTATTTAAATGTATGTGTTGGATGTTGATAGATATATATGGAAATGTGTAATGCAAAGGTAAAGAGTAAGAAACACAAAACCACAACACGAGTATTTATAGTGGTTCGGCTACAAGGACACCTTCCTTGCCCTACTCCACTCCCCGAGTCACCTACTTGAGAGTTCGTAATCACTACACGACACCAACTCCTTATGGCGGAGAAGCCTTCACAACGTCGTCTACACTTTTTCCGGTACTAGGCTAGACACCGGGTTCTTCCACAAGGTAGAACCACACCTAACACAACGTCGCCTATACTTTATCCGGTACAAGGCTAGATACCGAGTTCCAATATAAAGGAGGAACTACTACCCAACTAGAGATGGCAAAAAACCTTAAATCTGATGGAGAATCCGATACCCGACCCCGATTTGACCGGGGAATCCCCGGGTTGACCGGGTATGGGGATGGGGGTGGGGAATCCCCGATATTGAAAGCGGGTATGGAGGCGGGGATGGTAATACCCTCGGGTCCCCAAAAGTGATATCAATATATTAATACTAGTTGAATTATATATATTCAATAAGATGTCGTAATTTTTTTTACTAAATTTGACTTAAAAAAGGGTCATAAAAGCAAGTATTCTTTTTAACATATTGTAATTGATATATTATGAAAGAGCATTTGGTAAATTTTATTCTTACGAATTTGAAAATATACAATTTACAAGTTGCGAAATGTATTGATACTGATAGGTCTTTTAACTAACAAGTCTGCCACTGTTTTTTTTTAATTTCATTACTTCGTCTCACCATTCAAGTTGTATAGGCATATCAAAGATTATACTTTATTGCCCGATTAGTAATGATGATAATATGTCATATTGAAACAAAATGTTTAGCCAAATTATTGTGATCATATGATAAGACTAACTACACAGAATTCATTATTCAATAATTAGTTAGCTTTAGTTTATAAACAAATTAATAAGGTGTAGAATGTAGATTTTTCGAAAACTTGGAAAGTGTGGCTTGTATTGATCTATATGGCAAATCAAAACACATAAAAGGTTTACATATGTCAACTGTGTAACGGGGAAAATCCCTGATTCCCCATTGGGGATCCCCGTTCCCCATCGGGGACGGGGATGGGGACTTATTTGTGAAACTCGACGGGGATAGGGACGGGGATGGTAATAGCTATTGAACTTCGGGGATGGGGATGGTATCGACCATTCCCCGCAAACCCGGCCCCATTGCCATCTCTATACCCAACACTACACAACACCTATCGCAAAGGAGACCCACTCCTTATTACAACATCATCAAGGATATCAATATCCTTGGATACACCCTATCTCTATTTGTACATCGATACACCTTATCGAGTGTACTCCCTTGGCATCTTTCAGTAATGCCACTTGACTTGACTTATAGGCACCCTTCACTAATGCCCTTGACACGGACGTTTGGCACCTTTCACTAATGCCTTCGTCTTGACTCCTTTTGCATCCTTTACTAATGCCTTTGACACGGACGTTAAGCACCTTTCACTAATTCCTTCATCTTGACTCTTTCGGCATCATTCACTAATGCCTTTGACACAACACTTCTATGGAGGAAGAAAGAATTATCAACAAGAGAACCTCAGTAGTCTTGATGATGACGAAGCATGGCAACTCATTGACTTGAGCTTGCTCGACTTCAAAGAGGTGGTGATCTCGCCTTTTAAGAGGAACCTAGAGAATCACACAAAAACAAAACACAAACTACATAGAGAGATCCTTAGGATCTGAGGTTAGAAGGTCTACAATACTAGGAGAAAGTATGTGTGGGAGTAGAGTGGTAACCCAAAATCAAGAAATGGCTCAATATTTATAGAATAAAATAGTCTTCTGTTCCACGGATCCCACGGATCCCTTACAGGAGGGATCCGTCCAGTGTAAATTGGGGGAACCGTGGGACGCTCCTCTTTGCCTATGGGTCATGGGTCATGGGTTATGGGTCATGGGTCCTAGACTTTGGACCATGGGTATCCAAGTAGATACAATGTATCTAGTATGTGCAATGCATCTAGTCCATGGGTCATGGATAATACCCATTCATGACTTATGCATGATGTCATGCAATGGGTTATGGGTTATGCTCCATGGGTATGGGTCATGGACTTTGGGTTATACCCAACTACATTCAATGTATTTGGTCGATGGGTCAAATACTTTAAACTTCTACCCATTATAATACATACTAATTATGTATATATCTACCCAATGAGTAAACACTAGTTGTTGTACATATGTATTACAAAATCATAAAATCACTATTACTTGTTTAGTGTTTTATGTGAAAACGTAAGTGTGTTACTAAACTATTGGCTCAAGTCATTTATGTATTTTCTTTGTTTTGTTAAAATGATTTTACGTCGACAAAACATTAGAAGATCATAAAATATAAATAAACATTTTTACGGCTTATTTGTATTAACAAAGACTGTGAAGTACATAGAAAAGGGATGTCATGCTTTCTTAGCTCAGGTAATGGAAAATAAGTCCGAAGTAAGGCGACTGGAAGATGTGCTTGTAGTTAAAGAATTCCCCGAAGTATTCCCTGAAGATTTTCCTGGTCTTTCACCTGCCCGTCAGGTCAAATTTCAAATTGATCTAGTGCCTGAAGCTACACCCGTAGCACAAGCACCATACCGCTTGGCACCATCTAAAATGCAGGAGTTACCCAAACAACTGCAAGAAATGTCCGACAAGGGATTCATTCGACCAAGTTTCTCGCCTTGGGGAACTCCAGTTTTGTTTGTCAAGAAGAAAGATGGATCTTTTTGAATGTGCATCAATTATAGAGAATTGAACAAGCTCACAATCAAGAACCGATATCCTTTGCCTAGGATTGATGATTTGTTCAATCAGTTACAAGGACCGAGTGTATACTCAAAAATTGACTTAAGATCTGGATACCATCAGCTAAGGGTAAAAGAAGAGGATATTCCAAAGACCGCATTCCGAACTCGCTACGATCATTATGAGTTCCAAGTGATGCCATTTGGTCTAACCAATGCGCCTGTTGTATTCATGGACCTAATGAATAGGGTCTGTAAACCTTACTTGGATAAATTCATCATCGTGTTCATTGATGATATTCTCATCTACTCTCATGATAAGGAAGAACATGCGGAACATCTACTGTCTTGGGATTACACAAAGATGAAGAATTGTACGCTAAATTTTCCAAAATGCGATTTCTGGATCCAGACAGTACAATTTCTTGGGCATGTGATTGATAGTCAAGGCATTCATGTGGACCCAGCAAAGATTGAATATGTTAAGAATTGGACTACTCCAACCAACCCCACCGAGATTCGACAATTTTTAGGTCTCACTGGTTATTACCGGAGATTTATCGAAGGTTTCTCAAAGATTGCCAAACCATTGACGGAATTAACTCAGAAAACGAAGAAGTTTGAGTGGGGAACCGATCTAAAGTCATCTTTCCAACTCCTAAAGCAAAAGCTTTGTGAAGCTCCAATTTTGGCTTTACCCGAAGGAGTAGAAGACTTTTTGGTATACTGTGATACTTCACACTTGGGTCTAGGCGTTGTTCTAATGCAAAGGAATAAAGTAATTGCTTACGCCTCCCGCCAATTCAAGACTTATGAGAAAAATTATACCACTCACGATCTGGAACCAGGAGCAGTTGTATTTTCTCTTAAGTTATGGAGACACTATTTGTACGGAACTAAATGCATAGTGTACACTGATCATAAAAGCCTTCAACACATCTTGGATCAAAAGGAATTGAACATGCGACAACGCTGATGACTAGAATTGCTTAGTGACTATGACTGTGAGATCCGCTTCCATCCCGGAAAGGTAAATGTCGTAGCAGATTCCTTGAGTAGGAAAGATCTCCCTAAACCGCATAGAGTGAGATCTTTGGGAATGGTAATCAATTCACCCCTTCCATCGAAAATTCTTGAAGCTCAGATTGGAGCACTTAAAGAAGCAAACAGGCCAAACAAGAAAATTTACGGCATGCCGAAGAATGAAAATGGCTTTGTAAAGAGATCGGATGAAACGTTGTGTTTCAAGGAAAGAAGTTGGATTCAACTTTACGGGGTATCCGTGAACTCATCATGCATGAATCTCATAAATCAAAGTACTCCATCCATCACGGTCCCAACAAGATGTACCAAGATCTTAAACTTCTGTATTGGTGGCCAAACATGAAGCCCAATATCGCAGAGTATGCTGAAAAATGTCTAACATGCTCTAGTGTCAGGCAGAACATCAGAAACCATCCGGATTGCTAACCCAACCAGAAATTCCCGTTTGGAAATGGGAAAGGATCACCATGGACTTCATCACTAAACTGCCGAAAACTTCAAATGGTTTTGACACCATATGGGTCATTGTTGACTGCGTCACCAAATCAACTCACTTTTTGCCTATCAAAGAAACTGACGAGATGGGTACGCTTGCTCGATTATATCTGAAGGAAATTGTTTCTCGCCATAGGGTACCGATTTCTATCATATCTGATCATGATAGCCAATTCACCTCGAGATTCTGGAAAACACTCCAACGAGGTATGGGTACCCAATTGGACATGAGTACCACCTACCATCCTCAAACCGACGGTCAAAGTGAAAGGACAATCCAAACCTTGGAAGACATGCTTAGAGCATGCGTGATCGATTTCGGAAAAGGTTGGGATAATGAAGGATCGTTATTTATTGTGTTTGATGATTCGGGTGGTCTTGGATGATGGAAATACATGATAGCCATTTTAGAGAGAGAAAGTAGAGAGAGGGAGTTTATTGGTAGAGACTTGATGAACAAAATGTGAAAGGTTAGATTAGAAAGCTCCACTCCTTCCATGGATGGAAGGGGTATTTATAGTTACAGACTCAACGACCTCCTATCGGCCTGTGGATCAGGTATACAGTGGGTAAAGACCCGACCTTCCTCCACGGTGTTACACTAAACTATACTACGCTACAAACTAAGTAATTAACTACTAAATAACATAAATAACTACAAGTCTACGAGCTAAAAACTATGGTCAAGAGCTTTCTTCTCACGAATAGGTAGATGGTCAAGGTGTCCTTGAAGGTTCAGAAGATAGAGATCTTCAAAATCATTTGGCAGCAGATGTTTGAAGTCGTTTTCTTCTATCACGTGATCTTTCAAGTTCGCTCTTCAAGAACAATCTTCTTCGATAATTATAGCCATAGATTGGGAAGATTTCTATCTGACAACACTTAGAATCGCGCACTTGGATCGAGCGACTTTGCGTCTCTTTTCGACTCCATGTCGTTCAATGTAGAATTTCTTCTTCTTGACCCACTAATGAGAAATGCCATATAAAGGCGCGATGTCATACTCTTGTTCTTTATCTGAATTGATCAGAACCATCTGTTCAAGACCACGATGAGTAGGTAGCACTTTCATCTTCGAAATCAATAAAGCCGGTCTTCTTTTCGAAGTACAAGCACATAGATAGTCCAAGTCATGGTTGAAGAAGAACTTCGGTGAATGGTCATTTGTCGGGTTCACTGAGGAAGAGGCTTTTCACATTGAAAGCTTGATATGCTCCTTTGACTTGATCATTCAGCATCTTATAACATTCTTCCATCGGTATTGGTGATTGGCATCGAGTGAAAGACTTTGACAATTTCAAATCTTTGGTCCTTCAAGTTCCTTTGGAGTGATGGACGAGATTCCTTACATTCACAAAACCACTTCATAAAGCGGTGCCCATATCTCCCGTGATGTGAAAAGAGAATCTTCATTTGGGCTTCATAGTTGGCTATTATTGTTGAAGCCCGGTTGTTGTCGGGATCATTGTGTGTGACTGGAATGGACCATGAAGGTTACGGAGTTTGAGGTCTCTCTTCGGTGAGCCAGCTTTAAATTATGTCTTTTGAAGGTGCAACTCTAGAGGTATTAGAGCATTCACCTGACACGTATGCATCAAACCAAACATCTTCAGATGGCTTGGGGATATGTTTGGTCGATGCATCATCGTCATCGGATTCTGACTCTTCCGTGACATAAGACTCTTCGTGTAGCACCTGGTCTTCTGGAATAGTGGAGAATGTTGGTGTAAACCTTGAATCAATCGTGGTCTAAGCTTCAGACTTCTTTTGAGTTCCTTGATCACCGGATGAACTAGATTGATTGGAAGGTTTTGGTGGTGATGATGGTGGTTGTGGTGAAGGTGAAGTGGTTGTTTTAGAAGATCCACCAGCCCCAAAAGTTCCAACTCCTCCAGTTAGAGGCGAGGGAGGAGGAGGTTTAGGACACTTTACGCGTTTCCGCACCTGACGTCCTCCTTTTCTTCTTAGCCTTTATTTCTCCAATGTCCTCTAAAAACTGTAGATGATTGTCATGCTTAATCGATTCTTCGAGAGCCTCGAATAACTTCTTATGAACCTCATGCTTATACTCGTTAGCTTCATACATCTTGTCTGAAAGGACAGCTCTCATATCTGAAATGGGTAGGTCTTTAAACCGTTGGAGCAGAGGAGCTTGCATTGCCCGTTCTACAGCATCCTTAACTTCTCCTTCAATGGCGTCTGATACCCCTTCATCGAATTTAAGATGTTCCAGCCTGTAGACACGATCCTCGAGGACATCGACAGATTTAGGCAGTTGTCTTTCAAGAGCTTCAATTATTTTCACTGCTTTGTCAAGCAATTGATCAGATGTTAGTATTTGAGGTGGTGAAGCCGGTGGAGTGTCCGTATCTGTCACTATAACCACTGGTTCAAGTGATAGAATTTTAGCAGGATCAGGTGGTGGATGTTCGGTTGTAAGAGTAGGTGTAGACATCGGTGGGATGGTAGATGTGTCTTGCTGGATGCTGACCATGTACATGGACTCAACTTCCTCTTTCTCATCATTAGGCTTATGAGTCTCGAGTGTCGAAGGTTTGTCATTTAAGAATTGATCACCGAAAGAGAAGTCTGTATCTAGGTTCTTCAATGAGGATAGAGAACCAGTAGACATGTTAGGTTCCTCCATATGCCTAGTTTCATCAGATCTTGACTCAAGGTTCTCCTGTGAGTCTTTCTGCAACTCTTCTTCATCATTCGTCGATGATTGGGTATCACTTGATGCGGGAGTTTCTTCTTGTGTTTGGATACCTCCTTTTCCAATCGGTTTGTTCTTGAGTGAAGATGATTCAACACTTATTTTCTTCAACTCAAATTGGGTGGTAGTTCCAGATGGTGGAGAAGAGATGGTCAGAAGCATGTGAGCAGCTTGTTCAGCTTCTGCTCCAGCAATCCCTTTTCCTTTGTCTTGGGTGGAAAGGGTTGTTTGTCGTAGCGCAGCCTCAGGTTCTCTTATTGTAACTCCTCCCACAGGTGGTCTCATGTTCTGGCTTTCAAGGCTTTGTTTAATTCCCAGTTGCAAAGCAGCCATATCTTCATCAATCAAATTCGTATCACCCCTTGAAACCTCAGTTCCTTCAACGTTCCCCTTTCCAACATCTTTCTTCTTCCTTTTTTGCTTCTGTGCTGAAGTGTCAGTAGGTTGTTATCTGTCACGTCTCTTCCGCATTAGGTGGAGGGACAGATCGTTTGGTAGGGTCACATGGTGTGATTCCTAGGGCCTTACTGAGAATGTCAGATGTGATTTTAAATTACTTATCATCAAGCTTGCAGGAATAAGTGGCAGTGATCTTGTCCCATGTGATGGTGTTCCAAAATTGTTGCAAGTAAATGGAAGGGATCGTGCATTGCTAGGTCATGGCACTGAAGAAATTAGTGTTATTAAGAATATCAATTGCCACTTTAAAGATTGGATTTTGTTGTAGTCTTTCCATGTCCACATAGCAATTGCTTTTTCCTGTCTCTACCCATTTATCTTCTGGAAGAATTTCATTGTCTGTAAGAACTATGGATGGAGTAGAGGTAGCAAGGTTCTTGGATGAAGTTGTGTTAGCCATTGGAAATTCTGTAGAGACACACAGATAACCACGATTAATGAGAGCATGTTAGATTAGACAAGGTTAGCTGAACAACTTTTAATGCAACCTCAAGACACAAGCATAACGAATATAAGCATGATGACAGATTACAATAAAACAGATTGAAATGCTTTGGAAATAGATTAAGTAGTTTTAGTAATTTTGAAAGTAACAAATCATTTTGACAACGTTTTCAAGAGATAAGTTGTTTTGAGTCAAAATTGTTAAGAACAATGTTGCTATAATAGGATTTCATGAGACAAGTTGCAATTATGAAAGTGTTTTAACAATTTGCTAAAAAGAAATTTGTCAAAACAAGTCGCTACGAGTAAACCAGAACCAAGTCGCTAACATGAAGTTATTACATGCAAGAAATTAACCAATTTAACAAAACAAGTCGCTACAGGAAAAATAGTGACAAGTCACCATTGTGAAAACAGTATAGCAAGTCGCTAACTTGTCAAAACAAGTCGCTATAAGAAAAATACTTAACAAGTCGCCTTTATGAAAACGTTTAAGCAAGTCGCTAACTTGTCAAGACAAGTCGCTATCAAAAGTTACAAGGCTAAGTCGCTACAAATCATATCACCAAGTCGCTAGCAAGAATATATTAAGATATCCCAACACGCCATGAGGAATCTATGAAACAACTCGCTACCAAGAACACTATGCTTATCAGGTAAGTCGCTACCAAGAACTTGACAAAAACATACGCATAACACCACAATCCAATCAACATATATAACCATTACAGTAATATAATCAAATAGCAACAATGGACAAGTACAATCAACCCACAAGCACAAACAAAATCAGAAACACAACCCAAAAGGAAACACATACGAGTGATACAACGATTCGCTCAAAGCCCCATTTAAACATACAAATGCATCACCACATCTATCCTAGTAAACCCAAACTACACCTAATTATATCCAATGTTCCATTAAACAAATTCGTTAACAAACCTAAATGATGGAGTCAATTGACGAGGTTAAAAACACGGTGGAATCTGTTAAAATGAGATACGTTAGGGGAGGTACGAGATAAACACGATTTGAAACAAATAGTTGAGATTAACTTACCACAAACAAATCACTATTGCAATGGTTATGAGAGAAAGCGAAATACACTTTTGGGATTTTTTTGAAACTTTGTGACTTGTGTCAAGTCGCTAGGAGGTTTAAGTATATTATTCAAGTTTTACAAGTTCACACATTCAGTCCCTGTACTTGAGCAACTTGAGACAACTCGCTAGCTAGATTTCAATGACAAGTCGTTACCCGTTAGAAAAGCCAAGTCGCTATCCCTGATTACAGCAAGTCGCTATCTATCGAAATTTGTACTATGGACACTTTCACCTTGTACTTATCGATTGCATGCAACTACAATTGGATATGACAAGTACCAAAAGTGACAAAACATAGATAAGAAATCTAACACAGTGGACATAACAAATCATAACTTAAACATGCAAATAAAGACACAATACATATCAAAAAATGATGCAGAGTGAAACAGAGATAACGAGATAACTTGAAATATTCTCCCCCTCAATCAATGTCACCAATGAACATTGATTGAATTCTAACCTCCCGTTATAAAACTAGAGTATATCTTTTGGTCGAACTTCATTTATGGTCTCGTGTCATTATTGAATGATATTTCTAGGACCGTAGATGTTATCAATTACAAGAGATACATCTTTTATAAAAATTGTAGGTAAAGATTAAATTAATAAATAATTAAAAAAAATGATTTTGATTTTAAAAATATATATATATATATATATATATATATATATATATATATATATATAATTTTTATTTTTTAGGTGAAACTAATTTGTACACAGATTCATGAGAACGAGTCCTGATCCAAGTCGAACAGGAGTCAAAGTACGAGGTACATCAATTCTGACAAGCTACAATTCCTGCGTGAGCAATCTTCATTTCTGATGGAAACCAAATCATGAAGTTCATGATTGAATTGAGCATTGTACCGAAAAAGACAGAGACACTTTGCACTAGAAGCACATGTAGTATTGCAAATAGATGAGTTAGTGACATGAGTAGTCTCACTATTGGATGTTTCATGCTTGATCTAGGAGTGTCACTAATAGAAATCCCTTTAGGTTCAATATTCTTGAAGAGTTTTCCTGTGGGCATCCACTTAAGGCAAGATCTTGGTATGTAAGTCCGCTGGATCCCGAAAACTTAAATAATCTACCAGCGGGAATCCATTTGAAACAACTGCTAGTAGATTTGGATGTAGCCACTTCCCTGTTTTGAATATTTGTCCTTTCAAAATTAGTTTGTTTCTTAGGGGATTGATCAGTCATTTGATGCTTCTTATAAGAACTAGATGAACTCCTAGGGCTTTGAACATTAAGCTGGGGATTGTTATTCATCATATCGGAATGAAATAGTGAAGTGACTGGTTTTGACAAAACAGTATTCGCATCAACTTGGGAGGCAAGCTTAGATTTCGATGGTTTAAATATTTCAGTTCTAAAAGCATTGGGCTGCCTAACTACAGTACGTTTTGAGTTGTTCAGTACAATTGGCTTTCCCAAGGTTGATGGTTTTGCAGACTTAGTGTTCACCCTATTTCCAATAGATTTCCTAAGCTCATTTTTTAAGGCAACAATAGTGAAGCTCTTATCCTGAATTTGGGCTTTTAGGGCATCAATGTCAGCCAAGAAGGAGTTAGTTTGATCTATCAACTTGGAATTGTTCTCTAATAAGTTCTTTCTTAAGGACTCATTTTCCCTTAATAGGTTGGACACATACAGAGCCAATTCATCATTCCTAGATTTAAGCGTATCACTCACCTCATGGTTAGGACTGTTCATCCCTATATTACCTTTCTTATGCAGATCTGAGAGTTCAAATTTCAGATTGCATATGGTTGAATCTTTGTCCTGAATCTGGGTTTTTAAGTGGTTAATTTCAAAAAATTCTCGAAATTCTGGAAATTTCGGATTTATGCAAGTTTTTGAAGCAAAAAAAATTTCTTCTCTTTGTTGTATTGCAATTTCCAAGGAAATACAATGTTTTTCAAGAATTGAGAATTTGTTTGAAAGTTCATCATAAACCCCTTTTTCAACCATGTCATTTGTTTTAAAGATTTTAGATTCAGGCTTAACCAAGAAACATTTATCAGTATCATAATCAGATTTAGAATCAAATTGATCAGGTACATTAGTAAATGCATTAAGTTGATCAGTTAAGGGTACCTCATCACATGACACCGGATCATTTGCTGGTATGGCATCTGTATTCACCTCATGCATAACAGGAGGTGCTGAAATGCAAGCTAATTCAAGCGTTTCTGACTCTGAGCCTTTGTATTCAGTACAGCCGGTTTCATCATCCTTTGTTGTGTCTGATATTCTGCAATCAGCATCATCCGTTCTTTCAACTGATCCATTACCCGATTTATCAAAACTTTCACTCAATTTTTTCTGACACCCATTCAACACATTCAACTTATCATTCTTTTGAGCAGCTTCCTTAATGTACATTTCCACATTATCCATAAGTTGGATAAATGTGTTGATGAACTCATGAATTTCCATTCCAGTATGTTTCTTGAATGAAATTCCAGTCACGTGTTGATCAAAGTCTGCGGAATATTCCCCATTGATAAATGGCTGAAATTGGTTGTAGATTACATGAAGTGCATCATTAGATTCATCCAATAATACCTTCTTTTTGGTAATTTGAAGCTTTAGTTGTTCTAAGTTCAGCAACACAGTTCTTGTCAATGAGGATAAGTCCTGACGAAAGAGAGCACTGCATGTTCGATCCCTAGTTGTGGATAACAGTTGTGTGAGATGCTGATGAAGTAGTTGAAAGGACTCAATGTTGCATTCCATTTGCCTTGCATCATGTGTCATTAATAAGTGTGATTCATTGATATTTGACTCAGAATGTGAAGGGTTTTGATCATGATTTGCTGAATCAATCATGGTTAAAGATTCTGAATAGCAGAAAGTTTTATTGTTCTGTGAGGTATCATAGAGTTCAAGTACTTTGGAGATTAAAGGGTCAGTGATGTATGTCATTGTGTTGATGGATATTAGGCACATGTAACTTGCATTAATTCACCAAATTGCTAAATACCTTGAAGACAAGTCACTACTTACCCAAGTCGCTAGGTACTCAAATTGCTATAAACCTTAGAAACAAGTCGCTAAGACACCAAGTCGCTAAGCAGAAAAGTCGTTAAAGAACAACTCGCTAAGTATCAAGTCGCTAAGAACAACTCGCTAAGTTTCCAAGTCGCTAAGTAGCAACTCGCTAAGAACAACAAAGACAAGTCGCTAGAAATTTATAGAGACAAGTCGCTAACCCAACCAAGTCGCTAGCCAAAGTGGAACCTCCACTAACTTGTACTGTTTGTCGGCTTGTCTCAATAGACAAGTCGCTAAGATCAAGTCGCTACAACTTAAACTACAACTCGCTGGAAATTACTAAAGCAAGTCGCTACGAAGAAAAACACTCCGAGACTCAAGTCGCTAAGATGATAAACTTCGAAACCACACTTTTCAATCCAAAACAAGCCCAAGCATAGTGATTCAAGCTTTCCAAATCAAACCTCAATCACATACAATGATTCTAAACACAAAAGTACACTCAAAATTTAAACTTTAACACAAGAAATGATCCAAATGATGCAAAAACCACTAAACTTTTTCAAACCCAAAAACCATATAAAACCACTAGAAATCCAGGGATATGTAAGAGAGATGATCAAACCATGGCTCTTGATACCAATTGTTACACATTGGATTTCACAAACACACAAACAATCACAAATATGGGCGTGTAATCATATGGTTTTAGAGAGAGAAAGTGGGATATTCTAGTGAGAGAAACTTATGGAAGGTTAGATTCCAAATGAACATCCAACCCTCTCCCTTGTGAGGAGAGGACTATTTATACAAAGAAGCACGCCCTCCTTCGGGCTGTGGATCGGCATACATGGGTAAAGACCCTTCCTCCACGGTGTTGCACTAGACTAAACTATGCTAATAACTAACTAACAAATAACATAATAAATGATATGTCTGTGAGCTAACTTAAGCTAGATAATAATTGGGGTGACCGATGCTTTACAATAGAATTTCCAATTCCTAACAAGTTCATCACCACTTTTGGGTGTTGTTTTTCAAATTTCAATTTGTTCTCGTTAACGTTTGTACCCCACGTAAAATTCGTTAAATAGACAAGTAGTCGATAGTATGGTTACTTTAAAACGTAAACGCAATCCTCTAGGATTATATCAAACCAAGACCTATGTTTTATATCAACCATGATCAAATATATATAACTTGTGATATTTTATAAAACCTCGTTGCACATTTTCTTGAAACTTAAGTCGCGTATAACTTTTACAACTTCACCCAACTCTTGTTTTTGCGAATAAAACCATGAGTATAACTAATATCATGTTAACGACACTGGAAACGACTTAAGCAAACTCATAACCAACCCTAAGTATCGTTTTTGCAAGCTAACACCCAAACGGACCATAATGGGCCTTAAGGCCCAGTCGAGTTAGAATTTGTGGCCCATTAAGCATTTTACCGACCCATTAAAAGTAAAAAGTGGCCCATAAGCTAAAAATAAGCTATCCATAAGCTAATGTGAAAGTAAAACACGAAAACTAAGGTCGAAACACATTTTTGGATTTAGTTTGCAAATATTTTAATTATCGGGTAAAATTTGAACATTATGGAAAGTTAAGGTGATTATATACATAATACGTATGCATGGGAAATTCCAGGGTAAAAACAGTCATTATGGGAAACTTGTTTTATAAGAAAGCTATAAGTTTTGTGCCAAAACTGTCAACTTTGAAATTGTAGGGACCAAAAGTGTAAATATGACTTTTAGGACCAATTTTATAAAAACAGTCTCTTGAGGGACTGAAATTATAAATTTATGAATATTTTTGAGTAAGAAATATGTATGGGTATAAGTTGTTACTTTTCCAAAATATAAGGGTTTAAATCGTAAATTTCATAACTTAAGGGTATAAAATGTAAATTTGGAAACTTGAGGGTAAAAACTGTAAATTTGAAGAATGTTTAGAAAACTTGTAAAGCCTATAACGGCTTCATAAAGATGAGTATTTTGACGACCTAATATACAAGAATGCGAGAATTAATACGTCGATAACTAAATAAACCTATATATATCTCTATATTAAATATAACATGAGGCATTTTCTAGAAATGTCACCTCAATGCCCAGTAATTCAATTTAATGCCATATAATCATTTGTTGTCCACCTAAGCACTAATTGTAAATTTCTGATTTTTAATAATTATTTTTGTGAATTTCGGATTTCAAAAATTCTTTATAAAAAAGGAGCCTTGCAAGGATTGAACCTTGGTTATTTGGTTGAATAACATGTGTGTTTACCACTAAGGCAACATGATTTTTAGGAATATATGTTGCAAGTCCAAAATTATAAATATAAAAAATTATATACGGTTCTCATTCATAATATATCTTTTCTGCAGCATGTACAAGTTTTTTCTTTCATTCTCAGTGATTTGGTGACAGGTTCTGAAGGATGGATTGCGATTTGGAGCATCAGTTCTTGGTGTTCCTACCCACATGCTTTTTCAGCAACATTTGGAGCATCTTTCATGTTTTTCAGAAGAACCATAATGATATGTTGGCAGTTAGTTGGGGTAACGATGGCTGTCTCCACGGTGGAACCATGTAGAAACTCGAATATTCTTCCAAGGTTCCAAGTTGTGGTGTCTTTAACATGGCTGTTAGGTCAGTAGTTAAAGTTGTTAGCATGAAACTGAGAGCAACATTAACCAGTGGAACTAACTTATAAGGCGATGGACCCTCCAATACTATTTACCTTTTTACATATCAGTCATTATTAGTATCATTAGGAAATTGAGACTGAATAACATTTTTTTGTTACTTACAATTTGACAAAAGAAACTTGGAAAGGTAGTGTTGGTTGGTGGAACGTTAGTAGCATCTCAATTGCAAACCTCTCTGATGTGATTAATATCGCTGACATAGTCTTAACTCCGGCTGGCCTTACCAAATTCTTTGATGCGGCTGTGCAATCAGGCTGGTTAATAGCTGGTATTGCAGCCTATGTAAAGAGGGTATCACAAGAGTTAAGTATGTGTTTCTGTAAAATGCTATCTCTGATTTTTATAAATGGCATGCTTCTATATTCATATACATAGATATATATATATTTCTATCGTATATGCGTTTAATACCTATCGAATAATCCTCTTGCCAGCCTTGGCATTGATTTTATAGACACTATTTTGACTACGGGCATCTGGCCGAGTTATAAATCTTTAGATCTTTGCCTGCCTGCGGAGATGGTGAAATGTGTCGAAGTATTTAAGGAGTTCTACCATACAAAACCCAAACACAGATGGCTCACATGGATCTATTCTCAAAGGATGTCTAATGTGAAAAGGTAAGCTTTTTTCATCCCGGATTTTTGTTATGGGTTTCAAGAAGGGGTCAGGTTTGCCTCGGTGTAGGACAGTGAATGATAATTTTATTATTAAGATTGGAGAATTTCTTGTTGATGTTACAAGAAGTGTTACAGATAGTAACTTGAGCCTAGGCATTAGTGATTGTTTTGTCAAATGTTAGAGTAGTTGCAGCTTTGTAAGGTTTAATAGCAGTAATTACAATGGAACTGGTTGTGTTTTTTAGTATGGAATGAACAGATTTTCACCTAATCCACATGAGGACTCAACAATGATTGATGTGATCAGTTCACAGAATCGGATAAAGAATCAGACACAGAATCAGATTATCCAAGTATAGGTAAGAAATTTTGGTTTCGATGGTATTTGTTACTACTATAACATTTTTGCAGCTACAACACCGCAAAGAGTTGCTCCTCCTTCCTTTTGTACAAGACAAACGCCGTTGTTGTACGCGTCCCAGTAATGTAGAGCTCAAGCTCGCTCGACAAGAGGTACAAATTATTCCTTTTGGCTTGAAGCATAATGCTGATAATCTCAATAAGTTTAGCCACTTCATGCTGCTTTTTTTCTTTTTTTTCATATTGCAAAACTACAAGATGATAACAAAGCATTATATAGATTGACCAAGTCAAAAGAGACTGCTTTACTTGAAGCTTAGAGGACTGTTCAGGTTGCGTTGGCAAAGGCATCTATGGTGGATGATCTGAAGAACAATAACCAGGAGCTGATGAAGCAAATAGTAATTTGCCAGGTAAGGTGTTGTTGAACTTCTAAATTCTCATTTTTAGTTCTCATAGGCCTTTAATTGAAGCATAATTGGATTAAATACACCAATAGATCAAAGACAGTAAACTCAACTCTATAGCGCAGATTAGTCATATGTTACAACTATAAACCAGGAGCAGAATCGAGGGGGTTTTAAAACCATGTATCCCAGTCACTTATACTATTTTGATGTCTTCTGAAGCCTTTAGTGTTATAAGTCTCAATTTTTCAGCCATGGCTTTAGAATTATGGAGTTGGTGTGGGAGACATTGTTGTAAGAAGTATTGAGTTTCACCTCATAGGTCACAACTTACACGAAGTTTCTGCTTCTATCAATTAATATCTATACCAGAGGGTTTTATCGCCAGATTAGACATGCATCATATAAGTTTGGAGCTGATATGTTTGCAGTGAAAAAAATGCACAAATTTATTATGCTATTGCCTCTTTGGTTATTGCTTTCTAAAGGCGTGTTTGGTTATTGCATCTTCAAAATGAAGGTAAAAGTTGAATCTATATAAGATAATTTTCATGTTTTGATTAGTTGAAAGTTATTATTATTTTTGTGTATCATTTAAAGGACAAAGTATAAGTAGATTTGATGCAAGATTTTCGTTGTTGGCAGCTGTCATAATTGAGATCAATGTACAAGATGGAGGCTGATAGGATTGACGAGAGTAATTTATCCGTTGTCTGTTAGGTGTTAATCATATCATCTTTGAAACATTCGATTGGTTTTAATGTTTTTCGTATGTAGAAAATGAATAAAAGTTGTATTTTCCAACGGGAAGCTTGGGATGGTATACCATCAAGTTCCCTTTGTTGATTGCAGCCAAGCACATCCGGATATGCTTGAAATTGTGCCCGTCGATTCTTCAAAGGGCAGTGGAGTGCAAATGTTACTTGACCATTTTGGCGTTACTCCAAAATGAGGTTTTGTATAATCGCCTTTTATTTTTAAGTGCGTGTATGGTCACAGGTCCTTAGAAGTTACTTTTATCACTAGCAAGCGGCTCATGAACATGAACTCTTGATATGCTTCTCACCACCGAATCCTTTACCTTCGCAGTTGAGGACTAACAATATGTGTCGAGAAATGTGGGTGTGGAGTGGCCTCTATAGGAGAACACAATGACTTAAAAATGCTTGACATTTGAGATGATTCATGATATTTATGGGGGTTTCAACCCCAAAGACAGGCACATTATATTTTATTTTTTTTTAGTTTATTTTGTATTATGTAATCTCTAATTCATGTAGTTTTAATCTGGAATGTGTAGGTGAAAAAGATGAAGAAATTTGAGGAGAAGGCATTATTATGCGTTTTGTCATTGGCTAAAGGTGCGTTTTGATCAATCTTACTTCACTTTAGTGACATATAGACCATCAGTTGTTCATGATAATGGTGTGGTCTTGGTAAAGGTATCAGATGTCATTGACTCTGCTGCTAATGTTATGGTTGCATCTATTGCTACACCTGGTGCACTTATTGATCATGGTTGTGTTGATTCTGAATTTTCAGTGCGTGTTGAAGCACCCTTTAACGTAACTGGTTCTATTAATGTACTTGCACCAGATTCAACTTATGGGGATGGCGAATGTTTGGTTGCTTCTGACACTCCAGCTGTTAGTGGTATGGAATCTGTTGTTGATCATGTTCCTGTTCCAGTTGTGAATGAAACGACTGCTAATGATAGTGTTGCTGCTTTTTCGGATGGGGTACATGTTGTTCATGCTGCTGGAACGTTTAATGTTTCTGTAGTTAATAACCAGCGTGATAAGGACAGCTCTAATGTGGTACTAAGGGCGCGACAAGCAACTGCTGATCAGGTTTTAGGTGCTAAAGTTTTGTTACCAATTGCCGGTGTGGATGATATGTGTCAAAAATTCTCTAATACATTATACAGTTATTTTATTGGTCAAAGGTTAGTGTTTGCTGTTGTCGAAGACTATGCTAAACTTGCTTGGCTTAAGTTTGGCTTTCAACACGTAATCCTTCGAGATGGTTTTTTCTTTTTTCAATTTTCGTCACTAGAGGGGCTTAATAAGGTTCTGGAATGTTGTCCTTGGTTTGTAAGATCGAAACCTATCTTCTTTTATAAATGGTTGGCGAATACTGTAAACTCCGTTTAATGTTTGTTAAGTTAATTTGGAAAACAATGTTATTATGTTTATTGTTTGGGTCAAAACGGGTTAAGATACATTGGGTTGGACTTACAACCAAACACCCCGTTAAACAGTTTGTCTGTTATGTTAGTTATGGGCCGGTATGGCAGTTAGAAAGCGGTTACTTCATGAAGCATTGCAACGCTTCATGAATGGTGATCATACCGATTCATAACCTATTTAAGATCGAGTCTAGGATGTTTGTAAACAACGATTACTTTTATATATTAAGTCTTTGTTTTAATCTTTTGTTCAATCATATTGTTATCATAAACATCTCGTTTATTTACGTTTTGTCGAGTTCATATACACCATTGACATGGTGAATCATAAGGCTATTATGTCACGCAAATGGCTTGGTTTAGAACCTGTGAAACGAAGCCAACATTGGTATCAGAGCCCACGTTACGATTCATGGAACAAGTCATCAAGAGGAGAAGTTAGGGCCACGTTAAACAAGAACTTTTTACAAAGATGTGAACCATCTATTGCTCGAAAAGAGGAGGGAAAACAAAAACGGTTATCCAACTTTGGAAAACAAATTTTAAAGGATAAACTTAATGAAGTATTATCCTTTAACACTTCAAAGTTAACCGCTCCTAAAAACTCTCAACCGTTCTCCACTTTCCAAGAAAAGATTTGCACAACTTCCAGAAAGGAAAAGAGATCTCGGTGTTATATGTGCAAAGGCAGAGGACACTTCTATTGGAACTGCACAACCAAAAAACACACCGGTTCTAAAGGAAAAATGGAGAGCGAGGCATCTAAACAAGAAATCTTCAATTGGCCATCGGAAAAGATTCATGTGGACACCGACTACATGATCAAGGGAACTGACAAAGGAAATTGGAACAATATCTGGTATGTGAGTACAACCGCTGTTAAACACATGACCCCTTCAAGATATATGTTCAAACGTATGGCAAACCAATTCAAGTTGGTTGGGAAAGACGAGAGGGTGAGAAGGTTTGTTATTGCCTACGGAATAGGAGAGGCAATCATTGATAACAAGGAGGAAGAAATTGTAATTCCCAGCGTACTATATACGCCTGAGATTACAATGAATGTATTAAGTATGAAACAACTCGAGGATCAAGGGTTTATTGTGACTTGTAAAGACGGTACATGTCAAGTGAAATATATGTTTGACAAAGACGAAGAAACCGTAGACAAGGGAGATGAAGAGGCAATCCAGGCACATGAGGAATTCATGGAAGGGTACTACAAGTCACTTGATCCGAGTGAGGAATGTTCACTAGTAAGAGGAATGGAAGAACTCGAGATGAACAAAGAAGACAGCCATGATTACATCGATGAAGAGTACATTAGTTTGAATGGTACGCTTTATCATCTTAAAATAAATACGTTTCAACGTTTCTTATCATTTTTAGATCTAGTCAAAATTGATAAGTTAGTCTTCAAGAACTGGAAAATCATGGGAGAAAAGTTTATAAGTTTGTTGGGATGGTTTTATCACGAGTACATGGGTATGGAAGCGTTGGGTGACTTACCACCAACAATAGGAGTGGTTAGGATAGATTTACTTGCCTTATATAAGTTTGTAGACGATATGGGAGGATACATGAACGTATCCTTCAATAACTTATGGGGCGACATAGCACTTCCATTGGGTTTGGCACGAGAGGATGGACATGATGTTAAGGAATGCTACCGCGAGTATATAGCGTTGGTAAAGGTGTACTATGAGGAAGCACGCAGGGCAGGGCATGGAGAACCACGGAATATGGTCGGAAATGAACCATGTGGGGATGCGGAGACTAGCGTGTACATGGAGGAAGCACAGGAAGAAAAGCCAAGGAAAAGAACCAAGCATGTCCATGGAGAGGTCAAGATGGAAGAAGATGTGGAAAGCTCAACAAGTGGTTATGGCAAGGAGAACGCAACCAGTGAAGATGACTTCGTCATCTTGGCGTGAAGGAATGGAACCATGAAGGCATTAACTTTACAAAATTACGGGGGAGATGTAAACTCCGTTTAATGTTTGTTAAGTTAATTTGGAAAACAATGTTATTATGTTTATTGTTTGGGTCAAAACGGGTTAAGATACATTGGGTTGGACTTACAACCAAACACCCCGTTAAACAGTTTGTCTGTTATGTTAGTTATGGGCCGGTATGGCAGTTAGAAAGCGGTTACTTCATGAAGCATTGCAACGCTTCATGAATGGTGATCATACCGATTCATAACCTATTTAAGATCGAGTCTAGGATGTTTGTAAACAACGATTACTTTTATATATTAAGTCTTTGTTTTAATCTTTTGTTCAATCATATTGTTATCATAAACATCTCGTTTATTTACGTTTTGTCGAGTTCATATACACCATTGACATGGTGAATCATAAGGCTATTATGTCACGCAAATGGCTTGGTTTAGAACCTGTGAAACGGAGCCAACAAATACCAAGTTGAAAAGGGAGGATATCACAAAGGTACCAGTTTGGGTGCGTATACTCAAAGTACCTGCGGTTGCGTATTCGGAAGTTGGTATCAGTTTGAGTGCTAATCAGTTGGATAGACTCATTAGATTAGATACAAGTACGTGTGCTATGTGCATTAATCCTTGGGGTCGTTATTCTTATGCAAGGGGTCTTATTGAATTATCTGCTGAAAATGCTATCTTAAAATCAATTGAAGTTGCCATACCCTTGCCTAATGGTACGGGCCATTATTTAGAAACTCTTGAGGTTGAATACGAATGGTGGCCTCCTCGGTGTTCCCATTGTAAAATATTTAGCCATGAGGATTTTGCATGTCCTTTTATGAGGAAGAAGGTTGACTC